>CAHIKZ030004786.1:0-2500 GCA_903632075.3 Acanthosepion pharaonis
TTTATCGTGTTTTCAAATTGATTTCGTGCAAAAACAATTGTTTTTCCAATTTTTGGCGCTGTCAGAACCACCGCAATGTATTTTTACGCAGTCCTGTAAATTTTTGTTGAAATCGGTTGAAAAATGTAAGAAATCCGATCCAATATATAAACGTACAGACACACACACACAATCTGCGTTTTATAATAAGTAAGATTTAGGCAATTTTTTTACAAGAACTATAAATTTATTCTCATAAGCTTTGAAAATCTTGCCACAACGTGATACATTTTATGAACTGTAGAGCAGACATTTACAAATATTTTACCTCCATTGCTTGGTAGATGTTCAATTCCTTCTAGATCAATGTGTGATAATATTTATTGTACAATGTACAAATGTTGCACAAGGCCAAAGGCGGGAATGGGGAAAAGGATGGTCATCTTCTGTCTTACCGTTTAACTTAGCTAGCCATAAACACTAACACAGACATACAGCACCATTCCTTGCACCAAAACAACACATTCTTACTTACCATTCTTACCCCATCCACCAGAATGCTTCGGAAATTCTATGAAGTCATAACTAGTCTCATATGTACGATATATTGTCTGTTGGAGGAGGGGAATAAGATAATAATTTAAAAATCTAAAAAACCCAATGTGTATTTAAAATGAGTACAAAACTTTATACAAGAAACTAAACAAAGCGTTAGTAATAAAATCCCCCCCACAGCCCTGAATGTGGAAGAAACATCGGTTAACTGGACGAAATCAATGCAGGACTTTTAAAAAATATATAAAACATTTATACGTGCCAAGCAGTTTCTACAAACACACAGTCATTCAAACACTAGTACAATTACGAAAATCCCATTCGAAACGAAAGACGCCCCGCACCCCCACAAGAGGACTGATATTAGTATCCTTCTAACAATGGGTGGGATGGGGAATTAAACAAAAGGAAAAAATAGGGGCAGAAATAAAAGGGGCAAATGAGCATACATACCCTAGCTAAGATAACTTGGCTGAAGAGGAAAAAAAAACTAATGCAATGTTCAACCCAGCAATCGCAAAATCCTTAATTACCATCCTGGCATCAAAATGACATTCTAAGTCAGCACCTTTCACTCGGCAGAGATACACAAGAGTCACCCTTCTTTCGCAAAATTCCATTGGATGGGGTCGCTTCCTTTCCGTCTTAATCTTGACATTAAGCAGGTGCTTAAAGAACAGCATCAGTTGGGAAGAGGTAAACTTCTCAGCCACATAGAATTCCTTCTGTCGCGTCGTCCATATCACGACTCGCAAAACCCCCAGTAAGCAAAGGAACACATAGTTCTCAGCTTTAGTCAACGTCTGTACTATATTGCTACAAATGGAACGAGCCCCGAGGACAAAAACGTTCCGTGCATCGCGCGAAACATGATGCCTTCAACAAACTTGCACAACGGACCTACGACACTATAATGAAGGAAGACGTGACTTTGAGTCTCCACCTCCACACTGCAGCGAAAGCAGTTTAGAGACTTTGGCAAAACCGACGAACGAAGTCTTTTAGCGACCACGAGGCACCCTCGAATCACCAGCCAGGTGAGTGATGTCTCAGTATTAGTGAGACATTTCAACCCGGGTGCCTAAGGCCATAATCATCGAGTTTACCACTTCGTCAAACCGAGCTCACCAATCAAATCATCCTGAATGTTCCCCCTAACACATGATATAATGCCTTACGGGACAACGGCTGGACGTCGGAGAGGCCATCCTTCGCCCGTAAGAGATTCTAGATGAATGTATGATTGAAAGTAATTGCAATAAACCGTTAAAAAGCCAAGAATTAAAGATATTAATATTTAGAAAAGAGTTCAAGTAAAAATTCTTCCAATAAAATTGCATTCCGAATGTCAGATTGCTAGAAAATTACAGATATCAAAAAATGGACTGAATTATTGCCCGCAACCACACGCAGAAACCGACGCAAATTTTGACAGAAACAGGAGGCTCAGAATAATATCTATTGCGGAAGACAGATATTTGTTCGTGACTAGCAAAAGGAACAGAAGAAAAACAGCTCTCTAACTAACAGGTGAATTTAATTCTACACGTCAACATCGAATATATGTCCGGACTGTTAAGAAAAGACTTCTTTGTCCTGGGCTTAGAGATTTTGTATCACTTCTGAATCGTCCATTAAAAAAGGAAAATAAGTTGAAAGGACGAAAATGGGCACAACAACGCATGATTTAGAAATTAGAAGAAAAAAATTAAAAATTACTATGGACTGTTGAATCTAAATTTAAGCTTTCTAGAAGTAGTGTTTGTCAGATAAACTCCTTCCGAACGAATAAGTAAAAATTGCATTGTATCAACAGTTAAGCATGTTTCTGTTGCTGTAACGGTTTGGGGAAGTTTTCGAACTGAAATTGCAGGAGTTCGGTAATGTGCGAAAGAAAGCGGATCCTTTAATAGTGCAAAGGCATGCAATTCATTCTGGCTCCAGCATTATTGGACAAAGTGTTGTT
>CAHIKZ030004786.1:10000-38917 GCA_903632075.3 Acanthosepion pharaonis
CGGTGACCGAATTGCGCTCTTTATAGTCTTAGGCCCCAGCGGCAGATTATCTCAGCATCTCTGAATTTTTCCTTAGCTGGAAATTGTTTCGGAATAGGCTACCTCTCATTAACGTAGCCCTTAGATGGGATTTGGTGGATTTTTCCGATTGTCATCATTGTGACCTTGGCTTAGAGGAAATAATGTATTGAATTTTTTCTGCAATTGTCCTGATTAGCTAGGTATATGATAGTTATTTTCACCATCCTTGACCCATCTCCTCACATTTTTAGGCCTTGTCCCAGAATTAATGTATTCAGTCAGTATTAAATCGTAGACAATCAACGTTTGTACAAAGACTTATAATTATTGTTTAGATCTCTATATTTCTATACTTTAATTTGTTTAAAAAAAGTATAATTTGAAGATGATATTCTGTTGAAATATTGTTTAACATTGTCAAATACTGTGTTTTCAATTCTCTTTTTTCTGTTTTTCAATTCCACTGTTCGATTAACTGTTAAATTCTCCTTAATATTTTAAAAATATATTTAAGAAGACATTCTGTTGAAATATCGTTTAACATTGCCAAACAATGTGATTTTGGCTTTCTTTTTCTGTTCTTCTAACGCACTGTTATCTTAACAATTGTCTTCTTGTTATTCATGTTGCTGTTCATTCTTCTTATTATTATTAATAATGCTATAACACCTGATATATAGCACTATAATTACAAAAACTGCATGTGAAAAACCCTTTTGTAAAAAAAAAACCTGTGTTTCATATATATATATATATATATATATATATATATATATATATATATATATATATATATATTGACAATGTGAAATTGACCCTAGTTGACCCATGTTATTTGCGATCGTCAGACAAACAATTTATGTTAGCTTAACCAATCATATTGATCACTTATTGAATATAAATTTTTTGTCGACATCATCAGATTTATGGTTTGAATAATTAGCTAAAAACTAGCATACAATATAATAACTTGTTTAATCCATAGCCCAATCATCAGATTCATGGTTTGAATAATTAACTAAAAACAAGCATACAATATAACACCTTTCATAATCCATAGCCCAAATAAATAGTTTAAATACCCTAAAAAAAAAGATAACCCTTTATGAAGTCGTCAAAAAACAAACGTTACGACAGTTTTTTTTTTTTATATGCACAAATCCCTTTCATAAAAAAAAAAAAAAAAAAATAAATAAATCTCCATAGACACGCAAACCAGACTAGGGTTAATACATCTTCCGTTTCAAATTTAGACACCCCCCACCTTTCCCTGACTTGACATCTATGAAAGTAACTCTATACTGATACTTATTATTAACACCCAACACCGCCTACCCAATTTAAACAATTCGCCCTAGCTGTTACCATGGAAATTTTGATTTCAATTTTTAAAACACGTAAATTTCAGAAACACGTTATTCAAAAAAAAATTCGCTTGAAGATGGAACAGAGCTTATTTTAACTCAATTTAATTTAAATAATTATATTGAAGTTTTCGGCTCTTGTTTTAAAACATGGGACTTCTTATGTCGCGAGTTGTAATCATATTTTTAAATAAATAATTATATTTATGCTCTACTTTTGTATCGAGCACTATTTTTTAAAAATAATAACTAAAATACTAAGGGACTTTGGATTATTTACCTAACCAGTTCCTTCCTATTTTCTATATATTTTCACATATATATATATATATATATATATATATATATATATATATTCTATCAATAAAGTATAAACTATTTCTGGAAAGGAAAAATTCTATTGATATTTAATTTAAATTTATTCAGATATCATCGTTGATTAATTTTTTTTATTTGGACTTGTTCAGAAGAGATGCTCAAAATTTTTGGCCTTAAGCTTCATGTTCTTGGTTCTTTTTTTAATACTTGGGCAACATTGCCAAATTGGCTTGATTTATTTTCAAATTTTCACACCGAAGGTTTTGCCAAGTATAATGTCTTATACTTATAAAATAGCGTACTACAGTAAAAACTGTTATTCCAATTTTATAAAACATGAAATATAAGTTTTTCTTTATACGGAGATACATTTTGCCAATATTTAGTGTTAGTTGATTTAAAATAACTGACATTTTTCATCTACGTATTTTCCATTGTATGTTTTCAATTTTTTTGCATAAGGTGTTGATTAATGTTTTCAAGAATTGATGATGTTGATTAACGTTAACTGATAAACTCTCCGAATTTCATATTCATTATCTGTATAACGAAGTGTCTGTTTAATACATCGATATGGCTATTTTGTTTTCTTTTTTTTTTCCTGAGGAATCGGATGAGCCGTTCAAACACAATGGAATCCATTGAACCACTTACGCGCTAATACCTTTGTGTCTGCTTCCCTTCTTCTTCTAGTTCAAATAACAGGATAGACCAGGTTCTAAAGCGATGGATGTCAACTGAATATCCCGCACGTCCAACAGAGATAACAAATAAATTAGCTGATTGGTCTTTTCCTCGTCAATCATGTAGCATTCGACGGATGTTTGATCACACCTTATTATCATTCGTATGGCACATAACTGACGTTTGATTATTTTTTTGTCACAGTATTAATGAAATAAAAAAAGTAATTAATTCTCCTTTGTGTCCTATTGATTTTAAGTTGGACATATGAAGGATTTAATGAAAGAATGCAATCCGTGCACTAAAGATCAACACAAATCAACGACTAAAATACAACTGTCAATATAAGACAAATATTATAGGTAACACAAAAAAACTCAACACATGGAATAGATGGAAAGACTCAAAACCCTAGAAATACAAAATAAAAATGAAAAAATTCAGGGATACGAATCTGGATTGCATATGATTGTTCGTATGTATTATATTAGTATTAAAAATAAAATACAATAAATAAATCGCATTATTTTTGTGCAAATCCGTTTAACCATTAAATGACGTCTGAACCATTTCAAACGTTGTCCAGTTAACCACTTTTAAACGTCAAAATATAAAAAATTTAATGAAGACTTTGAGGACTTGTGTTTAATCAAGTTTAGGTCGTTGATTATTGTGGAATATACCTTATTCATCACAAAGAAATAACGCACATCAAACACACACACACACATCAACATAGACACAACATAAATATAGTGATGAGATAATTAAAAATAAGTTCTTTAATAACTTAAAAAAGTAATAATTATTAGCATAAAATTTAAATATTCATGACGGCAAATACCCATTAGAGTAAAAAATAATCAACATATATGGATATATATGTGCTAATGGACTTGTGAAACCTTTTTTTTAAAAATTATTTTAAGAAAATATTTCTAAATTCGACAACAGTATTTCTTGTTTTGTCAAAAATGAGAAATATTTATGAAATGAAATGGAATCATATTTTAAATTAATAATTATATATATATATATATATATATATAGACTGGGGATAGATAGATGTGAACTTAATAAAATATTTGCAGCCATATAATACATTTGCAAAATATATAAATATCCTTATAGATGCATACACAAATATATATATATTTTGAATTAAAAATACATCGAGGATATGAATCCAGGCAGAACTCAATGTGTAATTGTTGTAAGGATATAATAATATAAGCTATAATATTCCATGGTCGAAAATTATTCCATTGGAATGAAATGATCAATTGTTGAGACCAGGATTATAAAATATATATATATATATAAAAAAAAATATATATGTATATGTGTGTGTTTTGTTTGTTTAATGGTATATATATGTGTGTGGACCATTTAATGCCTAATGTAAATTTACATGGATTTTTATTGTGTATGTACGTATATTTTAAGCATAAAAATATAGGTCCTTGCTAGATTAGTATAATGATTCACATTTTTTTTGCATATGTTTATTTGTGCGGACAAATTACTATCAGTCGATATTTTGTGTTTTTTTAATATTTTGAAGGCCCTTTCAGTAAATTTAAATTGTTTTGAGAAATTGTAGGACAAAATGTCTCCCTTACCACTTTTTTTTTTTTAAAATCCCTATTCTTCTGATGAAAGATTAGTCGTCTATTTTTTATGTCAAAAAGAATGTATCTTTAATGTATTAGACATCAAACAATTTCAATATTTCTCTCATTAAATATTTCTTCAACTCAAAAGTTTCATAAAACTTTGATCTCTGTTAAGTTTGGAATCAGTTAAAATCTTCTCAATAAGTCCTTTCCCGCGGTTAGGTCCTAACAGAGGTATCCCACAATCTTATACTTACCTCTCCCTCTAAATTCTATTTTTCAATGCAGGCGTCCACCGTTCATTTTTTGTTTTTTTTTTTGAATTAAATGAGGTCTGATGAATTGATCATTTGTGAATGCTTATAATGCAACCATGCAATATTAGTGTAAAACCCCGAAAATATAAAAAATTCAGAGATTGGTGTGTGTGTGTGTGTGATCTGTGTGTGTGTCATTGGGGTGATAACTATATTCATTGTCTCGAAAACAACACCATTATCCGCGATCGGACACTGAACTATCACCAGTCACGATAATCTGATATTCCCTCAGGAAGACCTCGTACATTGAACGACCTTTTTTTGAGATCGTACATTGAACTATAAAATGGAAAACGACATAAAAAACAAATTCTATCTTTTGTATGATATAAAAAGACGATTTGTTTTATATTTTAAAGTATTTTTATTTCAAATTTCTTCAAAGAAAATTTTATTAATGTTGAACTTTACAAATTCAATATTTTATAAAATGAACCTTCACTGGACTCAAATTTACGGGTAGTATACTTTAAACGAGCAAAAAATATTGTAAATAAAAGTGTTTTGTAAATAAAAGTTGAAGTTTAATAAAAGGTTTTCTATGTTTCTTAACCTAACGAGAAAAATGTATATTTAAAATCCATCGCTATTATAATGGAAACTCTTCAGAAAACTAAACGTAAACAGTAAACATAACAAGGTTGACACGATTAGGACATATATATATTACGTTCTCCGGCAGGAATCGAACCTGTATTCATATACAGAAACCGTCATTCTTTGTAGACTGAGGGTTTTCAAGCTGAACCGAGGTTTAAATAGCGGTATTCTCTAAAAATTTCTCGAACATTCAGGCCGGGAATGATAAAATAATCTTTAATTCTACTAAAATTCATAAATAAATTTTAAATAAAAATTGAATTAAAGATATAGTGTTTTCTTGAGCTGTGTGTGGTGTGTTGTGTGTGTGTGTGTATTATTTTAAAGACAAACATGACAGGAATATTTACTAATATATTTCTTTAGGTAATTAATAAACTAATTTTTAATTGCTTCTCATCACTATTGAGTTGGTAGACGTGTTTAATAGCAAAAGTCTACAGTCCAACGGTATGTAAATGATAATAAAGACAATCTCGATGATGTATGCTGTAAAACAGAAAATACCAAGTGAAGAGGCGTTTTCGAATAACCACGATGTTAATCTGTGTAAAACTTCCATTATAAATGTTAAAAATGTTAATTTAGAAAACAAAATCTTATCACAACTAATTGATGCAAAGAAATCTTTTTTATGTCACAATGTTTTGAAAATTACTGGAACGAAATAACTAATTTGGAACGTTTAAAAATAAATGGATTTTGACATTAGAAGAATCGAACTTAAAATTAATTTGTTTTGAATTTAGAATTTATTTTTAAAGAATATTGGCAGATTTATAAAGAGCGGCAGGTAATTAATTTGACTTAAACAACAAAAAACAACAACAAAAAAAACAAAATGAAAAAAGTAAATTGTTTATTAGTAGAAAATTGTACTTTGGTAATAAATTAGTACGTTGATTAGATAAACAGATGTTAAACAGTTCTGGGAAACAAAGAACGGTTCTCTTAATAAACAGGTAAGTCAATCGAAAAAGAGGAGATTTTTTGTTCGTCTGTTTCAGAAGAATAAAATGAAAAATGCAGAGAGATTGAAAAGAAACGTCCGCTGTGTGTTTATAAGTCAAACTAAATATTAATTAAGAAGAAACATATACTATTTACTATAGTTCTGTCAACGGGAATATCGAAGGTTGATGTTGCTATAAGAACAGACCAAAAATTTAAAATATTTAACATCTCTCCTTATGAAATATATTAAATTTAGGGTTTGTGTTGGTTTATTATTGTTCTGTACCAGAAACAGTCAATTTTGTGCATCAAAAAATTATTTGACCTTTCAAAATCGAATCGACTTGGTTATATTTATTTTTCTTTTAACCCAATTTCTCACCTAATGAACTAGCAGGTGGACCAATCGGACATCTTCCGGATTTCTAATGTGATGAAATTAAGGATCAAAACAATCACAACGTAGCATAAGAGTGGCTTTTGAATTGACATTCGGAACCAGAGACGTGTGTCTATATATAACTGGACCATTCCGAACTAACGGCCGGTCTGATGGATGCGTGGGTTCAGTGTGGCTGGATACGGTGTTAGTAAGCATAAATCTTTTGATTAATTTTTTTTGTTTTTTATATTGAATCTGCATTCTCTTCAAGGTTGTGATCCAGACGCTTAACAGTTGCAAAAGAACAAGACTTTTAAAGTGTTGTGTAGGAACCTACCACCCTCTTGAAGATGAACTCGTCTACAAACAAGGACGTTAAATAGTGGCATGTCAAAAGACAGTGTCGAAGAAGTTCTGAGCTGAGTTAGTTATAGACTACTCAGGCGATATCTGTACCAACTTACCAACCGAATAAACCCCATTTTATTGTTACATGTTATTTGGCGTTTGTCTTTATTAACCCCAAATTAACATCATAACAGACTTAAAAATATTTATGAAGTTAGGCGCCAATTAAAAAGTTATGTCTTTCTAATCGGTATTATTTTTTAATCTTTACTGTGTTTTTAGAAACCTTTTCAACATTACACAGCCAACCCCAATCTCATCAGAGTTGTCACAAAGACGAAGTTGAACCGTATCCCAATCTCATCAGAGTTGTCACAAAGACGAAGTTGAACCGTGTCCCAATCTCATCAGAGTTGTCACAAAGACGAAGTTGAACCGTATCACAATCTCATCAGAGTTGTCACAAAGACGAAGTTGAACCGTATCCCAATCTCATCAGAGTTGTCACAAAGACGAAGTTGAACCGTATCCCAATCTCATCAGAGTTGTCACAAAGACGAAGTTGAACCGTATCACAATCTCATCAGAGTTGTCACAAAGACGAAGTTGAACCGTATCCCAATCTCATCAGAGTTGTCACAAAAAGGAAGTTGAACCGTATCCCAATCTCATCAGAGTTGTCACAAAGACGAAGTTGAACCGTATCCCAATCTCATCAGAGTTGTCACAAAAAGGAAGTTGAACCGTATCCCAATCTCATCAGAGTTGTCACAAAAAGGAAGTTAAGATGATACCATCATGTCACCCGTTGAGCAAGCGCTGCAAAATTAACCCAGAAGAAACAATTCTCGGCTTCCAGAGGAATAAGAGGCAAAAAATCATGAGAGGATGACATCTGTTAATGAGCAAACAGGGTTTCAGATGGCAGTAGCGGAGAGAGAGAGAGAGAGAGAGAGAGTGTGTGTGTGTGTGTGTGTGTGTGTGTGTGTGTGTGTGTGTGTGTGTGTGTGTGTGTGTGAGTGTAAGAGAGGCAGTAAGAGAGCAGAATGGAAAAGTTTGGTGACTATGCCAGTTATGGTGCCCCGACTGTCTCAACCGATGTCAATGCAAGTGAATTCCAGAAATGAAGTACCTCCAATACACGAAGTCTGGAAAGTCTTGTCACCCCTATATCATAAAATTTCACATTTCAGATGGCTGACACGAATTCCTACATTTTCAAAGAGATGCTGCTTGCAAAATGTATCGTAGTATGAACAGACGATCGTGTACATTCTGGCAACAGCAAAGAGAGAGTTTCACATGAAAGATACCAGAATACTCATCAGTTAAAGGACGCCGTTCGGAGAGCCTTTGCAGCTAACAACAAAGCACAGCTTCGTAAAATATCCCACAGGACATGGCATCGCATCATTTAGTGTCACGAAAATGATGATGTTCAAAGAGACCATATCGGTGTGTGACAGCGTCAATAAAAGTAAATAAACTGAATCCAGTACATGTGCTTTGTATTACTTGTTCTATTCTTCTCATTACTTTTTGGTAGGGGTGACAAGACCTTCGGGCCATCCTGTACTTTCAGACAAATTAAAATAAATAATTATGCTGCGGTAATTTGGCTCATTGGAAGCCTTTTATAGACAATACATGTATCTTACTAATGTGAATCATTTGTTTAAAGACAATATTTACGTTAGCAAATTTTTCAATTTTTAATTACAATTTTCAGTACTTGATTTTCTTACCTAAATAATGTTTTCAGTTCCTATAAATGTTAAGTACAAAGTTTGAAGTGCCTGCATGTAAAATATTTCAAATAAAGATTTATATTTAATATTTTTTTTGATATTTTCAAAATCGGGTATGATATACCCATGCTTAGTAGTGTTATAACTTTAATTGATGGTTTTTGTTTTCGGGTTAAATGTCGTAATTATACGTTAGTAAATTGGCACAACTAAATTTTTAACGGCAATTATGTACAATTATACAATTTGAACTTTCTGAATCAGGCAGGTGGCCGCGGACTTCAGCTATCTCTCTTTCCCTCTATAGTCCTTGTGAGGGCTAATGCTTCCAAGCCTTCCTTCCTTATGTGAAAAACAAATGTCACCTGTCTCTTTCTTAATCTGTGTATATGTGATCTCTATTTTCAAAACTTTCTCATTGCTTGCTTGCTCCATCCTTGGAGGTTTTAGCCTACGACTGAGATACTGAGTGCCAACAATTTTTTGCCTTGTACCAACCTAATTTAAACTTAGTAAATGTGGTAGGCGCATCGATGTGGTGTGATGGTTAATGAGCTAGTATGGTTGACCATTACTACTGAGTAGTAAACTAGATCCTCACTAAATATATCAAAATGCTCCACCTTGTGCGACATTAAGTATATTTTTATTCATACACACTGTAAAAAAAGTATTAAATAAAAATGTTTCCGAGAGAGGTTATCGGCTTGTACATTATTATTGTTGCTAAATTTAATGGTCATATTTAAAATTTAGTAAATTTGCTCAATTGAAATTATTTAAAGGTCTTAATTATACCTTATTTGTCTCACCGATAGATCACATTTCGTATTTTCGGCTTTGCTTCCACCTAGAATCTAGAAAAAAAAAGCAATATCAACCATCATTTTTTGTCTTTCTGAATTTAGCGATAAAGAAAATGAAAACGACGCATATAGATAACATCAGTAAGATGTAAGATTTCTATGGAAGATAATGGGAAAAGAAGACTTGAAAAATTTGATACTCGCAATACGGATTGAAGGCAAGAGAAACAGAGGAAAAACAAGGCATAACCTAACTTACGTGTTTGAGTAAATGGACAAAGTTGGGGTTTGATAAGAAAAAGATAAAAATTACCGTAATTTACCATGTATAATACGCATTTTTTCTAAAAAAATAATAATCAAAATCAGGGATGCGTATTATGTACAGCTAAAAAAAACAATTTAAATTTGCCGTAAAATTAAATACGAATTATCATAAAACTTAATTAAAATAATATTATTCTATATTTAAAACCATTTTTTAAAAAAATAAGATTAGGAAACGCAGTCCGCAAGGAACTTGGAGAGATAGTTTATAGGGTTTGAATAACAAACAAGGGGTGCGTATTATGCATGACTAGAAGCATTTTCCCATAACTTTCAGCACAATTTCATGTGCGTATTATGGATGAAGGCGTTTTAGATATTTACTCCCCCCCATGAGGTCAGGCAAATTGTAACACACGGTCGGTTTAAAAAGACCAGCCAAATTAGCGTACACCCGAGATAAGCACAAAAAAAATTAAAAGTCCCCGCAACTGTCGGTTGTGTTTGGCCTGTTGCATGCATTGATCCTTCTCTCTAGTGCAATGAGAAGGCGCGGCCTCAGGCACCTTTTCCCCAGGGCCGGCAAATCTCAGGTTATAATTTTCCTCAGTTGCGACTTATTTTTTTTTTTCGATCCAAAGCGCACCCAATACAAGGACAGAGACGCAACTGAGAGATGATAAGTAGACGTGAAATTACTGAAAGAGAGTAATTTACATGGGGGCGTATTATACATGAGGTATGACGGTGTTAAGAACAACAAGGAATAGGACATTGTTGAAAGTCATTTTCTTGAGAGATACGGCACACAGAAGAAACAGGAAGTGATTCAATTAAAATATTGTAAATCATTAATTATATCTTAGTAAATTGCAATGCCTTAAGGTTGATTCCCTGTTAATAAAACATTCTACCATAATAATTATATCCATATAAGAATATCAAATATTGAGTCGCTAATGCTCTGTACTCAGCCAATGAAATCAGTTTCTACTTTATGATTATAAATGCCTTTATTACATCTTTTAGCTATCAAAGTTTTCAGATAGAACAGCAATAGAGAAAGCAGTTGTTACGCGACATTCCTGAGAGTTGAATACAAAAAGAAATGGATTTCTGTCAATTTCATATAATAAATATCAGTTTTCGGTACGTTCTGCTTTCTGATCCCTCAACTTCATTTCCTTTTTTTCTAATTTATTCTTTCCAATCTATCCGTTGCGCCATTGGAGACTTGCAGATATTAAACTTTCAGTTGCTTTGTTGCAAAGAAATACCGCCATCAGCAGACACAATAAAGCGTCGATCTGCATCCTGTAACTTAAACACAGCTTCCCCACTCACCAACCTGTCTCTCACAATCTATCACTCTCTTTTACTCTCCTTCTCTCTACGTCTTCCACTTTCTCCCACCGACGCAGACATACTCACAAATATACACATCTTGAGAAAGCCGCATTTTTCCAGGCTGTCAACCAAAAGATGCAACCGATATTTCCAAACATATATCTTATATTTCTACGCTAACAAACTTTCTTCTTAAACCTCTCAGTTCTTCGCTCGTAATATTCGATTTTTTTTTATCGCACTCTCTTAAATTTTACGATTCAATTCCTTTGTGATTAACGATGGCAATTGACAAGACTAATGCATTTCTCGCCGTCCACAGTTAAATAATTTTGCTCATCAGCCAATATTTATAGCTTTCTGGACAACGAATTACTCGGAATGAGAAAAATAGAAATTATTAAAAAAAAAAAGAAAAAAAAACAGAAATAAAAACGAAAACTCCATGATGATTTCTCACGGCTGATTTAAATCGAAATTTTTATTTGCCACTTTCTCTATTAATAAACGCAATACTGAGAAGGGTTAAATATTTGAATAGGTTACATTTATTTATTTATGTACAGAAGAACCTCGGTTCTCGAACGTCTCACATGTCGAAGAAATCGGTTTTCGAACAGAAAATTCGAGATGAAAACGCCTCGGTTATCGAACAAAAATTTCGGTTCTCGAACAACATAGGTGAAACGAGTTAACCCGAACGGAATAACCGCCGTGATGTATACATTCATGTTTTGGACCGTGCTTTTCTTTTTCAATTTTATTGTACTGTGACTTTTTTTCTCTAAATTGATTCCTATTGTAAAATATTTTTGGTTGACGAATATTTCGTGTTAAAAACGGCTTTCAGGATCGAATTAAATTAGTAAACCGAGGTTCCACTGTATTTAGTCAAATAAGTTCTCTTTAGTATGAAAGAGAATTAAAAAAATTAAAAATCGTGCATTGTAGATTTTATCGTTGTTTTTATTAATTAGTTTTATATGGATTATAAACTCTTTGCAGGTTATTAAAGCCATGAAATACTTTTAGATTGATAGATGTTTTACTAATTAAGATACACTTGAGAGAGAAGAGCTGTATTCATACATTTCTCAAAGGTATCAGCGTTTAAGTGAAAAACCCAGCTTTTTAGAACTCGGCTCTTCGATTAACAATTCCTAGTCATTATCCATCACACCAACCGCACATTCAAGCTTACAAAGCTGGTATTCCCAAGCAGTCACCCATCAATGTACTGACCAGGCTCGACGTTGTTTAAATTCGGCGATCTTACGGTAACCGGGTTTCGACGTGTACGCTGTTTTTAGGGTTTTTTTTGTATTTTTTTTATAATAGCTACTTTAAAAAGTTCAGTTCCCACCCAGTCTGTTGTGTTCTTCTTTTGCACAAAGACCCTTAGGAAACGCTTGAACCTGTCTTTTTCTCCCCCAACTATATGTAGCTTTCGGTGGCACCTGTCTAGAAAAGGACTTTTTCAAATTAAAATAAAATGTAGAGAAAACATTGCAAAAACCCCACTATATCAATAATATATATATATATATATATATATATATATATATATATATATATATATATATATATATTACTTATTATAAAACGCAGATTGTGTGTGTGTCTGTAACGTTTATATATTGGATCGGATTTCCTACATTTTTCAACCGATTTCAACAAAACTTCACAGGACTACATAAAATTACCTTGTGGTGGTTCTAACAGCGCCAAAAATGGGAAAAATATAATTGTTTTTGCACAAAATCAATTTGAAAACACGATTAAGAGACATCGTGAAAATGGAAGGGGGACAACTCACATCGGTTTGTTTGTGTGTGGGGGTTACTTTAAATATGGGAGCGGATTTCCTATATTTTTCAGCCGATAAAACTTCCCTTCACTTTTTTTTTTTTTTTTGGCAGATAGTGTTTCTTATTCTCTTGCACTCTTTTTTTCTTTATTTTTAACATTCAGAATGCTTTAAAAATTCCATTTACAAAACAATTATTTATAATAAAATTCTATTCAATCAGTAGACTCATAACGATTGAAAACAATGTTTTCTTTGAGTTTGGGTTTGACCAATTCGTAAAAAAAAAAAACTAAAAAAAAGAAATTAAGACATGCGTGTCCGTCAACCTTAAACAATAATCTAACGATCTCTACTGATTGTACGAATACAAACATCGGATAAATTCTTTATCTTTAGGGAAAGATAATGAAATCTAAACATACACAAGTCTTAACTAAAAATAATAACCGGAACGGGAAACTACTTTAAATACACATGGTGTCCAATTTTTTTACTGTATTCAATAAGTAAAAATCATAAATTGTAAAAGATTATTATTACAGAAAGGCTACTAAATGAATAAGATTTGTTAGATCATAATTAATAAACCCAAATAAAGTTAATATTTTTTGTATTAGAAACAACGAGTGGAAAATATATTCAAATCAGAATTCTAATTATGAATCACCACAAGCAAAATATGCAATTTTTTTTACTGTATTCAATAAGTAAAAATCATAAATTGTAAAACTAAAAGATTACAGAAAGGCTACCTACATTTTTCAACCGATTTCAACAAAACTTCAAAATTTTTTTTTTTTTTGGCATGTAGTGTTTCTTATTGTCTTGCACACTTTTTTTTTTTATTTTTACATTCAGAATGCTTTTAAAATTCCATTTACAAGACAATTGTTTATAATAAAATTCTATTCAATCAGTAGACTCATAACGATTGAAAACAATTTTTGTTTGAGTTTGGGTTTGACCAATTCGTAAAAAAAAAAAAAAACTAATTAAGACATGCGTGTCCGTCAACCTTAAACAATAATCTTTGTCAATTTTATTTTTCAGTCTTTATGATGGTGGATACTTGATCTATCTCTTACTGTTATATCCCCGGGCAAACGCTAGTATATATATATATATATATATATATATATATATATATATATATAAGAGAGAAAGTAATCTGTGGAGAATCATGAACGCGTAAATGTGTAAGTTCTATGAATATAAAGAATTGTTTTTTTTTAAAATTATTATTATGATGAAAGTAATAATTTTTCCTCTTAAAAAGAAACAAAAGAAATATTATTAACATACATCATATTTTTCCATTAGGTTTCCCCAAAATAAATTAAATTTTACAGCAAAGTCTCAAGAAGAGTTGATGTAATCTCCACGGAACTCTTAAAGAGAGATGATAAATGGAAAAATAAATTAAATTAAAAAAAACACACACACACACACACACACACACACACACACACACACACACAAATATATATATATATATATATATATATATATATATATATATATATATATAGGGTGTATTATAACAATAAATTTACAAACTTTTGAGACAGGTGGATAGCACAAAAAACAAGGACAAAATCCCATATAATCATATGTCCGCAAATTCTTCGTTTTGGGGTAATTAAATCTAAAAAAATTTTTTAGATAGATGCTGAGTTGCCAAATACGTTTCCTAAGGGTCTTTTATATAGAAAAAGAACAATTCAGACTGGGTGGGAATTGAACTTTTTAAAAATCGCGAACATTTGTGGCTTGTCTTTCTTCTACATTTAACAGAGAAGCGTTCCATGTAACGATGGCAAGATATTCATATTGTGAGCTGGCAGATATGGTTTTTAAGTGCAGCCGCGAAAATGGTAATGGGCATGAGGCTGTACGGCTTTATCAGATTGTGTTTCTACAGCTAAAGAAGCAATATTGTCTGAACTGCCTACAAAGATTTTATTTCGAATAAACTTCCAAACTTGCTAGAGGATCTCCTCCTGCTAATAAGAAGACCCATGTGGTTCATGTATGATCCGGTTCCAGAAACATTTTACTCACATTGTTCGTGATAAACTGCCTAACATCTATCAAGAAAGATGGAGGAGCTAGGTGAGGACCAGTTCAAAGGTTTGCACGTTCTCCCTGACATCAATTCTTTTTGGATTTTCGGTTCAAAAAACTAAAAACTTTGTTTTATGCAGCAGAGATTAATAATGCAGAGACGCGTGTCATGGGGGGCCTACGAAACCATTCGACACCGTGTGGGGTTATTTGAAAGGATCCAACAGTCAATGATGAGACTGGTGCTTGATTAAAAATGCAAGTGGTGGGATAGAGATTTTGAACATTTAAGTTAAGATTTGCTGTGTTGACGTAAAACGATGTCCTTTTGGACATAGTTTTTATGGATATTTTACCTTCATTTTGTTGTCATAAGCCCGCCGCCAATGTTTAAAAAATATTTTATTTAATTTTATCATCATATATTATTTATTTAAACGTAAATCGTAATTATTAAACATAATACACACACAAACACACACACACACACACACACACACACACATATTATTATATATATATATATATTTATATATATATATATATATATTGTTAAATATAACAGACAATAGATGTTCTATTTTTTTTTATTAAAACTGTTATAAATTCCGTATATTTGCTTTTAAGTTCAGGTGAAAATAAAGAAAAAAAGCTTAATTTGATCAGATCTTTCGACTCACATGGGCCATCTTCAGAATGGTCATGCGGATATTTAAACAAAGATGTTCATCATCAAAGACGATATTCTATTATGTTGACACATTATGATAACGGCCGCAGAATAGAAGATGCAGGTCATAAATTCATGATGCGAAATCGCGTTTCAGAGAAACATGTCTTTTTGCAATGTTATTATATATATATATATATATATATATATATATAGGCTAAAAAAAGAAAGAAGAGTAAGATATATAATGATGTGTTTTTATTATTTTTTTATTTATTTTTACAAAACAGTGCTCAATGTAAATTTCATTCTAAAGAGTATAAATATATAATATAAAACTGTAGTTTAATATAAAGTATTCTGAAAAAAACCGTATTTTAGAAAGAATCTTTATCTATATGAATTATGAATTTAACAAAAAAATTTAGAAAACTTTTTTCCCGTTATATAAAAAAAAACAAAAAAAAACAAACGGATGTCCAAATTCGTTTAAAATGCACCCCACACACAAACCTATTTTTTAACATCTTTTACGGATCTAGCTCGTAATTGATACAATAATAGTTAATAAAAATGAACACGTTGCCGCCCCTGTCTTAAATGATTGGATTTCTCTGTATCCTTGGAACCTATGAATTTTATGTGCGTTTAAAACTCAGTAAATTTAAAAATAAGTTATTCTAAAACTCGCTTGAAGATGAAACAAAACTAATGGTTTTAATTTAATTATATAATTAAATTTGAACATTTTACCTTCGGTCTTTGAAACATGGCAATTCCTGTGTAGCGAAGAAACCATATTTTAAATCAGTTAATTTATAACATATATATGTGTGTGTGCATTTTTACTGGTTCTATGGATTTAATCCTGCTTATTTTTAACTGAATTTCTTAAATTGTGCATAACTAGGAAGCTGTGTAGAAACAAAAGTTTGCTTGCAATTTTTATTCAACAAAAAAAAAATGAATAAACTATTAAAGAATGTGCGTCCTCGGGAGGTATGTATTAATTAGAAAATCCTGACAATTCAACTGACTTTTATTAGCTCTTGTGTCTTGTGATCATAAAGAATATTCTAAAAAAGAAGATTTTAAATTTTCCACAATAAAAATTGTCGATGGTCTTTGCTAAATGTGTGTGTTTGGCAAATTTTTCAATTGATGTTCTTTGTTCGTTCAATGCCCGGTTGATCTATAGGAGGGATTTTATTAGAAAATAGTTATTAAAATGGTCGTAGAAACTTCATTTTGTTTTACAATATTTATATTATTTGAACTATTGTCTTCATCTTTGTCGCAATGTTTATTACAAAGTTTCGGCCGTTGTACGTTCCGGCCTTCTTCAGGTGGTTGGAATGTCGACAGATACTGATTTTTTTTTGTTTTTTACTTGCGAAAAACTCTTCTTTTTTTTCTGAGAACGATAAATGAGGCGATACTGCATATTTCTCAGACCGACTAAAAAAAAAACCTCCAAAAATGTTTTAGATGTCAGACCATGTCGACATATTTTGAGAAGTGGTTCAGGTCAAGAACATTTCAGTAACTCTTCGCATATACAAGGCACTCATTTGGAACAGGATCTTTTGAGGAATAATAACTTCATTTATTTGTGGTGACCCTTTACTATGAGTTCTATATAACTCCTAATCATTTTAAGCTATTACCGTTTTTTGCCCTCTTGCTTGTCCTTCTCAGTACCCCTTCTGTTATCAATTTACACAAGCTGATTAGGCAGGTTACATGCTGTTTGCCACTACCCTCTTAACCTTAAAATCTCAAGCCACCTTTCTCCAAGCTCCCTTTCTTATGTGAACTCGTTATTCCAAATATCTCACTCTGAGTAGCACATTTGTCTTTTTTCCTAAAAAAAAAATAACCCTCTTTGCTCGTATTTTTCGTTCATCCTATGTCCAACATTTTTCCGTAGAAGCACATTTCTGTCCCCTTAAATCTTTTCTTCATTTACGAGGAAATTGTTCACTATTCAATGATATATCGGGGTATGGGCTTGGCGTATCGTTTCAGCTATCTTTTATCGGTATTTATCGAAATTATTCTGGAACTTAATGCTATCGTTAGCTTTTAGAAGGCATATTTCGCGATTCGAGTGAGCCTTCGGCTTGCTGAATCACATTTTCTGTCGTCTGTTACATGAGAAAGATGAATAAAATACAGTAACTTATCACTTGACGACATTGTAGCGTTTGAAGGACTTTATCGCTAAGCGACCTCGTTGGTAATTGAAAAGTTTTCCCTGAATGCATTTTGTACGCATTGTAAGCTTCTAATGTATTTGTGTTGACCAGTTTTAATGTCTATGTTACACCATTTCGATGATATTGAATTTATTTTGAAATGTTTATAATATACAGTAGCGTGCTGAAATGTAAACATAATAAACATTCGAAAAATCAGATGTGTATTCTGTATTTAACTTTATTTATTACTTTTATTTTGATTTATCTTGAAAATTTCCCTCATTGAAGTTTTAATACAACGTAAAATACTAGTTGGATTTTAAAAGAAAAGAAATATGAGTTTTTATAGCTGGTCGTAAGTCCGGAGTCGTTAAATACGTCCATAAATGATGAAAGACTGAAAATAAAAGAACATTTCACTTTCATTATCATAAATCCACATTGTTATATCGTAAATTGCGGCGTACAAGTTAATCTCAATGTTTAATTCATAATTCTGTTTTAGGGCTATACCTACGTAAAGTGTGGCCCTAAATATATGTTTAGGCTAGCAGTGTATTAAGTGTGGGACACAATGTGTTCTATAGCGTTTATAGAATACTGAATTTGTGTTACTATTTTATTATTTCATATTAATTTCTGAATTACGTAATTCCCCATGTATAATACGCCTTCATTATAATAGGCACACCCAAAATTGCGCTGAATATGTGGGAAACTGCTTCTTCTCGCGTATAATATGCACTCCTTGTTTGGTAATCAAACCCTATAAATTCTACCTCTCTAATTTCATTACGGCCAGCGTTTCCTACTCTTATTTTTTAAAAAAAAATGGTTTTAAACATAAAATAATAATAATATAATACACACACCTGATTTTGATTATCATATTTAAAAAAAATATACGTAATATGCCAAACATATTCACCAAACACAAGTTTTAGTGGGATATGTTTGTGGCAGCCGGCTTGCGGTACCGTAATTGGTGTAAAGTAATTGATAGGAATGTTGTCCCACTTGTTTACAACTTGGTGGTAAAACTTTGTATTTTATACGCTCAATATAAGTCATCGCTAATTTTGGAAATCTATTTTAGGCTTGAAAACGCGAATTGCAGGTAGACATTTAAGGTGATTTAATTTGATTTCAACTTATTGCGTGATAAATTAGAATTACTAAATTTAAAAAACAAAACAAAAAACAAACTTTTCTCTTACAATGACTTTGTTCTGATCGCGTCATTGTGATTCAAATTACGTTGCCTTACGTTACACATCACGACAATGTATTTGTAGAGTTTTATCCTCCCGTTTTGCTTGTGTAATTTTCTCTTGGCTTAGACTCCACATTAGGAGAGAATGAACTATCTCGGTAACAGCTTGACGAATTTCCGAACCTGCCATTGTGGTTATTGGTTCGGCTTTCATCAAAATCCAACGAATCTTAAAACGCTTCTTTTGACACAATGCCAGCTGTTAAAACATGAAAATGTTTGTAATAAATTCTATATCTATTTTCAAATAAGGTTTACCTGAATATTGTGATTATAATACTATCAAAAAGGCTTCTTCTGCTTCCATGTAGCTTATCCATTGAAGATTTGAGCGATCATGTCACTCCACAACATCTTATCCTTTGTGAATGTTAGTAAGGTTTGTCTTTTTGCTATCTCTTCTAATCCATACTCTGCCAACAATTTACAAAAAATCGTTAACTAGGTTCTTTGCTGCTTAAGTCTTAATACAAAGTGGCACATAATTGAAGATTGGTGATACTGTTAAATATATTATTTATAGTATGAGTTGAACACCAATAGATTCACGGTAAATAAGTAGTATTCAGTCTACATCTAGAAATGTTCATTAGAATGTTTCCTACATATACAATTTACGACTAAAGGAACTAAAAGTCGTATATAAAAAATGTGTGATAAAATAGATAATTAGATGAAGGAGACACGCTAGAGCAAGAGATAGCCGCTCAGATTGAGGAATCGAAGAGCCGATTTCGAATTCCACTTGAATCAATTACAATAACCTTGGGAAAGGTATGAACCCTTTCACCCCGCCCAGCTATGGGTAAATAGCAGGACAGAAAGGGTTATGTAGCCTTAGATGGCAACTGGTCTGCCGTAGAAATAAATAGCAACCTACTGCAGGAAGAAATCTTTTTCGTCAACTATGTATCGAAAGATACATGATTGCTTGAGCCTGTATCACATATGGCGCATAAATGAGATGGATGCACGTTGGAGTAATAATAGCGGCCCGAAACCAACTCGAGTTCCAGTCGGAACCATTACATTCCCTTACGTACTAATAACCTTGGGAAAAGTCATTAATTCACCTCTCCCCACCCACCCATACCAGATATGGGTAAATTGTAGGATAGACTGGCTTCTAAAGCATTGGGTAGCAACCGGTGTAGGAGAAATTAACTCTGAATTCGAGGCGTAGCACATATTATACAGTTAAGAAAGGATCGTTCGCATTGCCTCGACGATCCCGACAGCCGTCGACATGGATGGATGGAGATAAGAATACAGAATCATCAATATTAATTAGCATTATCATATCTATAAGTCACGTGACACCTTTTATATCCACCTCTTTTGTTAAAGTCCGTTTCGATCTCTGCGCTCGGTAATAGATTATACTTTAATTGAAGCTATAAATAAACAATTCTTTGATATCACCAAGGAAGGTCAGAGCTTGGCTGAAAGAAATAGCGTTAAAGGAAGATTAAAACTGCAGATTTTGTGAACAGGGTAGTGAATTCGTCGATCAATCTCCTCATTCATGTTAGCATCTAATGCACACAGGAAAGAGAAGCTTATAAATATTAAAATATTTTCTAAATTTTTCTAAAGCCTCTGAAGTGATTCAGCCATGCGACACTTTCTCCTAAGTATATCTCCCCATCATTGAGAATAAAAGGATCGTCAGTGTCAATACGACAAATCGAACATTTTCCGCGCCATCTTCATTAACTGAGTAGCGATCATCAAATAAAAAAAAAGCATTTCACCCAAGGACGCCGCCTCCCTGGAAACGCATCCAAGGTGTTTCTCTCTCCATTTAAGTCCTCTTCTGAGAACGATTCAGATCAAGCAAATTACATCGCACCTCCCTTACGAATTGAGCGTGTGCTAAATTGCTTGTTCCATGTGCTAAATTGGTTTTCAGCCGTAGCTGTCGAGTTATTGAAGACGGACGTTGTGTTATATGAGACCAAGTGAGGTGCCAGGTGGTAGGGGATGTCTGAAAACGGAATGGAGGAAAGAATTGCAGAAATAGCGATAAAGTCTTTCACGTTATAGGAGTAAATTCATTGCAGACCTTAGTAGGATATTGCTTTGTGTTTCGTCTTACTGATCGAGTCGATAAAATGATCTTATATAATTCCAAGTGAATTAGGTGGAAATTAATTTATTGGCTATACGATTAATGACTAGCTACTTACTATCTGAAAGACATGGACTCATAGAGTATAAGAGAGTGAACAATGGAAGGCTAGATGCTTATGTAAAGAAATAAAAAATATGTTGTTTCGTCAGGTGCAAGGTTTTAACAACAGAGTGCCAATGAATAACTTGCGGTTTCTGTTCCTAAATAAGTTCACCTTAAAATGGAGAATATTAGAGTAAACTGATATAAAATCACAAGTTTTGACAAGTATTTATGATTGCATGACTGAGAAGTGTGAAGTTTTCATATGTGCTCGAATGTGTGTTTCTGCCCGTAACTCTCCTTGTTCGGTAGTAGAATCTGTTGCATTGTTAGCTTATTTTGCACGTCTGTTTTTTTTCTTATATATATATATATATATATATATATATATATATATATATATATATATATATATATAATGAAAAACAGACCACTTTAAGGTAACATTACAATAATTTATTTCACCAAAATCCTTTTTAAAGGACTCCGGATCATCAGGTAACAATTCCAACAACGAAATGAAAGGGAAAATGGGATTAGAAATTGATGGGTAGTGTAATTTTTGTAGTTTAACAGGGAGAGTGATAGTTGTAGTTAACGAGACAAGGTAGACTATAGGGAGGGGTTAATTTCATATTTCTCTTAAGCATGCTTTATATTGGGGTAAGAGGGGGTGACCGAACCGTGACCTATTTAGATGGTTAACTTAACGGAAATGATATATAGGTATGGAAATATATATATATATATATATATATATATATATATATATATATATATACACCTATGGTTTCCTGTCTGTGCCTCTTACTGAAAATAAAATATCATGCCTTTTCACCAGCAGACACGTTTCTTATGGTATCCTTAAACACCACAATTCTATAGACTAAACAGATTGTCTCTATTTTCTTTAGTGGGAAAACGTCACTAGCTATTTGTCACAGAAAAGAGAGAGAGAGAGAATGAGAGAGTGAATTTTATGTTTTTTGTTGATTTGTTTGTGCTGTGCTAAGATACAATTTCTCATTCAAGGATTCTCATTTCGCTAAGTGATGATGCGTTACTTTAATTCATAGATATGGGTGAGAGAGATGGTAGAGACCGTGTGTGTGTGTGTCAAAATAATATAATATTTGGTAATGTTGCATCTATATTATACAAGAACGCTAAACTTTATTTTAATATTCTAAAACTGTGACGGCTTAATGTCTATGGTGTCATGTTAAAATAGAGAGTAAGATACATATCATTATATCCGTATTTATTCTAAGTTCGATTATTTTCTAGAAACCGATGTTCCTTAAATATGATCATTTTCGTTCTTAAAATTATTTTTTGAATTAATCTTTGATAAGGAGTTAAAATCATTTGTTCGCCTTAGTGGAGACTAAGTTGAAAAAACTAAATATGTTATAGGCTAGGAAAGGAAGACACACTACATATTAAAAGGTTTTGGCGGAACTTACGCTATAGATATTACAAACGAACTGGAGTTTCACAAACATTGAAATTTGTATCGAGAAGTATTATTAAAGCTAGGATTTCCATTTCTTAAATGACTTAGAAAAAGGTTGTTTATTATGCCCCCCCATCTAAATAACCATATACCAGAAACTCTTTTGAAAAAAAAAAATAAAAAGATTTATCTTTTCTCAGTTACTTTTTATTTGTCTTTGAAACACTGATTTATATGTATCTTTCATTGAGGAATTTAATTAATCCAGGCATCAAAAAAAAAAAAAACTTCCTAATAACATCTCATTCTTCAAATTGTATTGTAAATTGATTGATCTACACAAATGATTAATATAAATTAACAAGGATTTTGGGTATCGTAATACATTTACAAAATAATTTTTGACCTTACGGCGAATTTTTTAAATTAATTTTAAATTTCAAAACAACCATCAAATAATTGATGAGAGAAACTAAACGAGGGATAATTCAAAAACCATTTGCAAAAACTTGAGAAGACGGTGGACCCATTGCGCTAATCAGGTTGAACTTCTCCTGGTTTCAAAAATACCTAAATTTTCATTAATTAGTTTACTAGAAACTTTCATTCTACTCGTTTTCGCTTAATGTCTATTTTTCATATATAGTTCAGTAATGGTACCAAAGAACCATCAAGAGAACGGTGAATAAGTTTTAAAAAGGGTGAACACTAGGGAGGAAAACTGAATCAAGAGGTCACAACAGAAAGAGGGATCATTTTTCAATTTAGAGCTACTGAGATGAATTAGAAAAGATCCAACTCAATCCATAAGAAGTTTGGCAATTGAGAGAGGAGATTCACTGTGCATAGTGCAAAAAGACTTGAGAAAATGAAATTAAACCTGAAACGTGTGAGGCACATTGTTACATCAGGACAGAAAGTTAGAAGGTAAATAGGGTGAAGATCATCTTGAATAAGTTGAAAAAGTATCGTGGAATATATATATATATATATATATATATATATATATATATATATATATATATATATATACTTGCATAGAATGCTGGGACTATAACGCAGTGTTATTAATTAATTACGGCACTATGATTTCAAACATACATACATAAATACATACATACATACATAGACACACACACACACACACACACACACACACACACACACACACAATTTTATATATATATATATATATATATATATATATACGGTTGAAATTCGTATGGATTAAATTGAAGAATTATAATAAAAAAAAACAAATAGGAAATTTTATTTGAAAACGTTGCATAGTTTCATTTACGTTTATAAACGTTTTCCTAGTTTATCATATATATATATATATATATATATATATATATAAAGAATGGTTGACAGCTCATAAATTACATTTTTTATTACATGGGAAAAGCAAGGCTAACCTGCATCCTCAATGAAACGGACGACAGCTGGACAGGAAAGTTTTCTATCTCTATAAATGTACAAACAATGGAATTTCGATATATCGTCCTCCACTTCCTACTGACGCAACAGACATTTGCTTAACTGAAAGAAGGTCAATTGTGATACTATAAAATCTGTGATGGAAAACGATTCCTGCTTAATCGTAACATATAATCAGTCTTTAATATTTACTCCACCTGCGTCCATTAACGATAGATGAAGCAAGGGTCTTTGCCCCATTGATTGTAAAATCACTTCATCTGTCACAAGGTCAAGTGTGAGTTGACAGTGCTGTTATTCATTTCTTGTAACACAAAGCGTGTCCACATGCGGCGTATATTTGTGAATGATATGACAACAAAGTACCTTTTTTGATGATGTTTTAGTTCTATTTAAACGTCGACTGGCAGCCTTTGTTGATATTATTTCTAAGATTTAATCGTTTTCACAGGGCGTTTTGTCGTTGTTTTTTGGAAATGTCATTGATCTTGGATTAATCATGAAAACATCATTAAAAGTGGGAGTACTGAACTGAGAAGCAAAACAAAAGAGAAACTTTGAACGAATAAACAATTGGAGGAAAAAACGATTAAAGGAATAAAACAATTGGAGGAATAAACGATTGAAGGAATAAACGATTGAAGGAATAAATCGGGAAACATGCATGTTCAAGGAAAGAAATATACAAGGAAACAAATCTGAATTAAGATTTGACGGTAAGACATTCTATTATTATTGCGCTTGTTGTTTTCGTTAGTTGTTACGGCCATTACCCTGTCAATACATTTAAATAATGGACTATTTATTCATTTCGCATTGAAAGAGGGGGGAAAGACACTACATCTTTTCAGTGAAAAAAAGAAAGAAAGAAATTTCTCCTTCGTTGATTGTTTAATGTCTCCAGCCAATACCTCAGAGATAATGGACTATTCTGGTTTGATTGCATAGAAAAATAAAAGATGTTACTCGGTTTCATTGAAACAAATAAATTGCGCTTAATAGATACGAAATTAAATAAATAAAAAAAATTGAAATCTCTAGTTTCGTATCTTTTCATTTCTCTGATCACTTTTTAAAATATCATCATTCATATCCATGATTGTTATTTTTGCAATACTTTATTAAAGTTGTTTTTTTCAAATATTTAAAATGGGACAGAGGAATTTCGTACGGATATGTCAATTGTCTTTGACTATCGTCATAATCGTATCGAGCTTTTAAAAAATCATATTCACTCTTTCAAAAAAGCAGTAAATCCACTTTTTAGACACGAACGGTTATTGATGAAATTAGAAAACACAAAACAATTTAATTTTGCGAGAACAGTAGGAGGAAGCCAGTAGATAATGTTGCTTTTTAGATTTTGAAAATCAAAGTTGGCCATTTCTAGGGTTCCTTCTTCTAGAGTTCCACAAGCTTCTTCTGCGAGATAAGAAACTGTTAGCATAGAACTTACGGTTACATCTTGCCAGTTCAACTGTAAATTGATGAGACTTTGTTGCCAATCTAGTACTGCGCTTGAGTTTATAAAGTCTAGGTCCCATAGCGAGCGAAACAAGGCGGGCGGGCAAAATTTCGAGCTCATATGGAACATTTACGATGAGATATTTATAGCGGAGGCAGGGAAACAAATTTAGCTGACACGAAATTCCACCAGTTCCGATGAACGGTTTCATATTTAATGAAGAGAATTTTGTTTCGAGCATTTTTTTTTGTTAAACCTAGACATGTCATAGGTCAAATATACGATCCATCGCTAAAGAAGTGGAGAAAATGTCATATATATAAAATACCAGATAACACCTATCATATTGCGTCTTTGCTAAAGCCAAAAGAGCAAACCAAAAATGGAGTCCTGTTGCATATATATTCGTATGGATATATAATATATGTTCCTGATTGACAAAATATAAAAGCATTTACCAGGCATTATAGGCGATGTATTATTTATAATCTACAACACCTATTAAAAGATAATAATAATTATCGTAAGTTTTTTGCTGCTGTATCGTATTGTTCACTGAAATCTTCTGACCAGATACATTCCTCGAACTGCAGTTCAGAAATTTGGTGCTAATATCTGCCTGCCATATATTAAAACGAATCATCCTTATTCTTTTGGTATTCCATTGAAAAGAAGGCAATTTCATATATAAAATCTTTCAACACCAAAAAAGACGTCCTTTATTTTATGGAAATAGCTCTAAAAAAGCCTGTGTCCTCAAAACATTACACTTTTCACCTGTTTTGTTCTAAAACTCAATAGTCTGGCTATACTATATATAGAAAATAATAAATAATCAACTTCCAGCTAACAAAATCTCATTTAATGAAGCTCTAAAGGAGTAGCTCTTGGTCCTTTTGATGGATGGACATTACCTTAAAAAATGAAAAAAAAATTTTAAATCTTAAAAAAAGTCGAGAGAAAGAACTAGCAAAATAAGAAAAAATAAAATTTATTTCAGAAATCCATTAAATATCAAAGACAATTCCTTTCTTAAATTAATTCCAAAAATATATTTGTCAATTTAATGCCAACACCTTCCTTTATCTTTGAGAAAAGCCAGAAGAAATAACAAAGTCAGAAGAATAATGAAATAAATTCCATATATTCATTAAATATCAACGACAATCCACTTCCAGTGTCATCGAAAATGGACAGAGAAAGAATGGTAAAAGCATAAAACCAATAAAACTAATTTAAAAAAAATTCTGGTGAAAGATCAATTTTTATTTTCCAGTCTCAACTGAAAATGAAAGATTTCTGAAAATATAGTAAGATTCGATATACAATTTAACAATTTATTTCTGAAATAAAGTGGTAGGAGGGATTATATGCCCGGATACGTTATCTATCATTAGATACACTATATATTAAAAAAAGTAACATATAAATACAGAAAGCAGAAAAGTAAGAAGAAAAGGAAAGAAAATATAGCTCACAAGAGCTATTAAAATCCCTCAATAACGTTCTACGAGGATGATTTGATAATCTGGTTTTATTTGCGGACAATCGATGGAAAGTTAGGGAGACGAAATAAAAACAAAGGAAATTTTTTTGAAAAAAAGGGAAAATAAGAAAATGGGTTAAAAAAAAGTTAAGTTAAAAAGAGGGAAAATATTAAAAGTAAAAATACAGGAATAAAATTCTGAAAAAAAACTGAGAAGAAAAAGAAATAAAAAGAAGAAAAGATTTAAGAAACGTTTGAAAAGGGGGTTTGAAAATAAAATTTATAAAAATTATTCAAAATGAAAAAAATTGATTTTTGTAAAACGAAGAAAAATAAAATGGAATACATAAAAATTAAAGTAAAAGGCATTTTAATTACTTGAATTGAATCTGATGTGGAACCATTTACGAGGCAGAGAAAAAGAAAAGAAAGAAAAGAAGGCAGAAAGAGAGGCGAGACGATTCGTGGGTGATAAGCAGAACACACACACGGCTAAGAGACAATGGATAAAATATTTTGATAAGTAACAAATGGCGAAAAGGGTGTCATTACAATGACAGGGAAATTTCTGAGTAAAAAAAAAAGAAAAAGAAAAGGAAAAGACGGAAGGAACCAGGGATATGTTTTGATAACGGCATCTGATTATCTACAGACCACTGGCCAAAGAAAAATTCAAATGAAAATGTTATTTCGATAAGTGACGAAAAACAGGCCACTAAAAAGGACTTTGACAGATATGAAAATTAAATTTCGACGAAACAACTTTGTTATCAGGAATATGTTTCGAGGGAACATCTTTTGCCTGAACCATAAGTGTTTTTCTTTCTTCCTTGGATGCGACAGACTGACTGAAAACTTTGGGGCGATTTTTTGAAGCCATGTTAAGAATACCACCCATCTTGATAATTATCGATAAAATACCTGACAAACACCAGGTGTAAAACAAGAGTTGTCATATTGTCCGTTGTTTGGCTAGAGAAATGATAACGGCGATTTAGGAGAAGAAAAAAAAAAAAAAAGATTTTTTTTTTTAGTAAAGCAAGATATTTTTTTTCCCGAAACAAAGCCACGGATTGTCCACGCCCGACTAAGACATCATTGGTCAAGTGGTGATCACGTGACGCACGAAGGAGGAGGAAAGATACCCGACCAAGAACTCATTGGCCGAGTGATCACGTGACGCACGAAGAAGGCTGTCGACGCCCCATCCGGAGTATAGGTATGAGAAGTTGCTACGAAGAAGTGGGGAGGGCAGTTCACGCCCCTCTGAAGTATGGTGAGAAGGTGGGAGTGAGGAAGGGTTCCCAAAAATGGAAAAAAGTGGAAAATCCTAACCAGAAATAAAAGAGGTGGATATGTATTTAGAATTATCGAGAACCCCCGACGCCGACAGACCCACCCCGGTTTTGGTCGGCGTCCAATAAAAGCGAAGCCTCAACAGGCAGAAATCAGAGTTCGAGCTCGAGTTTCCAGAGTTGAGTTCCCGAAGAGTCAGTCTCCAGTTGAAGCCGCCTCGCAGATAGCTGACCAAGATTCACGCAAAAATTCCGGACTCCTCTTCAACCCAAGAACAATTATTTTGAAGAGAGACAGATCCAGACCAAAAATAAGTTTTTTTTTTCGACTTTCGTCCGAAACAACCGAAAAGCGTTGCAAAACTTGTTAAACTCGCCTAACGGAAAACGTGTCACAATCCATAGAACGGGTCGGGAGATAGATGCAGTCCTATGTATCGAACAACTAGACATAAAGTTTGTTACCTTTTTCTTTGATACTTTGAACTTTTGAGTTTTCATTTTATTTTCTTTTATGCATATTTGTGTGGTATCACCCCCGTTGAACTCAATTTGCATTACGGCCCTAACCACTGTTTGATTTCGTCTGCCTAAGATCAATTCACAACGTGGGTAGGCAGACTGGAGATCAATGCAGTTACCTTGGTAACCAGGCGTTGGAAGCGAGTTGGGAACGACGAGGCTGATATCAAATCTAACCAGATTCCCACCCGAATCACCAAAAGGTTAGAACGTCACATTTGGGTGCCGCGACCGATACCAAGCCAGTTGGTCGTCACAGGACGAGACAACACGACTGACGCGAC
>CAHIKZ030004787.1:0-342500 GCA_903632075.3 Acanthosepion pharaonis
TACATTGTATCTCTGATAATGACCACTTTTACCCATAAATATAGTACACCTTAAAACTATATTTTCTTTCATTTATAGGTGGATGTGTATTCTGTAGATCTGTTTTAGACATCTACTGAAACACGTTACAGAACCAAAACACAATGATATTTTTACAGCATTTATAAGTGAAAAAAAAAAAAAACCCGATGTCATCAGAGTATGAAACTCCTGCAGAAATGATTTTGCATTACATGACCAAATAGAAAATACAAAGTTAAAGTCATCCACTAATTCTGTGCTTTTAACCAAAATGGTGTTAGTCAGGTTTGTTATATTCACTTATATACAAATACCCTTGGGGAAAAAGGTAGGAATCCATCTCCTCTCCACCCTCCCCCAGCTATGAGTAAATAGTAAGACTTGTACCTGGAAAAAAAAAAATCATTGTTATCCTTGAAAAATTGTTAATGCAATACTCACTAAAAAAAACAAACACTTAAATTATATATATAGTCTTATAATCCTAAATATATTCTGACTGTAAATAACCCACAAAGGAGTAATACATCATATTAAAAAAAAAACAAAAAAAACAAAACAATCAAACCACAACGGTTAGTAAAATAACATACATTTTTTTTTTTACTGATTTATGATTATCATGTAAAAGTGTATACAGTAAGAAAAACAATTTTCTTTCATCATTTCAAAGAAGACATTTGGAACAGGTTCATATTGTCCAAATATTCTTTTTTTGTTTTTCTTGTATAGTCTGGTTCATGAAGGGGTTAAACAAAATGTACAGCATTTCAGAAATGACATTAAGTTTAGTCTGGCACAAGGCTGAAGAGGGAACATAACAACTGGAAGATTGTGTGGCACCAGCCTTTCTTGGGGAAAAAAAAAACAACACTGGTACCTGAGAGCCATACACAACTACCTCAATCACAAATAAACTGATATTTGAAAAATTATTTATACTTGAATTTTTACTTGTAAAAGGAACATGAACACATAGAAAGTCTATTATTCAAGTCATGGATCAAAACAAAAAAACCTCTAAGAAATTTATGAAACACTATTTTTCTACAGCAGCATTCCATCTTTGGATGAGTTATTTATTAAGCTTATCTCGGTCTGGAATGAAAACACAATCAGAGGACACTTAGTGAGAATCAAATTCACTACATTAATTAATTGCCTTGTGAGATAAACTTGAGGGAAATAGTGGGGGTAGAAAAGATTTTATTACACCAATGTTTCAGGTAGGTTATGTTATATTAAATTATTCAGTGTTAAATGTTAGTCTGTAGTGATAGAGAAATAACTAAATAAAAATAAGTAATAATAAAGAGACCAACATTTCAACATCTTCAAAAACAGACGTATAATCAGAAATGCCAGGCCATAAAGTTATATTTCAATCAACCAATCTGAAAGCTTTCACATTCAGGCTATAAGAAAAGAAATAAACAAATAATAACAAGGAGACTAAAATTTCACTCTTTTAAAAAAAATGTTTACTCAGAATCACCAGGCCCCAAAGCCATATTTCAACCAACCAATTAAAGTTTTCAGAATCAAAGCAGCACTTTCAAAGTGGGTCTCTAGAGATGTATATAACTAGATGAATATCAACCCAAACATCAAGCAATAAATAAATTTTCTTCATTGTTCAAGGTTGCAGTCATCGTAACATAACCAGAGCTGAAATATGACCAGCTAGCAACCTGAGACAGTTAAACAATTCAGCTACATTTAAAAAAAAACATATACCCTTTCTTTCTCTTTTCTTGAGCAGCCTGCTGATACATTTGAAAATATACACACCTTCCTGCAGCTACTATAATTGGGTACATAGATACATTTTATATAATTTTACTTCTTCCCGGACTCTATCTCTTGTATATGCCAGAACTTTTACTCTTGAACTCTTGAAACTTGAAATTTCACCTTATCCTTCTGTATTATTAAATTGTGTATATAAAGATTTATTTTGTATTTATGCATTTTCTTTTCATTATACAGGTTAATGTACACCCAAAACAAATATAGTGATGTATGGTGGGAATCTATGTTGACATAAGATAACATCCACAAATCTTCCATAACTGATATCTTCCATCTACCACTATAATACTCAGTGGACAAAACAAATTTCAATCAATCAGTAGCTACATACTGGTCTTGCTTTGACTTACAACTCAAGAGAGCTACACACATATCTGCTTTGCTTCAATCAAAAAAAAGGTGCACACAGGTCCACTTTGTCTTAGAGCCCAACAATATGTACACACAGGTCTAGTTTGCCATAGAGAGAGAAGGTTCTGGTTCTCATATATGGAAATTGTTATTAAACAAATGTGGAAAATTATTTGAAAAAATAATAATAAGCATGACAGACCAAATAAGCACTATAGTGGGGAGTTGAATTTAAGAAAATGATTTAAACACACCAGCACTTATATTTTGTACAATAGAGAACTGAAATATATTCAAATAAACATTGAAAATCATTTGCACAAAATCAGTTATATTAGTTGACTAGCAGCATGGCCTGGCATTGCCCAGGCTTGATTCAAAAATCATGACTCATACAGCAATCGCAATCACTTGACTTAAAATATTTTTGCCCTTCTTTGCCGTGCTGATGTTGCTACATGCCTTACTTCTTGCCTATCTCACACTGCAAATTTTTTATAAGCTCTATACTAAACATAGAATCTGTTACGAAAAAAGAACTAAACAAAATGAACACAAAACAATCAGCTTTAAAAAAGGACTCATAACTGGAAAAACCAAATGAAAAAAAAAGAATGTTAACAACAAATTTTTTTTCACACCCAACCCAGTTCTGCAGAATCAGAATCAACGTTGAGTTTAAGCAAGTTTAATGAGTAAAGTGCCATGCAGATTTAAATTTTTCCCACTTGTGACGAATGCAGCTATCAATTTTTTTTGCATGCTAGTTAACATTTGTGTCAGTCAGCTGTTGGCTTTCACGCTGGCCAATAGAATCTTCTTGCCTATTCGCGGGTACCCAGCTATAGTTTCCTCACCTGGCCAGTACAAAATGGCCCAAACTACATGAAAACTGCTAGAAGCGTGAAAAAAATTGATTATTTCCACTATCGATGGGAGTTGGGAAATGCAAAGTTGGTCTTGGCCTTCCCACTAACTTGGAGCATGTGCATGTAAGTTTTGGTGCAAATCCATCGAAAATTGCTGCCATGCATTCTTACACACACACACACACACACATCCTGTCTTTTATAGAGAGAGATTCAATAAGAGAAAAAAAACATTGTCTTCTGTATATGACTGACAAATGTAACAAGAATATTCAGTGTTTTTATAAAAACTTTGATAAATGATGAAAAGTGAATACTTTACAATGAGGTGGAATGCAAATGGTACATCAAGTGAAATGATGAGCCCTCATTTAAATGTACATGTATATTAACTGTATGGTCAGATTGGAAAGCAGGTCTCTAGTATAAAAATTTTTCTCAGGAAGCTGATGATTGATTAAACTCAAAAAAATTTACATTAAAAAAAATTAAAAAATACTGACACTTGTCAGCTAAATTCTGAGTGTAAATGTCTAGATAATATGTAACCTTATCCAGGCATAAACACAATATTCATAATGCTACATCACATATTTATCTGGTAACTAAGAAGAAACTTTGAGGTTTTCATTGAACTTTGGATTACCATTTGTTACACCCTTTGTTTCCAATTGGCAAGGAATGGCTGGTAAAAACATCCCCCTCCCCAAATTTATACACAAAGCATGCAGATGCATGGTGGGATTTCTTCCTAACCAATAAAATGAACCACTTCTCAATCTCATATATATCACTTCATTTTATGCCATATATATCACATGACTGTATCTCTTTTACATGTAAACACCATTCTTTCTTTGTGAACCTTTTGCCTTATTATTGTTGCTTTGGCTACTTTTGACTTGCATATATATTGTTTGCTTAATATTATCTTGTCCTGTTCTTTTTCTTCCTTTTTTATTGTTTGAGAAATTTGTTAATTCTCTTTGGACATTTTTTGTCACTTAAACTTAACCATGACCAATTATTTTACTAATTTCCTGGAAGCATGCAAAAAGGTACCAAGAGCAGTTTTTCATGAAAAAGATAACTTTTATCTGAAAAATGGCACTAAATATTTGATTTAATAAACTTAATGTTAGAAAAACAAAAAAAAAAAATTATTATAATGATCTAATTTTTCCTTAATAGACAAAAACCATTGCAGTACTTACCTCGTTAACTAAAATAGATATATCTTCTGGTATGTCATGTAGATTGTTTTTCATTTTTATATTTATAAAGCTGCCCATCTCTTCTGTAACTATAGTGGGAACCTCATCTAGACCAGTTGCCGACAACAGACCAAAGAACCATTCTTTCTTTCCCATGAGTAAAGTCAGGCGGAGATCCAGCAATGACGTTTGGTATAATCTTAACAAATATAACAATGAAAGTCACTTACATTAGTAAAAGCATTCATCTCTTTAATCCCATTAATTAATAAATTATCTCAACAACAAAGACTCTTCATATTTTTTATTCTTTTCAGATCATCCCAAGTTAACTCATTTTTAAAATAATTTTTGATATTGGACCAAGCCAGAGGTTTTGATGATGTTTAAAATCATAAATAAGTTTATGCTGAACTTCTTATCTCTGGCAGCAACAACTTCATAAGATAAACAAACAGGGTTAGAATTTTACATATATTTCTGAGCTAAATATGGAGGTTTTTTCTTTATAGTATGTAATTTACACCAGGAAATACTCTCCCCCTGTAATATTGCTTCCCTGTGCCTTTTCTATAAGTACTTTCATGGTAATTGTCCTGATGAACTTGTGGGACTCTCTAGGGTACCTAGACTCAATTTAAGCAAAGTAGTAGACTGGCAGCAATGTCTCATCATTTACAGTTGAAATTGCTAAATGCAATAGTAAGTTCGATGTTAACAGTTTCTTCTCTCACATTTCTCACTTGTGGAACTCACTTTTGATTTCTTGCTCTCCAGTCAACTTTAATCTTCAAAAATTTAAATGCAATGTCAATGGTTATCTTCTGTTCTCTTAATTTCTGTTCTTTCATTGTTCCTGTTCATTACTAATGTTTTTCTCATTCTTTTATACTCAGTAACCCTCTTCATGTTAATGGCTTTGTTGGTTACAAAGATTAAAAAAAGAAAAAAGTTTCAAAATATACATGTATTTAACAACATTCTACCTTGAGAAATTAAATCTGGCAAATTATGTATTTCAGAATTTTTATAGACTATATATATTTACTTAAAACATTTGTTAAAAAAAGTTAATAAATAAAATGAAGAGTTTTCATGTTTCTTAGACAGTGGAACCTCAGTTCACGAATTGAAGGCTGTTCATAAACTAAAACTATTTCTCCAATAGAAATCAATGTACAGAAAAAAGTCACAATACACTAAAATTAGAAAAGCACAGCACAAATGTATACAACATGGCAGTTGACTCAGAAATTATTCCATTAAGGTTAACTCACTTTGGCAATGTTGTTTGAGAACCGAGGCATTTTCATCTCAAATTTTCTATGTTCTAAAATGAAATGTAGGCTGGGAAAGAAAATTGATCTGATGAGGGTTTAAGGTACATAAATCAAAAGAAAAAACAGAACTAAACAGATTAACATTATTTTACAACAAAATATCAACAAACCTTAAATCCCTTGCAGTTTTGCATAAAAGTCTGGAATTTTGGCTGGCACTGTTCATATCAAGAACAAAATCTGCTGCTTTTTCACAGAGTTCTCTAGCAACATCCACCTCAGCATCACAGGTCATATCAGGATGGAAATCTGGTACCCTGTCTGTATAAAGAAAAAAATGCCAGTGAGAACAAATGATAAATTGACTAAATCTTAAAATCTTTACTAATACTGTAGAAGCAATGTAGGGTGCAATGGGTGATTATCTCCCTTTGGGTAAGATAAATTCACACAAGGGTCACATGACAGCCGGTGAGTGATGTCACTTCATGGAGTAACAAACACCAGTTGCTATTTAGAACACCTAGAAGCAAGAGGTGTTTGCCCAAATGAGTTTCTATGCAGAGAGTAAAGAATCAAGACATGACTGTCCACAGCAGGTGAGAGAGCAGAGGAGACCACACAGTCTCACCAGGTACACAAAGGATAACACCATCCTGTCTATTTTCCCTTCAGAGGAATATTACAAGTAAGACCCTTTTTCTCCTTTCACACTGTTGTATGCATATATTATCATTTCTGTGTGGGTAAATCAGTGACAGGTATGTATACATTGGTATAAAAAAAAAAATACCATGCATGTTTATTCCTTTTTCAGCTATTCCAAGTCAACCATGTATTAAGGTGTTGCTATATTATAGATATATTAATGCCTACAATAGGGAAAAGCAAACAGGATATATCTCTTTCTTAGTATACCCATGAGCAATATATTACTCGAAAATGTTTTTTCTCGTGACTTGTTATTACTGTTGAAACAAACCTTTAGTGAAACTACCATTATCTATTTTCTCCCTAATGTTAATACAAAACATCCCATCTTGTCTCAGTTGAAAATATTTGTTCTGCCTACTACACAATAAATTTTGAAAGGCATAATATAAAATTTGCATAATATAAGCAGATTCATTAACATTATAGTTATTTACTAAGATGAGCCAAGTTTGCCACAAAGCCATTAAGTACAGTGGTTTACAGTCATATCACATTGAAATACTGCTTCTCAATCACCAACTTAAGCAACATCAAGCCTGGTCAGTACCTAGATGGGTGACTGCTTGAGAGTACCAGGTGCTGTAAGCTTGGATATGCGGATTTCGTTATGTGCCATGTGTGATACACACTTAGGCAATCATGTATCTTTTGATACATGACTGACAAGGCAAATTTTTTTCCCCACAGTAGGTTGCCATTTCTTTCTGCAGTAGACCAGTTGCTATCCAAGGCTACAGAACCCAGTCTGTCCTGCTATTGACCCATAGGTGGTGGGGAGAAGAAGAGGATTCATACCTTTCCCAAGGGTATTAGCACATAAGTGAATGTAATGGATTCGACTGGAAGTCAAACTTGGCTCTCTGATTCCTCAATCCAAGCCACTACCCATTACTCCACTGTGCCTCCGCGGATATGTGAATAATGACTCAAAATTGGAAAGTTCCAATTCCAGTCAGGTATGTTATATCTACACAAATACCCTTCAGTAAGCTATGGATCCACCTCTTCTCTAGCTGTGGATTAAATAGTATGACTTGTATCAGTAAATTATTATTGCCAAAAAATTCTTACAATCTAAAAATAATTTCTACTTGTAAATAACCTGCAAAAGGTTGATAAGTTATAAAAAAAAGATCAATCATTACTGACCAGTTATGATCTGTGAAACCATTCAGTCAAGTGCCATATGCTATACATGCTTGGGCAATCATGTCTCTTTCAATTCATGACTGATTTTCCTGCAGTAAGTTGCAGTTTCTTTCTGCTGTAGACTGGTTGCCAACTAAGGCTATAGGATCCATTCTGTCCTGCTATTCAACCCATAGTTGGTTGGAGAAGTGATAGATTCATGCCTTTTCCCAAGGGTATTTCAGTGTAAGTGAATGTAAGGAACCTGAATGCAATATGCATTTTTTATCCTGTATATTGACTGCCTAGTAGTATACTTAATCACTACTCTAATATCCTGCTTTCTCGTTTTGAGCCAATAACCAATTACACCACAATGCCTATCCTGTGACACCAACTTGCAAGGTACTGAATTAGTAACACTGTATAACTGGCACTGAGAATCAGATTCAGTACCATTATAATTTTAATGATCTTTCTTCACAAGGTCAATTTGATCTTTTGCCACATGATCAACTTGATCTTTCCTCTCTTATGTGTGTAGGACTTACAACCATAAAAACTGGGTTTGAATCTCTTGTCTCTTTGTCAAGGAGGTAAGTTCTTAATAACATTGACCTGGGAAATGACCTCAACAGGCAACACAAGTGAGAAGAGCCAGAAAATCATACCATCAATTGACCTAAGGCTTATGAGTGAAATTGGGTAGATTAAACTATTTGGAAGTTGTTGATTGTTGATACTTGTGCTAAACTATCAATAGCTTCCAAATAGATTCATCTACCCAGTTTCACTTGTAAGTCTTGGGTCAATCATGTATGAAAGTCACCAGTCATAGTGATGTAGGGTTTCAGAATACTGGCCTTGTGCAGCTGGTGATCACACCAAATTACGTGCTCTTTCTGAGAGAAACTGTAATCAAAGCCTGCACAACATAGTTACAATATAAACCACAGGCTAACACAAGTGTACCTCACTGCCATCTGCAATATGATTTAGATAGTTACCTGAGCAGATGGATGAACCCAGAAATGCACCATCATTATATATACTTGGTATATTTGCACAGATGTATTGTTAAAAACAAAAGACATTAATTACAGACATAAACAGGTAATGAAAACCCAAAACTGTACATGTGTAACAATCTTCATCTAAACCAGGCGTTGCCCTAGGGGTCAGTGAGGAGTTCTGAGGGGTTGATGATAGTCAAGTGGTTGAATGGGTGTCAGTGTACAAACAACTTGCACAATACCAAACCCACCTAATTTATCTCTGCTAAAATTGGTCTTTCGTATTTTCTTCTTGAGATGGTTTAATATATTAACTATTGTATGTTTTTTCTTATCCAAGGCATTTTTTATCCTGTATATTGACTGCCTAGTAGTATACTTAATCACTACTCTAATATCTTTTAAAGAAATGTCAAACCCATCAAAAAAAAAAAAAAAAAAAAAAAGACCTGCTTCTCTGATATTGCTATATTTTTTGTATGAAGCACATGTTCTTTTCATACATCTCTGAGCATACCCATCTTTGTGCCTTTTTTAGGACACTAATTTCAAAGCTTCTTTGTACTTGAGACAATTCACTCCTGGTTTTAAACCATCTCCTTTGCATACAATACCATATTAATTTGATATTAGTAGCAGTTATACATTTCTGTTCAATAGCATTGGCTGTATTTAGGCTTGATATACTTAATATAGTATTTGCTTGATTCATTGGGGTTATTTCATATATTTTCTTAATATAAATTTATATAGGGGAAAATTCTTAACCTGATGATGCTTAGACTTTGAATCTGATCCAAATTTCTTAACATTTCATACATTTTAGTTATCATTTTAATTACCAACATCAGTGTGAGTTTCAAGGTTCAAAAGATATTTTAAATGGGAGTCACTGGGAAAAGAAGAGAAACAAAAGGGGAGGTCACTGGTCAAAAAAGTTTGATGACCCCTGAACTAAACAATGGTTATCAAATCTTTAAGAATTGTCCAAAGATGTTCATAATATTTCTTTGGCAATTTCACTCAAATTCCAAACAACAAGAGTGCACTTAGAATATAAACAATTTCCACTCACAATTGTGTTCCACACATTGATTCAGATCTTTAACAAATGATGTGATGGGGGGGGGAGAGACTTTATATTAGGACTGATCAAATCTAACCAATCAGTACCAATGTGATATTGGAAAATGACCATCATGTTTCTAGAACATAAATAATTTGGGGTAAAGTACAGTGGAAAATAAAAATAAGATTTAAGATTTAAAAACATTAATTTATTGGAACAAAATTTCCATTTAAAGAGAAACAAAGGAGACAGATTCATTTTGGCTTTGGTCCGCTAGAATAACACTTTGACCTCTTGTTTCATTCTTCCTCTACTCTGCATATAAAATTCTTGTTCAGTTCTCTAATACTTTCTATACAGAAAACCATTCCATGCTGAAATTAACACCAAACCGACACAAACATGTCGAATAAGAGAATATGGAATCATCCGTTAAATGGCTGATGAGAATCAGTCATATCATCTGTGTGGTTCTTCTTGCCGAGAATGAGTTAAGCTAATGAGTATATGCATTTCCTTCTTTTTTCATTAATTTTTCCCCATAATGATAAAAACAAAAACAAAAAAAAAAAAACACTCTTTCCCTTTGAATTGTACACCAGAAGCTGTAAAATGGATGAGCCAAGACATCTTGGTAACAACAAAAAGAATGAGTTTAATAGTTTGAATAATAACTGTTAATAATGACTAAAAATTCAGTACAAGGTTATTAAAGGGAAATTTAGAAATTCAGAAGTCATTTAATAGGAAATGACATTACTTACCATCAGCTCGGGGAAGTTTCTTGCAATCTTCATTATGTTGTCTACTTATAACAATAATGGGTTTATGAGCAGAGGTTGGTGGTAGTTGCCGAATAAGATCAGAATTCTTTACCGTTTCTGACAAAGGTATACCTCGGAAGAAAAGGATCTGAGAATCACTGTTTAAGTAGCAGTGTTCCACTAGATTTTTGGAGATTTCACCAACTCTGAAAAACATGAAATTTTTGCAATTTTTATGTTTTATTTGAATTTCTGAAACAATGTTTTATTACTATTCAATAATTAATTCTTTCACACTGCATTTCTCACCTTTGTTGCCTTTAATCTTATTTTGTTCAACATGCCCTCCAACCTTTTCTAATTGTCCGTCATATTCAGTAATTGTGAGGAAATTTAACAGCAATAAAGGGCTGTTAAAGATGGCATGAAGCTTAAAAATGCAACAAATATCTGGAGAATGGTTGAAGTTGAAGTTCCATCAACCAGAATGCAATAGTATCCAAAAATTAGAATAGAACATTATTTACATTATTCAGACTATTGTCCTCATCTTTGTCGCCATATTTATCACAACATTTCGGCCATTGTACACTCCGGCCTTCTTCAGGTGGTTGGAATGTCGAACTGAAATCTCCTGTTAATTTTCCCTCTGAAAGTTCTCCACTTAGCTGGGTATTGAACTCACACTCTTTGGGTTATGTCACTGGATCTAACCGATGCCTTTATCCACTGTGCCTTGAGGACATCTGTGTATGAATTTCTGGGTATTATAAACCTAATGTCTTCAGCAACCATTTTTACCAGTAAAAAAAGGTTCGGTTCGACATTCCAACCACCTGAAGAAGGACGGAGCGTACAACAGCCGAAACGTTGTGATAAATATGGCGACAAAGATGAGGATAATAGTCCGAATAATGTAAATAATGTACATAATACCTCATCTCAGAAATATAGACAGATATTAGAATAGAAGTTAAACAAAAAAAAAAAAATCACCAAATGAAATTGACAGTTCTTTTCAATGCTATAACTTATATCTGATTGTGCTTCAAATTTCAAATGCCATCTTCTGAGAAATAACCAACTTGAAAATTTGACACCTTCAGTGCCTTACTTTTCACAGGTAAAAAAAAAAAAATAATTGCTGGAAAGCAGGTATTAGTCACAGAAGTGGATGGAGGACAAAATGAAGTCAAGGTATAAATGTCAAAAAGGAGATGTTATCTAATTCATGTCCTTTTGTGCTTAATAGATAAAGTTATCAAAATATTAAATTTTTGCCATTTTGATAAGCAAAACAAATCACTTTTGTAAAAATATTTTTGTTCTTTCTTGTCTTGAAGTTAGAACACTGAGATTTTTATGTGTTAAAACAATTCTTAGTTTGTGAACTTTTTGCCTTAATTTTGTCTTGCATATATGTTGTTTGCTTAGTAATATTTTGCCCTTTTCTTTTTCTTGGTTGTTATTGTTTATTGAAAATTTTGTCAGTTCTGTTTGTTGGGCATTTCTGCCAATTACATTTAGTCATGTTCAATATGCTACCCACATAAAAGGGATGCACACACATGATTATAGCAGCCAGAGAAGTGACCTATCTTATTGGCTAGGAAGAAATCCCAGCATGCATCAGTATGTTTTGTCTATAAATTTTGGGGAGGGGGATGTTTTTGCTTTCATTCCTATGCTGATTGGCACCAACAGTTCTTTTCTTAGTTCATATTGTTAAGAGAATCTATATTTATGAATGAAACTTATCCAAGTTATGGCTCATTTAGAACACTTACAAAATGAAGTTCTTTCATCTGGGTACTCATATTTGTTGATTGGTGCTAAAATTAAGCAAATTGGCTGACAAAATCAGTTGTGGAAATTTGAAGAAGAGCAGTCCATTTACCATCATTCACTGATCTGACAAGTAAACTATACTGCAAAAACCCAGTTACTTTGTTGAAGTATTTCTAACTTCTTGCCAGTAAGTCTTTAGGTTTTCCTTTTTAGCCTACTGACCAAATCACTAAAGTTAAAATAAAACCCTTTTTGGTTTATTATAAAACTTAGTTGGTCTTCTGTTGTTCTCTTTATCTTATTTCTTTTGTCACACAAGTGATAATATTTAGTCAACACAAAGACTGCTCAGTATGTGAAAAGTTTTCAAAAATTGGCTTCCTTACGTTTGATCTTTGTTCAGGTATAAAATAACGCTCCAGGGTTTGGTTGTGTCAAGACAAACAATTTCTGTTTTTTGCAGGATTTGATCAGCCTCATGGAAGAAATTGTCAAATGTCCACATTTCCTTAGGATTATTTTCCATTAGGCCTGCTATTACCGGAGTAATTAACTTCCTCAATTCTCTTGAAAAGAAAAATTATAATCTTAAATAAAACAAAATATGCAAAAAGAAATAATTTGTGATGGTAAAAAGGTCACTTATATTACAAAATTATATTTATGTAATCAGTGTGAACATGGTTAGCAATTATTAAACAAATATTGGGTTGAAACAAAAATTTGTACCATTTTTCAATAGGTAACATCTGAAAACATGACTTAAATTTATGACATATATTCTGAAAAGTGACGTTTCAACACTTGTTTTTAATATGATTTGTGCAAATTGTGAATTTTAAGTATTTTTACATTAAAAGTGAAAAGAGAAAAATAAAATGCATATTTGTCATTTCATGCTCTTTTATTTTAAGAAATAAAAAAGAAAGCTGTGTACAAACAGAAAAGATGATATGTACCATTTATGGACATGGTTCTGTACCTGAGAGTCCTGTTTGTAAATGGTTTGCTAGGTGCAAAGTCGGTTGCAAAGATAAGTCCTTTGAACTTTTCTTCATCTGTTAACTTTTAATAAAATATTAGTACTTTTAATAAAAGCAGATAAAATAATTATTTTTCATATATAGAAATTTGCATCTTGTTTTCCTATAAAATAATGTATCTTAATTTACATTTACTTAAAACTGTGTGGCACTGAGTACCTCACTATGAGGTAATGGTTAACAAGCTAGTTTAGTAGACTATTACTACTATGTAGTGAGTTTTATCCTCAATGGGTGCCCCCATGCTTGTAATCTTATGCCAGACCAAGTTAAGCTTATTAAATAATTATATTTGTATAGCATTGATAAAACAATTGGCAAATTGTTTAACTGATCAGAATGATTCCAAAAATTAAATTTTGGATAATCCAAACTTATCATCCTTTCTTGAACAGCTAATAATTTACTGCCTGGAAGTAGTAAAGACAATTTGCATCTTTTGGGTACACACAGAAAGCACACTCAAACATATTGTTAGTTATTTTGACATACTCACAAAGTCATTGGTGCATTGGCTGGAAGATCTTCACTCCACTCGACAGGAGCCCCAGCATGTTTCTGAATACCAGATATTACTCCAGATTGTTTCTCTGTAAGCATTCGATACCTGACAAAGATAATAATTTAAACAGTAGTAAACCAGGAGTATCCCACTTCACACTAAAGACAATAATGACAAAAAATTTTTATATTGTTCAGATTGTTGCCCTAATCTTTGTTGACACATTCACAATGTTGTATGCTCTCCTCTGTAGGTCTCTACCCCAACTTTATAGGGGAGCATATATCACAAGCTAGTAAAATATGATTGGCTAATTAGATAAACACTTTACTTATGCAAATTACAACTCACTAGCCCCACCTAGTATATGTGACTTCAAGCACCCGATTTGGCAGAGAATGTTAACTTGCTCATTTTTGGTATTATACTCCAACTGATACTGATGGAAGAGTACATGATAGTGCTCCACTAGCTACAGAATCGAGAATACTAGAGACGTACTCTAGTGTGCAGAAATGTTAAGACATGACCCACAGATTGAAGCAGAAAAAAATAAAATGAAGTGGCTGACATACTATAAAAAAAAGGAAAATGTAACAATGGTGAAAAACATTTAAAAGAAAGAAAAAAGAAATCATACAATAATAAAAAAAAACTCAAAATCTCAGACAAAAACAGTTTTGGTTGTTCACAAAGATGATTGCTATGATAACAGCAGTGGACAAACAGAGGTATTCATTACATTTTCTGTGACAGCCAGAACAGCCTTAATATTTAACACAATAAATATGATTGCTGCCATAAAACAGTTGGAAAAACATGGAGGTATGAAGTGTATTAGATTTTTACAGGCCAAGGGCAAAATTCCAACTTTGAATCTCAAAGTTACTTCCTCTCATTCTCTATGGAACATTGGGCTTATTTTAATGCTGCATCTGAAAAAAGTTGATCAAGCTTAGCAGAGGTCGGATTTTTTTGTACATGTAAGAGTTTCAGTGGAAATCTGGACTTATAAGCAATCCCCAGCCACATGTATACAAACTTTAAAATAGTGTTATCTAGTTTGAAGTCAGCATTTCCTTTTCTTAGACTGGTTGACACACCCTGTCTACTCTGCTATTTTACCCTTAGCTGGGAGAAGAGATGGATTCGTAACTTTCCCAAGGGTATTAGCACATAAGTGAATGTAATGAACTTGACTGGAATTCAAACTTGGCTCACCGATTCCTCAATCTAAGGTGCTAACCATTACTCCATTGTTTCTATTAACTCACTGACTGAAAACAGAAGTTACAGTACATAAGCATTTCTTTTTAGCTTTTGGAGAAGTATAGAAGAATTGATAGGGACTTTCTGGATCATGTGATCATTGCTGATGATACCTGAGCACAATATATCATCCATGGGGACAAAGATTAATTCCATAACCTGGAAGAAGCTATAATTACTCCACTGACCCCACAAAAATGTTCAGCAGTCAGTGAAGAAATACATCAGGAATTTTTTTTTGTTTTTTTAACTGATTTTATATCATTTCTGAATTTATTTTTATAAAAAATTCATAGCACAACCATCATTCACAGCGAGACACATTAACTCTGAGACATTATCCTGAAGACAAAGGTTGATTCCATCCACTGCCAATGACCCCCATAAAAGTTCAAAGTTAAGTAGAACTGAAGAAATTGATAGCCACTATCTTCTAGGATGTAAAAGGTGTGCTTGAAAACAACCAATTACTGCAAAATTATGATTAAATAGGAAAAAAATGAAACCTAGATATAGTTTTAACATCAATCAGACAATATGTCACTAATATTAAATTTCATCTTTATTTTCAGGTTCACAGTCCTGCAAAGAACAAAAACTTACAAATTATGTTGGTGGTCTGGAGTTTGGATTTCATTATTGCTAATTATCAGGTTGAAGGTTTTTCATTTTCTGTACTAATTTGGTGAGTTTTATGCATTTTGTAGGGTCTACAGGTGAAATGCACTAAAATCAAATACACTGTTCTTTTGAGTTCTTTAAGCAGGCATCCAATCATCCACTTAAATGATTTTATTTTGATAAGAAACACCTAAACACTCACACCCAACTCCCTGTACCCATGCGAAAAATCCTTGTAGGTAATGCTTACATATTAAGAACATCTACTTGTAAAAAAATAAAAATAAAATTGAAGATAGTAGAAGCACTCCTGGTAAAAACCTACAGATCTACACTTAATATTATTTGCTTTGAAAGCAGTAAATGTCGAAAATTTCATTCTGGTCAGAAAAGCACTTAACTGGACCTTATTAACAGTAGGAAAAAACAGAAAAAAAGGAGGATGGAGTTATCTACCCCTAGCCCCCTACCTCTTTTAAGCTTAGGGCAAAGTACAATAAAACTCCACATATGGTTTCAACTGTAAAATTTGTCTTATTCCTTTACTTGATAATATGAAAACTTGCTTTCACTGAAAGAAGGTTTAATTTTTCATTCACATTTGAATTTATTTCATAAGTTTCTGTTGTCATATGCCCCAGTCGACGAATGGGTTTATAGGGCGATCATACGCTGACTAGGAGATATATACATTCTCACACCTGTGGAGAGATACAAGCTATCTCTCTCAGATCATGAGAATGGACAATTGGTAAACAAAAATATTTTTAAGACCACTGTTTGATTGGGATAATCGAACAATAATCTTTCCCAGGTCCGCTTTGTTTTCAACACGAATACTGATCCACAATACAAGGATGAACTATAAGGCTTAGCGATTTTTGATACAAGAATTTTAATATGTACAAATATACAAATATCAAAATAAAAGAACAGATAAGTATGAGTTAAAACATTCGACGACCAGATCTCAAAACTTATGTTGGGATATCAAAATTCGCCTAACACCAAAGGGATTCAACTGAACCCGAACATACAAAAATATAAGTATGAATTACTATGAATTGAATGCAGAAGCCAACACACACACAAAAGAGATGGGATAGGTGTTACAATTATTGTTTTTACATGTGGAAAGGTGTTTGCAAGAACATAATATTCATGGATGTATGTATATCTTTCTACTACGGGTCCAAAATATGATTACTTATCTTTTATCTTCAGTTCTCTTTTTTTTTTATCATTGTCCTTTCTTTTCTCGACACAAACACAATTTAACACACTGTCCGGCTGTAACAGAGGTATACACTTTCTTCCTCTCTTTGTTTTGCCTTTTTCTTTCCTTCCTTTTTCGTCTGTAGACAGTTCGATTTCCAAACCCAACTCACTGCAACAGGGATGTACACTTTCTTCCTCTCTTTGGTTTTCTTCTTTCTTTCCTTCTTCTTTACACAATTCAGCTTATAACAGAGGTATACACTTTCTTCTCTGATTTTCCTTTTTCTTTAAAGGCAGGCTGAATCCTCAGCCTATAAATTTCTCTGCATCTTCAATTTGGGGTTCTTGAACAGGAACACTTCTTGTTATATTTCTTGTCTGGAGTTGCCTGGGTTGAACTGGATAAGTTCCATCACTATCAAATGTGTCATCTTTCCATTCATAAACTATCAGCACTTCAGCTTCAGGTCTTGCCTTTTCAAAGTCAAGATGGTCAGAGATTCACTCAAGAATCAGTTGCTATCACATGTCTTAAGTTTTGGCATGAATTCCAGCTTACATACGTCCCCTGTCTAGCTTCTGTCTAGACATTTGTCGCTACAGGTAATTGGGTCAGTCAACCTTTTGACCTGCCTTCCCAAAATGTCATAAGACTCCCACGTGACCTTTATTCTGTTGCTAGGCAGAAATTAACCCTAATATATGCGTATATGCATGTTTAGGCTATCTGCTTTCGTCACACTGTCATTAAAGCATCTTGGCTATGTCCTGAATATTAATATTGGAGGTGATTTTGTTTACAAAGCAACAATTTTATCCTACCACTGCAAGTGACTCAGATGAATGAATGATAGCATGTTTGAATTTTGCAGTTGTGTTGTCATATCCTTCTATGGCAACAGAAAATGACCATGACTGAAATTAAGTAGTGCAGTAGAGGAGCCTTGAAAAAGAATGCAGTGGAAAGGAAAGTAGAGAATAATGCAGTGTATTAAAAGTTAAACAATAAACTCCAATATGAACAAAATTATTACTAGTGTCATGCACAACACAGTATAGGAAACAAAAAGAAAATATTACTAATGAAAATTACACCCCCTACCCTTCACAGAAAATGGCTAAATTATTAACCAACAACACTTGGGATAATAATCACCAGGGATAGTTTGTGCATACTCTTAGTCCTCATAAAAGAAAGATCATAAGAATCCTAGAAAAACTGAATAAAAATCTTCCAAAATTTAGCTGATAGATGTTACCTTCAGCATCCCTATAGAGTAAGTGGCCATTGTTAAATGTAAAATAAATGGCAGAAGTGCCCAACAAACAGTTGACAACATTTGCAACAACAAAGAAAGAACAGCGCAAAAAAATAATATAAAGCAAGCAAACAATATATGTAAAGCAAAGCAACAGTAATATGGCCAACAGTTTACAAACTAAGAATTGAGGTTGACACACAAGAGAAGTTTGGACAAGTGAACATAGCATTTTGACTTCAAGACAAGACAGAATGGGACCAAGTCATATGAAACTGACAAGTGGCCTATCTTATTGGCTAGGAAGAAATCCCAGCATGCATTTGGGTTCTTCAGCCTATAAATTGGGGAGGAGAAAGTATTTTACAGTCATTCCCAATGGAATTGATTCCAGATTTTTGCAGACAGACCCTCTGTTAATCACTCCATCCATTCATCAGGGGTAAATACCACACAAAACTTATTTCTTTAAACTCTGTTTTCTACAGATTTTATAATTCATCACCAAATTTCTGATCTTGAAAATTTTTTTCTTTTATCACAATTTACCAGTTTTGCAAATAGCATTAACATGCCCAAAGCAATAACATATAATGAATGTACAGCAATCAATCATGCAGCAATTAATACTTAACCTAGTTTTATGATTTTACAAGTATTTATCTGGTTCTCATTACAGCATATGACACAGTTTTTAAAAAGTACCTATGTTGTAATGAAAGCCTTTTTCTTCACATTTGAATACAAAAGGAAGATACAATCTGAGAATAGATCTCCAGCACAAAGATATTATTATAATTATTAAACCCTGACTTAAGAGTGTTCATGAGATAAAGATCAAGATTTTCCAAAGATAAGATACTGAAAAGAGTCAAATTACATATCTGTGTGATTCTGTCGTCCCCCATATGGCAGGAAAGGAGGTAAACCTGCTGCACTGTGATAAAGGGTTGCACCCAGGCTCCACAAGTCAGCATTAGCATTAAATTTCTGAGGGCTTCTTTTGAAAAATGCAGCTTCATAAATGGCAGGATGCTGAAAAAAAAAAAAAGACAGTAAATAATTTATACAATAGTAAAAAGATTTTCTCTCCATAGTATGATTAAACTGTTTCCAGACAATGATGAGATTACCTCCACCCCATACCATAAGGGCAAAACTACCTCCACTCCACGATGAGATTCCCTCCTCCTCCACAATGTTGGTGAGACTACCCCCCCACCTACCCACAAAGATGATGAGACTACCTTTATGATGGTGAGATCCTCTCCACCTGCAGCAAGGAGACATTTTGATGATGTTGGTTAACCCATATAATATATCTGGATAGTTTAACAGCAGAACCAATGGGTATCTTTAAGGATGGCTTACCAAGCTTTTGCAGCTAGAAAATATTTTTAGATTGTAATAATTTTTATTTTGGAAGATAATGATGATTTACTGATACAAGTCTTACTAATTAACCCATAGTGGGGGAGAGACTAGGTGGATTCATACCTTTCCCAAGGTTATTTGTGCATAAGTGAATATGATGAACTCAACTGGAATTGGAACTCTGCTCTCCAATTTCAAGCTGTTATCATCTACACATCCAAGCTTACAGCACCTGGCATTCCCAAGTAGTCACACATCTAGGTACTGACCAGGCTCAACATTGCTCAACTTGGTGATCATATGAGAACTGGTGTTTCAACATGGCCGTAAGTCAGGTTATTATCAAGAACTTAGGATTAGTTTAAAAGTAAAGACAATAAGTCTGCAAAGACAAATGAACTGTACAATGATACTGTAGAATATATGTGGAAAAAGGAATTGTGCTAATGTCTGGATATGTGTTGTCTTTAATAGAAAATGTTTACTTCCTCTCTTCTGTATTTGTGATCTTTTTTCTTCTTCTATTGTTTATTTTTGGGGTTTTGCTATTTAATAAAAAATGGCAGATAATTACTTCTTGCCAAATTGACATTATGTCTCTTTTTTCTTTTTTTTTTAATGCAATGTCACTTAAGGATGTAAGCAATCATGGCTCTCCGCACATTTTCTTCTTTAATCAATTGAAGGCAATTATGCCACAAAAAGCACCAGGGGCTACTGGGAGTGAAAAAAAAAAAAAAAAGGAGTATAAATTGGAGGATAGGTAAACTTACCTATTCCTATTGAAGAAAAAAAAAAATAACAAATAAAAGTTCAGTGTTTATGTATAGAACTGAAGTAGACTTTAGAAGGAACTGGAAACCCAATCCTAAACAGGAAACAAGGGATAAACCACTACTCCTGTTCAAAAGACCAGGGAGGTGTGTGAACCAGATGATAGGAGGACCTATTTACTCCTATTAAGGAAAATGAATAAAATAAAAAATAAATAGTAAATAAATTTACAGAATTTAGGCAGAGATGTTGCATATAAGAAAATAGGGGAAAAAAAAGAAGGAAAAATAAAATAAGATAAAATTAAGAACAATGAGATTGCCGTGAGATTCCATGTGCGAGATCAACTTCAAATATATGTATTTTGATATGGGGCTGAAGAATTTGCCCGTGCATTATTAACTATTAAGTTTTAATTTTGTTTTAGTTGCAACAACTCCCTTTCTTCATTATCTCTGAATTGACTTGATTTTTTTTTAAGGAAAGATAGTGTCATGGTTTCTCATAGCCTTTTCTGTGGTTTTGAATTCAAAGTTGTCTTTCTCCTAAACTGGTTAACACCATTTAATCCACACCTGGAAGGGACAAGAGATGGATTTATGCCTTTCCTCATGGTATTAGTGTAAAAGCAAATTAGGCAGGGATTTTAACTCAATAATTCCACTCTTCCCACATTATGTTAACATGTTGAAATAATTCACATAAAAATTCAAATTAATTCATCTGTGCATAGCTTCCACATTCAACACACTCAAGCCCAACACTATAAATATTGAGTCTCAAAGTTTCATTATTTGCATGACTTCTTGTGTTATTTGCAATGATGTCGTCATATATTACAGCAGAGTATTGAGAGCCAATGTTTACGGTGCAGGTTTGGAAGATTTTTTTTTCGTTTCTTTTTTCTTCTTTTTTTTTTTTTTTCTTTTATTTATTTATATTAATGTTCACCCTATACAAGGCCCAAGAGCCACTCAAGGTAGAGGGTTACTGTGTAGTATTGTATAAGCATAAGAAAAATGCAAGAAGCAAAGTTTATAGGGTTATACAGGAAAGATAATGATTACCCCTAAACTTGAAGAGGTCAAGGTGACTGGGAAAACATCCTGCTGAGAGTGCTTCACAAAGCAGCAGTTTTGGGGAAGAATCAGTCTGAATGGAATTTACTTCTTACTCTTAGAATATGAAGGTAATGGGAATAATTCACATTTGTGTATGTGGCATGGTGGGTCAAAGATGGAAATAATTAACCAAAACAATTTTGAAGGTAGCTGTGGGTAGAGGGGTGCTAGTACCAATTTTATCAGCAAGTTCCTTCAAAATTGATGACGATTCAAGATATATTTAAAAAATTACTATAAATTCTTGGACAGGATGTTCTTTGAGTGCTATATGTCATAAGCAATAAATTTAGGAGTTTTTTTCATACTAATGTTCACCTCATATAAGGTCCAAGTGCAACTCAAGGTAGAGGGTTACAGTGTAGTGTTGTATAAGTGTAAGAAAAGTCAAGAAGCAAAGTTCATGGGGTTATGCAGGAAAAATAACACTTAATCCTATACTTGAAGAAGTCAAGATTGTAGTGATTGGAAAATCATCCTGCTAAGAGTATGTTAAAGACTTTATAAACAAAATAATTGCAGTTTTTGAAACCAAAATACTTGTGCTCTTAAATTATGTGATGTCATTGTGTGTGGACATTGTATAAATACTGTAGAACATGGAAAAAAAAAATAACAAATAAAAGACTATTTTGTGAAATAAATTACTACGTTAGATTTTTAACAAAATGGCTGGTCACTTGTATCCAAGTATGTCAGTATTCACACAGCCAACCTGTGGTTTATACTGCAACTATGCTGAGCAGACCTTAGTTACAGTTTCTGGGAGAGGGCACATCATCTGGCATAATCAGTAGTTTGAAGAAGGCTGGTATGCGCATGCCCTCAGTCATAATGACTTGTGACTTTGCACTAATGCAACTATCAACAAACAATTCTGTTTACACAATGACTATATGGACGAGCGATTAGAATATTGGTTTTCTGACCATGAGACCCAGATATGACTCGACATGGTCGATTTGTCACCTGTAAACTTATTGATGCTATAGACTGGGGCGGGGCGGGGGGTTGGGTGCAATCCCATCATGCAGCACCTTTAGAATGTGCACAAAAACTACACCCCAGTTTGACTAGATTAGTAACCTTGGCATTAATTGAGAGTAGATCAGTCAATGCTCTTTTAAGTTTTTTAATTTATTAGAATCAAAGAAGTCATGTAAAATATAGATGTATTTCTGTAATTCTTACCAAATATTCTTCTGTTCCCACCAGAGACATGAATTCTTCTTCATCTTTGAGAGGCTTGGCAGTGCCAAAATCTGCAAGTTTATATACTGTTCTGAAAGAGAAAGAGTTGAGAACAAGCATTAATCATCAAAGAATCAATGACACATGATGTAAATAATTAATCTTTTTTTTTTTTAATCATTTTGCCCCAAGCAAGATGATAAAGCCACTAAGACATGGGAAAAAGGAAAGCATTAAGAGGAGAGAACAATAAAAGAACAGGGATTAAGACAGAAAATAATGATTGACACTGCATTTAAAGTTTTGATGATAAATATTGACTGGAAAGCAAGAAGTCAGAAGAGAATTCCATAAGAAGTGTGAGAGAAAAAATTTTAGCATAGAACTTAGTTACATCTAGCCATTTCACCTGTAAAATGATGAGATCTTGCTGCCAATTTAATACTGCACTTAAATTCATAAAGTCTAGGTACCAAAGAGGAAAGCACATCAGAATAATTATCATGAAAATATTTGTAGAAAAAGCACAAACAAGCTATGTTACAGTGGTGGGAAAGTGACTGAAACCGAGATGCCAGGTCATGACCAATAACATTTCAAATTCTTTGGATTTTATCAAGAATCTCTAAATACATAGCAGAATCACCAGACCAGATGTGGCAGCAATATTCAAAGCATAGACAAATGGTAGACTTATAAAAGGTGTAAGATATTTCATAAATGTTCACTTCACAAAGAAATCATTTCAACTTACAGTTAAATTCTTTGGTGAAGACATTTTTACAGACTTAAATACAGTATAAAAGTACAGCTCAATCACATCACTTTCTTTCTTAGAGTTACATTATTTCAAGGAGACATTTTTTTTAAATGCGCACATATGTGTAAAGGTGCAAGGTAGCACAAGGGTTATTTGCAGTAAAAACAGAACCAATTTTAGCTGTCACTGTTCACATTCTCTTTACAATAATGACCTTAGGAAAGGCATGAATCTACATCCCTGTGTGCAACAGATTTATAAAAAAAAATGTCTTGTCTCTGGCATGCCACAACAGTTAATATAAAAGGCAATTTAACAGAAAAGCAAAAGAAAATTTATTTATAAAAATTATAGTAAAATTTAGTTAATATAGCTAAATTTTACTATAATACTTAATACAGCTACTATAATATTATATTATTATTACTATTATATTATTAGGAGGCATGGTGGAGTAACAGATAGTAGCTTCGATTGAGGAATCAGAGAGCTGAGTTTGAATTCCAGTCGAATCCATTACATTCACTTACATGCTAATACTCTTGGGAAAGGTATGAATCCTCTTCTTCCCACAGCTATGGATAAATAGCAGGACAGACTGGGTTCTATAGTCTTGGATGGCAACTGGTCTACCACAGAAAAAAATGGCAACCTTCTGCAGGTAAAAAAATCTGCCTTGTCAGTCATGCATCAAAAGATACACGATCGCCTAAGCATTATATTATTATTAGTTTTATTTATTTATTCCTTTTTAAAACTTTAATATTTTATCTGTCTTAATTTATTTCCCCATTTCATAAAATACATGCTTCAACAGACATCATTGATGTTTTTAGCCAAGGATCAATAGGGGTCTTAGATCTTTCAGCATCATACCCCTTCTCTACGGTGACCCAGGCAATACTGATCGGATATCAGCTACAACTGTTCTCATAATGCATGCAACACACTGAAACTGATTTGGCATTTTGTAGTCCAATCATGAACAACATCTGGTTCACTTGCTTCTGTGTTCTTCTATAAAGAAAGGAAGCAAACGCAGTAACTGTTTCACTCTTCCATGAAATATGGCCACATTCTTAATTTGAAGTGGTAAGTAACCATCTTTTGTTACACACACACACACACACACACACACAAATAACCAATTCTATTTTAATGATGTTTTTTTTTTTTTTATTTTGCTACAAACAAGCATTAATGTCAAAATTAAAAAAAAAAAAAAAAAAAAAAAAAAAAATGGCTCTAAATTTTTCAGGGCAATTAAAATTGTTTTTCAGTAAAATTTTGGGATAATGGTGAAAAAGGTTAGTTTTGAGCCTGGGGTTATTGCTATGGAATTAACAATTTCACTTCTTACTTCAGCTAAGGCTGTTCATATTTCATTTTAATACTCTATATTCATATGTTCTACTTCATCAGCAGATAGAAAGCATGTAAGTAAACATTTTGGCAAACCCTCTCTCATAATTAACACCCAGAAAATGATTATAACAAGTTATTCAGCTCCTTATTAAAGTGGCCAACATATTATAGCTACAGAAGAATGGCTTTGCTTTGTTAAATTATTTGGAAGAATAGTAATTAATTAATTAAATAAAAGTAGAAAGGTTTCACTTACTGTCCATCCACACATGACCGCAGAATGTTTTGGGGTTTAATATCTCTGTGCACGAAACCATGTAACCGTAAATGCTTTATTCCTGAAACTGTAAACACACACAAAAAAAATAAAAAAAAAAATACCTTGATTCTCAGTCCAGTAAGAAAAAAAAAAAAAAAATTAAATAAATAAATCAATGTATACTCTGATACCCCCCCCCCAGATATTTACCAATGTTTTTTGTTAGTAACACTTGATGACACTTCCTACTCAAATCATAGTCTACGGTTAGGTAGTAATGGTTTTATTAAAATAGAAAAAAAAGGGATGCAATATAAAAGATAATTAATAAAGCTTAATGCAAAACTTCCAACAATATTGATTAATGCCAGAAGGACATTGGATGATAGTGATATCAGTAAAACATAAAATTTCAAAACCACCAATCAAGCTACCAAAGTGGAAGTGGAGATGCATGAAATGGTATCAAATTTTTGGGAATTTGATCAGCCTTAACCGAATCCACCAGAGAAAGGGGTGTGATCTTAAAAGACTCCAAATGCCCAGTGATTCCAGTTAAAACCCCACTGGCACATTGGAAAGAGTATTTTGCAAAGAAAATATACCATATTTGATGGCATAGAAAAAAAAAAAAAAAAAAAAAAACTCCAAATTTGAGAATTTCAAAAAATACACAAAAAGAAACTCATTTCTAACTGGATCCAATATGGTGACATGGATGATATTCCAGTGGCATACAATGTCTAGTTCAGCAATTTTTTCTCTTAATATTCTTTGTTACAAAGAGTTTTTAAGATTGCACAAATCAACCACTTGACACCAAGATATTTATTTTTACACTTTTTGTCACCCATATGCGAATTCTTTTTAAGTTTTAATAAAAAAAAAAAAAAACAAGAAAAATAATTTTTTTTTTTCCTTCTCTATAATTCATATATAAAATACTAAAAGTTTATAGAATTTCAGCACCATGATTGATTTGTTTTTTTTGTTTTTTTTATTTTTTCATGCCTTATCAACCTTTTGCAAGTCATTTAAAGCTGAAGCATTTTGGATGTGAACCAAATTTACATTTACAGTTTACTGCCATTATCCTCTATACATCTGTGTGCTTGCAGTTAAAGAAATCCATTTTTCCTTCTCATGTTTGCAGTTCAAGAAATTCTTTTTCCTTCCTGAGTAAGCAGCTAAAGAAATTCAATTTTCACCATTTTTTTCTCAAAGTAAATGGCATGAACTGGATATGAGAGTAAGTGATTTTATTTTCATGACCAACTTCCTACAAACTGTGATGTAGCACATGATATGCTATCAATGTCAGCCACTTCAGAGTTTCATTGTTTTCATCAACACCTAATTATCTTGAGCCATTATCTGACTGACAAAATAAGAAGACTCAGAACTTGCAAAAAATATCCAAATTGATTTGAAGTATTTGCCTGACATTTTCTGCAGGAGTACCACCATTTTTAAATATTAGGATGATATTTACAATATGTTTTCTATTTACCAGCAATATGCATAAATATCACCACCTGTGGAAAATATATGGAACTACTTAACAAGATGGGAAAATTAAATTGCACTATTTTCAAACATAAGTAGTTACAGGACTTTTCAATGTGTGATGTTATATCAATAAAATATCAAGTCAGCCATTCAAACTCAAAGAGATTTAACACAAAATATTTCATTAACCAATTCATAGTGGTTTCAATTTCAAAATCTACTTTATTTATTTAAATAAGTATAATTCATAGAAAAACTTAATAATAAGCTAATCATTTATAACAATTTACTAATGTGATCAATCCTCAGTGGGTGCTCCAATGTGTACTTGTTCCAGATTAAACTGAGCTTAATAAGATAAAATTAAAAAAAAAAAATAACATTTTGCCATAATATAAGTCATGAGTTGATTGTAATAAAATCCATCAATTCAAGCCAACCTTTTAATTAATTCCTGCTTTATTATCTGTCCTAAGAAATAACTGACAAAATAGAGATATTTTATGTATAATATAAAGAATATTTTTATTTTAATTGTAAATCTCTTTTCAGCCTGAAAAAAAAAAAAAAAAAAAATATATATATATATATATATATATATATATATATATATATATATATATATATATACTGATGAATCAGAAAATACCACTAGAAACACACATTCTTCACTCACCTAAATCACGTAAAAGTATAAGAAACTCTTGATTGTCAAGTCCTTTATAATTTTCTGGTTGATGTAAAAACTTTGACAATGTTCCACCACTGCAGAATTCTGTAACAAGAACTTGCTTTCCTGAGTGAATCTACAAAGAAAATTGGAAAAAAAAATAAAAACTCTGGGGTGGTGGTGGGGGAATTAATATTTAACTATCCATCATTTTTCCCAACTCCAGCTTTAGTTTCTGTAAAGAATTCTTTCAAATTTTTTTTTATCTTTATTTAGAAGCTGAGCAATTAATCTTATATCATGTTACAACCAAATGAGAGAGATGCTAAGATCACATAATTATATTATATTTACATATAAAATGTGTACAAAAGTTTCCAATGCCCCCATCCAAAAAACTGTTTTCTAAATTGACTGCAGTCAAGATTACAGCAATCACAATCCTCTGCTACAGTTAATTATGAATACCATAATTCTTCCCATGGTTGTATAGTATGTGTTTTGCTAGGACTACATAATATTTTGAATTCAGAGTTGCCAACCACAGTTAGATAGCCAAGTCTACCTTGCTATTTAACCTATACCTGGAGTCATACTTTTTGAAAGGGTATTTTATGTAAAAATGAAGGTAATGAACTTGACTGGAATTTTAACAGCTACACTACCTGCACGTGTTGTTTTGAACAAAAAGTTTCATCGTTAAAAAAAAAAAAAAAAGTAATAATAATAATAATAATCATAGTCCTGGGAACTTTTACATACATAGACATGCAGAAGCTGCGCAGAGGAATATTCCAAAACAATCAATATAGAAGGACAGAAAAATCTACTAACCATTTGGAAATGTCTTAATATACACCTAACTCCCTATCTATCCCAAGAGATGATAATAGTCTTTTTCAAGAAACATGTGCCTCAGTGCTTTTTTTTCTTTTTAATAAGGTGAGTGTGAGTAGACAGTTGGCACATGGATATCAGCCCATAAAATAGAAACAATTAGCAGAATTTAAATTCAGGATTACTCTACCGTGTTCATTTTCACACTAATGCTCTGGGGAAAGGAATGAATCCAAATCTTATTCCCCCTCCCACAACTTAAATAGTTAAAACAGCTGGGTAGACTGGGCTCTCTGACCTTTGATGGAAACCAACCTACAAGAAGGAAAACTTTGAATCCAAAAACTGCAGAGAAGTTGTTAATGGGAAACCACTCCACTACTTTTCACAAGAATGCCTGTCAATTCATAGATAAAGAAAAGGAATATGTGCCTACATCCTGAAGTGACATAGCATGTGAATGAGAGAGAGGGAGAGTGAGAGAAAAAAAAAAAGTTGTTGCACAGGTCTAGACCTGTATCTCCTCACATCTCTTCCAGGATCAAGTAAACAGGCTGGAAAAGTATGAATTACAGTAAATGACCAGGACAAATTTTGATGTGAGGAATGTCCTGCTTGTGCTTACTTCACAGCAAATACGTATGTGTGTGTGTATATATATATATATATATATATATATATATATATAAGTTATGAAAAACTTGGTAATCCGTATGGGTAGTCCCAAGGAGGATGAAATCCTGAGAGCTCAATGTAAATCCAGAGCTAATAATTTAAAGAAAAACAGACCACTTTAAGGTTCCATTATAATAATTTATTTCACCAGAGCCCTTTTAAGGGACACTGGATCATCAGATAACACTTCCAAATACACAGTGGGGAGGGTGGTAAATAAATATTTGTATATATTTATAATTTATGAAAAAACTTAAAATCCATACAATATTTCTACACTATTGCATAATGCAAAAACAATTAGAAAACTTTGCTATAAATGTGCTATTTGTAAAATCTCAAGGTGAAAAAAGTAGTTGTACAAAATACGTCTTTAACATCGAAAGGCTTAAATTACTTCTATTTACATAATTCTTTGTAAGATTTTTCTACATTCTTCCAATTATCTTATTACTGGAACAATCTAGAACATTCTGTAATTCATTTCTTGTATAAGGTTATCTCTGCACACAAATCATACACAATAATTATTATTGTAGGGAAAGGCAAAGAACTATCAAATCTGCAAAAAGAATTGATCAAACATTGGAAGGAAGGCAAAACATATAGGAATATAGAAGATATCCTGAATATACCATTTATTATTATTAGTTCCATTATTATTAAATATATAAAGGTGAAAACTGTTGAGAACAAATCTAGATCTAGTGCACCACACAAAATTTCTCCCAGATCAATGAGAAGAATTCATTGCAAAATTCAAGAAAATCCAATGACTACTTGGAAAGAAATACAGGAAGAATTAAGAGCATCAGGTATTATAAGCAATGAACTTCATAGAAGTCAGCTAAGATCGCATTCTCCAAGAAAAACTCCACTACTTTGTTTTTTGTATGTTGTAGAAACAGTAACATTATGCAGAAATAACTTTATGTTGAATTGATAGAGGAGAGAAAAAGAATAAAATAAAGCTTATGCTTATTTTCATATTACTTTTTCATTTGTGCAAGCAATTCCTTGTATATGTCAAAATCAATACATTTACAGACTTGTCTTTGAAGTAACAAAGAGAATCACTTCTTTGAAACTATTATTAAAATATCAATATACTTACCTCCTTTTCTACTGAATAAAATGTGACCACATTTTCATGTTGAAGGCACAAAAGAGCATCAATTTCTCGTTTGAACAGTTCTGTTAATTCATGGTTGAAACGGACATTTAAAATTTTCAATGCTCTTACTTCTCCAGTTTTCTAAAATGTATGAATAAATGTTTTTAAAAAAAAAGTTAAAAAATAAAGCAACAAAAAGAATAGAATATACAAGTGTTGTTGATAAATAAAGTCTTCAATCCTATATAAAACAATTCTTGAACCAGATAAAATAATGAAACTGCTCTGAAAACAGAGTATATTTATCTTAAAAATATCAAGTTTATTTTTTATTTTTCAACACTGTCACTATTTAATGTGATATTTTGCCACCAAATGTTCTAGCAACTTTTTTTGTTCAGTCTATGAAGAAAATTTCTGGCTTGTTTTTTATCCAACTGCATACAATTGGTTGAGGCAGGACAAAGGATCCAAGTGTTTGAGAAAAATTACTTAAGAAAGTTCCTCTGCATCTCCTACTGGAAACACAAAACCAATGACTATGTACAGATCATGGTCAAAAGTATTGTGGGTTAGCAGGAATCTCTCCTTGCCACTATTAAGTGTCTGAAAATGTCATGATTTGGCCACATCACATGCCATGAGAGCCTCTTCAAGACCATCATGCGAGGCACTGTTGAAGGTGGATGCAAGCACAGATGACAATGAAAAAGCTAGTAAGACAGTAGCAAAGAGCAGATGGACATGACAGTGCCAGAATTCCTGAGAGCCATCACCAACAGATCATCCTGTTATCTGTTTCTTCTGCCTTTCAGTCAGTTATGTGCCATGCATGATACATGACTGATGAGGCAGATTTTTCCCTGCAAAAGGTTGCCATTTCTTTCTGCGGTAGACCAGTTGCCATCCAAGGCTATAGAACCTGGTCTGTCCTGCTATTTTACCATAACTGGGAGGAGAAGAAGATTCATACCTTTCACAAGGGTATTAGCACGTAAGTGAATGTAATTGTTTCAACTGGAATTCAAACCCAGCTCTCTGATTTCTCAATCCAAGCCTCTATCCATTACTCCACCATGCCTCCTCCTTCTGCTTTTAGGTCCCTGTAATAATTGAAGCATTCAAGGGAAGGATGACGAATTGCACACAATAATTTTAATTTCAGCATCTGATTAATAATACTATCCTCTTTCAATTTCAGGAGTAACCAGAAGGTTGATGGCTCCAAATTGCTTCACATTGTTTGCAACCTTGTGTTGTCAAACTGCATAAAAAGTCTTCCTTTCAGGTCTCATTCTACAGATGTATAATTTGAATGCTGATAAAGTTTTTTACTTTCATACATCAGTGAATTTTTGATTGGCACACAACCATCTAATATCAAAAACTTCTATCACTGTCTTACATATAATTCAAACAGGAGGTAATCATAACAGCAAAGGTCATTTGCCTGAAAACTGACTTCACTGAAACCTTTAAAGACTATACTGAACCCACTGCTAAGTTGGCTGATAAGAAAGTTCACTGTGTCATGCCAGACATTTTTTTCTCTCCAGAATCTATCTTACATATCTATAAATCTATATATTTTCCCATGCTTAAAATATCGCTGCCATATATAGTCAGTTTCTCCTACTATATATCTAGAGATCATTGATAAAATCCAAAGAAGAATCGGCAATATTATCGGTCCTGATTTGGTAGCTTGGATTCAGTCACTTTCCCCATCACTGTAAAGTTGCCTCCCTATGCCTTTTCTGTAAATACTTTCATCTTAATTGTTCAGATAAACTCTTCATTATGGTACCTAAACTTTATGAATTTAAATGCAATACTAGACTGGCAACAAGGTCTCATCAATCAACAGTCACGTTGGCTATATGTAATCGTAAGTTTTATGCTAACAGTTTCTTCTCTCGCACTTATCGCTTGTGGAATTCCCTTCCAGATCTATGCTTTCCAGTCAACTTTAATCTGCAATATCAATTACTATTTACTGTCCTCCTGATTACTCTTCTTTTTTTGCAATGTCAATGAATACTCATTGCCACTTTTGTAACGCCAACGAATACTCATCGTCACTTTTGCAATCCTCATTGTAGTAGAAACTTTGTAATTGCAGATACAACTATAATACTCTGTTGAACAATACTGGTGTCAGATGCCTTTGAATAGCACTCACACTAATAGTACTTGCTAGAAAAATACTTGCTTGAAAAGTAATCCATATAGAGAAATAGTATAGTGAATAGAGTAGAGAATAGCAGTCTGTATAGTATTAGAGGAGAAATAGCGATCTTTTAGACATCACATGACTTCATATTTATGTGTTTACTCTAAGGTCACAGGGTCTGCTCAGTTCAATAATGGGATCACCTGTGTTTGCTCACTGTTGATCTATGTTCAAACTCAAGTGTCAGCTGTTAAGAACTTTTCATTTTTTTTTTATGAAATAGTTTTAGCAAATGAACTTATATGTAACATCCAAGCCCTTAAAAATGAAACAGTAAATTTAGAATTTATTAATAAACTAGAGTCTAAATAGATGTCATTAAATCTTGATCAAAACAACATAGAAGTATCAAATAATTCCCCATTCTTATCTAAAGCTTGATAGAATCTTTCAGTAATCACTGTTAACACATCAGCAGTTGACCAAGAAAAGTGAAAGTTATATTGTTTGTCTAAAAGAAGACTCTGCAAGGTGTGATGCTTAACCAATTCAGAGTTGATGAGAGCATCTAGGACTTTGCCAAAAAAGAAACAAGAGTAATAAGTCATTAAAAAGGATCCTATGTTTATCAGAATTCTTAAAAACAGGAACTACAGAAGAGGATTTCAACAAGCAGGAAAGCAAGAAGAAACATGGTATTTATTGTAGAGTTTAGAGAGAACAGGAGCCAGTTCAGGAGCACACTTCTTAAGGACAATTGCAAGGATACCAACAATTCTGCATACATTGAGGGGGTTCAATTTAGATTTGATAGTAGAAACCATGGGTGGAATCATATGCATATCACACATTAGAAACTCAATTCTGGTTGCAAAGTTGAGCAAAGATACTCCAGATGAATCAAAAGTAAAATTGGAAGAGAATTTACAAGCAAAGCATTCAGATTTATCAAATTGACTTAAATTGTGTCAATAAAGGAAAGATAGAAAACTTACTCTTGTTTAACACAGAGCTGCCAGTAGTCATGAGAAACAAAATTGTTAGACATTATATGGTGCCTCATTCTGTTAGCAAACAAAAACTTAGCCTTTTTGAGGACACGTTTACAATTATTATGAGCAGACACAAAGAGGCATCTGTTGTGATTGGAACTATCATGCTGGTACAGCCAGAAAAAGTGATTCCTGTGGGCTATAGCAGCAGAACAGGCAAGTGTGTACCAAGAAGAAAATTGTGGTTTCAGACGGTATTTCCAAAAGCATTGATGCCAGCTTTTATCCAAGAAGAAACTTCAGAGTACAATTCTCTATCGGAAGGTTAAAAATTTTAACTCCAAGGGGCATCATGTAGAAAATCACAAAATGAATTCCAACCAGTACGCGGATAACAGAAAGAAGTCTTGTGAATAGGAGGTTCATGTCTAATAGACAAGTCAAAAGAAATAGCAACAAATACAGTGTGATCTGAATTGCTAAGAGGACAGAGTTGTAATGCCTGTCTGGCATTATTAGGGAACTGAGTAACAAAATCTATTTGACTGAGAGATTTGAGCAAAAGAAAAATTCAAAGTATGGGCAATATCAGTGGTATTAGAATAATGAAGCCACTTGACATGATAAGCAGTAAAAATCACTAAATGCAAAGCTGTTTGCAGAGGAAGAGATAGAGAGCCATTTCTATACTGTCAGATATTTTGTTCAATATGTTATAGTCAAAAGAAGAAGGAAAACACATAAAAGAATCATCTAAGGACTAAATAAAAGTTGCTACATAACTGAGTAAAATTCATCAATTTCATTTTATTATCCAAAGTTCCATGTGTAAAAATCTTTACAGAATTTTGTGCAATTAGCATTAGTAGCTTAAAAAAAAAAAAAAAAAAAAAATTTTTATATTTTTGATATAGATACCTCCAAAAATTTGCTAAAAAAAAAAAAAAAAAAAAAAAGCATATCACTATGAAAAAAAGGCCTCATAAATGTCAAAGCTTAATAGAAATCATCAAATATCAATTATTTAAAAAGAAAATATTTTTTTTTTTTTGTGTTTTGGTGATTTTTATATGGGCGACCGTACATGACATTATCAGAAAATAAGAGAGATAACTACAGTACATTTAAAACCAGAAAGTATCTAAAATTCAATAAAACATTAAATTTCAGAATATTTTCTTAATTTTTCAAGATTATGGAATACTTAAAAATTATATATAAAACGTTATCGCATTATATTAAATTCTTTTTTATAGCTAAAACCTTCGTAGAACAATATTAGATAAACATCAATCTGTCAAAATGTCAACAGCTTAAATAAACAGCTAGTGTTGTGTTAAAAACTGCATTTCTGCAATATTTTAAACTTAAAGTAAATAAAATTTGTTTCAAATCAGATTAGTTATACTTTAAAGCAACTAATATTCTACAGAGTTTCTGAAATATAAGTTTTATTTTTGGAAGATTCTTTAATAAGAGAATTACATTGAGATGAAAAAGACGACTAGAAACAAAAAAAACGGTGATAATCAAAAAAAATTCTTTCCAGTTAATTTAAATTAGTTTTGAAATACTGCAAAATATTTTGCTTATTGGAAATATTAAATTTAATCTATTAACTTTGATTTAAATAAAAAATAAAGGCTTAAAGAAATTTTTTTTAATTTTAAAAAATTAATTTTAAATTAAACCATATCGCGTTTTCTGTGGTAAGACCTTTAATCAGGTTCAGTTTGTTTTGTCGTTCAGAATTATCTCCCCTTACACCTTGCGTAACAAAATGAAAGTAAATTTTTTTCGAAAACGTCCGTTACTGACGTATTTACTAATGTAGTTATTTAGCCTTTAAGTTTTATTATTAAGTTCCAACCTTTTGATGCTATCAAAAGGTTTCATTGTCATTGGGAAAATCCATTTACATCCATACATCACTTCTTCCGATATTTTGACTGGTTCTTAATTTTGAGCGGTTTCGTTTTCGTCATTAAAGTTTTTTTTTGCTTAAAAGAAAACACACATTTTAAAATTTAAAACATTCGTAGGTTACAGAATATATTATTCCTTCTTATGGTAGAACAATTATTAACAGCCAACTTGTTCAGATTTGTTGTCGTCTGACGTTATGAAGGAAATTCAAAAAAAGTTTTTCAAACTCAATCCAATAAATGAAATGACTACGACGTACTTTCTTCTCTAAACAAAAAGAATGTGCCATTTATTTTTAACGTTTACTCTTCTCTGCTGCTCGGAGACTTTCGTAAATATTTATTTATTTTTTTTACTCGTCTCAACATCACAATAAACAGTAAACAAATTACACAGGAGATAAATTGAAATATAAAGTATCTTTTTTTTTTTTTTTTACACTTCAACTAAGCGGAAAAAAGAACATGGATTTTATTTTATTTTTATCTGGAGATTTTTGTTTTTTTTTTTTTTTTACATAAATAATAATAAACGGATTTTTAAATAAATGTTCCTTTTTATTTATTTTTTTTCTTTCACAGTTTACAAAAACTTTCGACGCGGTCAAGACAGATATATTTTTCCGCATATTTAAAAACAATATGTTGTACTATTTTTAGAGAGTTTTTTTTTTTTTTTTTGACATGCACAACAAACACATACAGTTGTGAGTTGATGAATTGAGTAAAGTTAAAGATTAAGAAGAACAAAAACATCATTTTCAATTAGGGCACTACTATGAAGAGCCCCATTAATAATTCTTTTTCGATTTTGACAAATCTCGTGGATAAAGGTCTGGTAATAAATACTAATCTACAAAAATAATGCCCCTCCCGCGCGCAAAATCCTATTTTTTTTTTTACGTCAATTTGTTCCGCTACGGGTTAAAGTACAAGATCAATTGGTAAAAAAAATAAATAATTTTCTATGTCATTAATAAGAAGTGTCAAGTCGTTAAGATTACCAATATTGGTCCACCTCAGTTAATAACACGTTATGTCGATTTTTTGTACGACTGTTTTCATCTGAAATCTACAGTTAAAGTATTGAGGAAGTTCTGAAAAAATAAATAAACAAACTTAACTTTTTTAACTGAAAAATGTATCTTTCCTGATTCAAATTGTTAAGTCGCACTAAAAATGTCACTTATTTCCCACTTACCTTGTTATAACCTTTATAAACTTCACAGGTTGCCCCTCTGGCAATAAAGTCGGCCGTAGAATAGATGTGATACGTCGTAGACGATGTTTGATGTGGTGGAAAGGCCATGTCACCGGACAGAGACGATAAGCCACGTTCTGGCAACACTGCCAACTTTGGGCTCCGCCTCCGAACCCCGCGTGACGCCGGCACTCCAATAGGTAGGTAATACGCCACTGTGCCTCACCTTTTTATCTCACCGGCAGAGGTGGAGAAAAGAAAAATTAGTTGTTAACGACAGACTCGTATTCTTTTTTGTTCTTATTATCCTTCTTGCCCCTAGAAAAGAAAAAAGAAAAGTACAATTTTTAGAAAAGATTTCTTTTTTTTGAAAAAAAGAAAAAGGGGAAAAATATACACATTTTTCAGACAGACTGGCCAAGCATGTTTTATTTTATTGCATTTTTTTTATTTGTTACTTTTTTTTTTTTTGAAAGTCACATATTTAGGAATACAAATTTCTTTGTCTTATATAGTATTCAGAACCAGATTGTTTATATAACTATAAAGAGTTACTCAAAAAGATTCATAAAAAAGGTTCTACACTACAAAACCTATCCAATTGCCAACTATGGGAGTAACCATCTTCCAGTCATGTGTTACATCAGAGTAAAACTAAAGATGACCAAGGCAACGCCTAAGGTGAAGGATCCAAGGTGCAAGAAAGGAGACATACAAAAACAGAAATATAAACAAATATAATCTGAACAAGACTACAAAATAAAAGTGAAAGATGCTGAGAGAAACAATAGTGGCATTGGAAAATGAGATTGTCCCAAGGAAAATGAAACAAAAAAAAGAATGAGTGGATGACAGATGAAATTCTAGAGATGATGAAAAAGTGACAACAAACAATGCCAAGGAATGGAAGAGTAGTACCGAACACTAAACATAGAAATTAAAAACAAACGTAAGCAGGCTAAATAGCAATGACTCAATGAAAATAGAAATAGAGAGGAGGAGCAAGACTAATACAGAAAGTAAAATAAAAGGACGAAAGGTGAGCCAATCAAAAGACTTCATAAAATCAAAGGATGGGTCACAGGTAATAGAAAAAGAAAAATATACCCCAAAAGTGGAGTGAATATATTAAATAAATTTTTCATGACGCAAGAGAAACCTACAACATTTGAAAATTACAGAAGGGCCACAAATATTAAAATCTAAAGTAAAATTATCACTGAAGAAGATGAACAGGAACAAAGTAGCAAGGACAGATGGAATCATAACAGAAATGCTCTTAGCCTTAGACAATTTCAGCATCAACATCACAGAAGTAATAAACGAAATATACAACAATGATAACACACTGGAGGATCTCACTAAATTCATCTCTGTAACATTACCTAAGAAACTGGGTGCAGATGAATGTGAGCTCCATTGGTCAATCAGTTTAAGGAGCCACATAACTAAACTAATGATGTGAATCCTGAGTGTGAAGGAGAATTAGACTGGAAATAGGACAAGAACAGTGCGGTTTTATTAAAGACACAAAAACAAGGAATGCAATATTTATGTTTATTATAATTTCAGAAAGAGCAATATAAATGCAGAAGGATGTAAACCTATATTTTATAGAATATACAAAGGCATTTGATAAGTTATAGTACAAAGAACAGTTTGAATTGCTAGGTAAGCTCAATTTATTTAGGAAAGATATTTGGATGATACAAAACTTATACTGGGAGCAAACTGATTACATATGAATAGAAAATGAATTCACTAAATATACAAATATTGAAAGGGGCATAAGACAAGGATGTGTCGTCTTCCCAGATTTATTCAATCTCTATAGTGAGGCTATCCTACAAGGATTTATTATAGATACACATATATAACAATGACAATATGAGATATGCAGATGACATTGTGTTGGTGGTTAGACAGGGGTGGTAGAAGAAAGTGAGAAAAAAGAAAAGATAGAAAGTATGTTCATCAGCAAGAGGAAAAAGCCCAAGATGCAAGTTACAAATTGGAGATGTTAACAGCAAGCAGGTGCAGAAATTTAAATATCTGGGAAGTGTTTTAACAGAGGATGGAAAATGTGACACTGAATTGGAACATACATTGAACTAATGAAAGATGCCTTCCAAAAACTAAGCAAAGTGCTGAAAACAGAAAAATTTTGTTAAAAACAAAGCAAAGAGTACTGAATTGATACGTGATATCCATCCTCTTATATGGCATTGAATGTTGGGCAATCTCCCCATGGATTGAGGAGAAAACTGGAGGCAACAGAAATCTAGTGCTACAGAAGGATAATGAGAATTCTATGGATTGTGCAAGTAAGCAAAAAGGAAATCTTAAAGAAAATGGTAACCAAAAACTACTTCTGTTCAGAATCAGGAAGAGATAGCTGAAGTTCAATGGACACAATGAGGAAGAAGGTCTTGGAAAAGTTAATCATGGAGCATGTCAAAGGCAAGAGAGATCAGAGAAGGCAGTGAGCCACTTACCTGACAAGCTTGTGTGATTGGATGGTGGAACTAGGGGGAGGGGGCAGAGCCTTAGAAAAACTCCTAAGGGTGACAAGGAATAGGAAGTTTTGGAGAGCCATGATCGCCCATGTCCCTGATGGGATACAGTACATAGAAGATAGTTTTCACATAATCCTATAGAAGTTTGTGGTATTACCAGATTTCTCTGCCAAAGAACTTTGCTAATGACAATGAGATGGCTTTGCTAAATTGAGTGATTCATTTTCGATAGCTTATCAACTCTTTGTAGTTTATTTAAAACCAGGAAATATTTTTAAATTGTAAGAATTTTTTTTTTTTTTTTTTTTTTTTTAGATAATAATGGTTTAGTGATAAACCATGAGAAACTTTGTATATAACTTTGTCATTGTCCCAACTAAAAAATTTTAAGTGATTTTAAACATTAATTTAAGATTCCAGGCAAAAAATGTTTCAATTAAATGTTCAGTAATTGGTATACTCAAAGCTTTCTCTATCAAATTCCAAATTCTATTAAGATTTGTTCAGCCATATAAAAATTTGGGCAAAGTTTAACTTAAGACCAGCCCCCCACCTCTCCCCTGCCAAGAAAAACAATGTGTAAGAAGTAATATTTTTCTCTTCATACTGTTATTACTGTATATGTGCTCAGTAATTTTTATTATTTTAACAAACTATTATAAGAATTTTAAGAAAACCATGACATATGAAACTTAATAATGAATTGAACCCCACCTTGGAAAATTAAAACAAGTAATTTGAGGAAATTTATTTTTAATTATAGGGGGGGGATGTATAAATTCAGTTTCAAATGTTATGGTTTTATTAAAATTCCAAAAACACCTTTTTAAAATCATAAAAATTACTGTGAGGTGTATTTAAAAAAACAAAAAAAAATGTTCAAAACAAAACCCCAATTGTTCAAAACAGAACCAGAAATATAATTTTCATAAAGTTATAAACATTAAAGATTACAAATTAATAATCTTAAAAACAAACAATTGAAGAAATAAATAGTGTTTAATATTTTTGTTGTAAATTCTCAAGAAAAAAAGTATGTATTAAATCAGTTTTATAAGTTATGGTTTTATTAGAATTCTAAAAATAGCTTTTTTAGACCAATAAAAATTACCAACAGACTGTACAGTAATATTGGTATCAAAAGAGAACAACATACTTTTTTTGTTGCCTGGTGAAGAATAAAATTGGGAAATTCAACATTGATGTGAAATATTTACATGAATGGTGAATTGCAAAAGAATCCATAATGGAAAAGAATATTTGGTGGTAGTGGTGGTGATGGGCGCAGGGGTGGGGGGGTGGCTACAATTTCTTGTTCAGTTTTCCCATTTGTGCCAATTGTGAGCAAATCATGTTTTGAAGGACTCATGCATCTTGATGAAAAATGTTTTGTCACTCTTGTTTGAAAATGTATTCTTTTAATTTGTAAAGGAAAAACAGAATCATTTCAAGTTATAAAATACAGGAATCCCAATTGCTTTGTATTTGAGTGATTTTTCAATACATAAACCACCACTCACCTAAGTCCTCCTGAGTCAGCAATACTATACTGGACCATAACTGTGGGTTTTTTTTGCAAAAAATGCTCATTAGGGTATTGTTGTAGTGTCTCCCTCTAACAAGTCTATTATGGACTCTTCCACTTACTATAAAGTAGTAGGAAAAGTAAGCCTTACATTTAACTCACAGCTGATGTATCACGACTGCACTCAAGAGCACAAACATTGTGTTACTTTTGCATTATCACTACCATAGTTCACTATTGCTGTATAAATATGTTATCAACTATTCATTTGCATTATTACAGTAATTAATATTACCTAATTTGTTAAAACAAGGAATGCAATAAATACAGTACATTTGTACACATCTGGTCTGGTGCTTCTGCTATATATTTAGAGATTCTTGATAAAATCCAAATAAGAACCTGCAATGTTGTTGGTCCTGACCTGGCATCTCAGCTTCAGTCACATTCAAACTGCCATAATGTAGCTTCTTTGTGCTTTTTCTATAAATACTTTCATGGTAATTGTTCATGGTACCTAGACTTTATGAATTTAAGCACAGTACTAGATTGCTAACAAGGTCTCATCATTTTACAGTTGAAATGGCTGTTAAATGTAACCATAACTTCTATGTTAACAGTTTATTTTATTGCATGGAATTCTTTTTTGGCTTCTTGTTTCCCCAGTCAACTTTGATTTTCAAAAATTTAAATGCAATAGCAATTGTTATCTTCTAGCTTCTTAATTCCTTTTCTTTTATTCTTCTCTCTTTTTAATAGTTCTTTTTTTCTCATATTCTCTAATACTCAGTGGCCCCCTTACATCGTAGTGGCTTTATTGCCTTGCGTGTAGTGAAACAATTAAAAAAAAAAAAGAAAAGAGGTACTATCTACTGGTTATCATCAATACTTGCAAAAACTAATACTAATGATACTAATGGGATATATGGTATTTATTATATATGAATGGTAATTGTAGGCTTATATATCTGGGATTCATGATTGCTTGTATCTCATGACTGGTGTTCATGAGGGTGGGCAAACTGTTCTCTACAATTTGACCTTTCACTGCTAAAATGAAGGGTGAGTATCTCTACCTCCTTCTACCAGTGATGACAAAGTTGTCCACACAGTCCTCCATTGATACTAAAACATATATACTTACTTCACTCTTTTAATCTAGGCAACTACAACTTCTGAATAAAAATACATATATATATATATATATATATATATATATATATATATTTTCTTACAGACTTTCTCATAAGAACCAGGACATGAACTCTTGAATGTTAACATATCACTCTACACTTCTGTATACCATATATGCTTGTGTATAGGTGCAAGTTTTATGATCATTTTTTTATGCAAAAAATAGGAAGTCGCACTATACACAGGTACTTTTTTTGAAGAGATTAAAAAGTATGCATTTTCAGTGACCATTTGCGCCATACACAAGTAAATTTTTTCTGGAGGGGTTAAAATTCAGGGGTCACACTATACATGAAGTCGGCTTCTACATGAGTATATAATGAGTTATATAAAAATTTATCTTGTATATAATAACTCTCTCTGCATTTTCTTTCAATCCTTACAGAACATAAAATAGATATATGGTAGGAATGGACATTATTGTAATATAGTGATCCCCCAACTTGATTAGAATACGTAACCTTTTGATTATTAATCCTAAGTATGAGACACAGAATGAGTGCTTAAATTTGTTGAAACAAGTAAAAAAACAATTCAATGTTTAATCATCAAATATTCATCCAGCACAAAAATATTTAGTTTGTTAGTGAAGAAAATGGGAAATGACTAAAGCTCAATGGTAGAGTAATAGTTTAAGCCAGCGGATAGCAATAAGAAAAGCCAAAACATTTCCTGTATATACTGCGTTTAAATGCTACAGTAGAAGTTCCAACAATTTTTTGAGGCATCACCCACTTTCACATGGAAAAATTTTCTACCACCCATCTGTATAGTAAATGTTCAAAAGCATACAAAAATTATTTATTAAAAGTTTGTTACTATTTGATAAACTGACTTTATGATGTAGTTAAAAAAAGTCCAAAGTGAGGTAACAAATGACACTGACTTATGCAGCGACTTTATTAAAGAACAAACAAAACCAAACATGACCATTGAAAACTCTATATATAATTTAGTTTTATGATCAAGGTTAGTTTTATGCTTAGGGTTGGTATTGCAAATGTTGACAAAAAATTAAACAATTTTTGTTCATAATTATAAAATTAAAAAGAATATACATTACTAGCAACAAATAAAAATTCAGAGAATATTTTTTTTATTGTTATTGGTCTTCCCTTATTTGATTTATATCTGAAAAAAATGTTATTTCATCTGAAGAACTATTTGAATATTAATGACCCTTCTCAAAACTATAGAAAATACCAAAATATTTGTTGTTTGCTGGGGATATATATATCTTATCTAGGATTAAGGATAGCCATATTTATCTAGGAATATGACCCAATTCTTCCCATTTAGATTCCTATTTATTTATTTTTATACAAGTTCTTTTCACATCTGTGAATAATTTTTTTGAGTAGCATACAATGAAATACCTTTTTAATACTCAAAATCCTATATCACCTACCATTTTCTGTTCAGTTGCTCATCACCCACCCAACAGTTGAAATTACCCACTGGTGGACAATATCGCCCAGGTTGGGAAACCCTGTGTTAGAGAAACAACCATAACTTTAGTTTCATATATCTAAAAAATCCTGTGAATGAAAATTTTGCTGTCTTTGTTTTATAAATCCTGTTCATGATATGAATTACACAAAAGACTGATTCACATCCTATTTGCTAAATCTGTTCACACACTAAATATATTATGGAAATTTTACTTACATTATATATACATTTTAACACTTGTACTTTTAAAGTAATGATTAGAGTGAATGAAAGTTTTGACATATTTGTTTAAAAATTCTACCTTATAATATGGGTTACAGAAATAGAAAGTTATTATGTAAATGGCTGATTATGTAAATCCTAAAGTTTTGTTAATTTTCTAATCTTTCCCAACTGCAATTTTTCTTCTGCTTCTTTAGTTGATAAAAGAATTAAACTGAATATTTTTATTTGAAAAAATTAATTGTATTTCGTTACTTATCCATTATTTTTTTAATACTACTTATTTTCTTTGTGTGTGTTTTTTCCTAAGTATTATTTCCCACTTGAAATGAAAGTCTGAAAAACTAACAAAAATGTCTACTTACCCATTCAATTAAATGTTATTTATTCATACTCATATTTTGTTGGTAAAAAAATGGTCAGCTTCATTTTATGCAAATAAATATTAGTCAGTACTTGAATATTTGTCTTTTTGCTTGGCACCAAAATAAACGAAAGTTTGATTTTTTTTTTTAAACTTATATTTGGACAAGATAATGCTGCTAAAAATGAATATAACTTTTGACAACAGAATATTTAAATGACTACATTGTCCATTATTTTTTCAAAAGATAAACTTTTATACTTATGCCACATGAATCAGATGCAAATTTTGCTTTGAAGCTGTTGTGTCGGAAACCTACCACCCCTCTTGAAGATGAACTTGTCTGCGTCTGCGAACAAAGACTTTAAATAGTGGCATGTCAGTTGACATGGAAGAAGACAGATAGACAGAGAAGTTCTTAGCTGAGCTAGTTATTGACTACTCAGGCGATTTCTGTACCTTTTTACCAACCTATTAAAACCCTTTTTATTGTTACATGTTATTTGGCGTTTGTCTCTACTAACCCCAAATCAACATCATAACAGAAGCAAAACAACTTTATTAACACAGTGATTCCCAACCACTTAAGTGTACCATGAAATATTGTCACAGCATACATATATATATATGCGTGTGTGTGTGTATGCATGGATAGTAGTAATGGTACAGCATTAGTATTTAAATAAATGAATAAGTGTTAAACTTTTTTTCAAATAATTCTTTTCACTATTCTTCAATTATATTATTTTAAATACTTTTTTAATAAGCTGCACAAATAGTTGAATAGAAACATTGACATGAAGTATATTCATATTTCTATGTGTATTTTTTTTTAAATCTATGGTTTTATAACTTAAATGTATACCTTTTAAAAATTTTGCAAAGTGTACCATGATATTTTCATTTGCTCCAAGGTGTGCCATTGCTTAAAAAGCTTAAGAAAAACTGATTTAACAGCACAATCTTTTGTACAATGTTCACGAAATCTTAAAAATGTCTTTGAAGTTTATTCAGCTTTTTATTGCTTGTACAATCAGTTAGCTATAGTAAGTTCTTTATAAGCTTAAGAAAATTTCAGAAGCTAAGAAAATGGGTTCTACATGAATTTATCCAAAAGAACATCAGACAGCACTTACACACTTGTCTTTCTAATTATTGAATTCAAACTAGAATTGTTCTTTTATTAATGCACTGTTTACCTTAAATGTTGTATAAGGTGATAGACTTCAGGGAAAATGATTTGATAACTGAGTAATGATGCTATAAATTTATATTACTGATGTAGAGTAATCGGCCATGGTTAAGTGCAACAAATAGAATTGACAAAATTTCCAATAAACAATGAAAAAAAAGAAAGAAAAAGAACAGGGCAAAATAATACTAAGCAAACAATATATATATATATATATATCTGAGATGAGGTATTATGTAGATTATTTACATTATTCGGACTATTGTCCTCATCTTTGTTGTCATATTTATTACAATGTTCCGTCCGATCCTTTGTATTTTCTCTGATAACTCCTTCACATAAGGCAGGCAGACTGTTTTCTGAGTGTTGTCCTCCTCTTGTACCCGCCTATCTCATTTTTTGGGGGCTGCTGAGACAAACCTTGGAGAGGGCCAAGCCCCCCAGGATGAAGAGGCTGGTGATCGGATCCCTACAGAGGAAGGAAAGCATCATCATACTACCGGCTGACAAAGGCAATGCAACTGTAGTGATGGACAAATCAGATTATACAAGAAAGCTGGAAGACCTCATTAGCAATGGTAGCTACAGCAAAGTAAAAATGGATCCTACAATGAAAATGGAATGCAAACTCTCACAGATACTAATCAAGAACAAGGATCACTTTGCACTTAAGATGTATAGGCAGTTATTGCAGTGTTACACCAAGCTACCTCACATATACGGTCTCCCTAAGATTCACAAAGATGATATTCCGCTCAGGCTGATTGTTAGTTGCCAAGGCTCTGTGTGCCACCCTCTGAGTCACTTCCTTGTAGATATAATTGACCCATTGATTGGAAACTCTCCTTCATATGTCCGAAACTCCGCCCACTTTGTGTAAATAATCAAAGATACCTCCATCCTATCCAACCAGATGGTGAGCTTGGATGTGGTGAGTTTGTTCACCAATGTACCCACAGAGGAGGCACTCCCAGTAATCAGAGACAGATTGGCCTCTGACTCATCCCTAGAAGAATGGACCAGTATTCCAATAGATAATCTGATGGAGATGTTGACTTTCTTTGCACAAGCAACACACTTCGAAATGGGATCACACATATCGACAGGATGAGGGCTTAGCAATGGCGAATATATATACATGGAATATTTTAAGGAAATGGCATGAGAATGTATATCTCTAAAGCCAACTATATGGTTAAGGTACGTAGATGACACCTTCATACTCTGGCCACACCAGGAAGATGTTCAGGTACTACTGGACCATGTGAACTCAATAAGACCTTCGATATAGTTCACAATGGAGAAAGAGAGTAACAACACACTCTCATTCCTGGATGTTCTAATATCTCGAACAGAGCATGGGGTCAAGACATCCGTATACTGTAAACCAACATTCACCGGACAGTACCTCCCATCATCCATACAGCATAAAGAAAGGGATCATCCGCTGCTTACAACACCAAGCAAAAGTCATAAATGGTGACCCAGAGACATTAGATAAAGAATTGGTCAGTATAAGTAGTACCCTACAACATAGCAACTACCCTGGGTACATGGCAGCAGCCCCCCAAAAATGGGATAGGTGAGTACAAGAGGAGGAGGACAACAACACTCATAAAACAGTCTACCTGCCTTATGTGAAGGGGTTATCAAATATCTCTCCCGGGTAACACCTCCCCATAGAGGAGAACATGACTAAAGACTGTGTGTACACTATCCTATGCAGCTGCAGAAAGAAATATAAAGGGAAGACAGGCTGCCCCCACAAGGTAAGGCTTCAAGAACACCAGAAAGCTGTAACATGAGGGGAAGTGAAAAAATCAGGTGTGGCTGACCACATATGGAGAGAGAAGGGAGATCACCGCCCTCTGTGGGATCAGGTTGAGATCACAGACAAGGAACACCATTGGAAAATTCATAAACTTAAGGAATCAGCACATATGTTAGGCCACAAAAATCTCCTGAGCTGACCAAGCATAGAAATGAATACAATATGGGAACCAGTAATAAGGAGTGCCAGAGAAAAACTATAATAACAACATAAGTTGCAATATGAGCTCTGGTAAAAACATGAAATGATAACAGCAAAAATTGCAATATCAGCACTGGTAAAAATGGTTGCTGAAGACATTAGGTTTATAATACCCAGAAATTCATACACAGACACATGGCACAGTGGATAAAGGTGTTGGTTAGATCCAGTGATAGGACCCAAAAGAGTGTGAGTTCAATACCCAGTTAAGGCAGTGGAGAACTTTCAGAGGGAAATTAACAGGAGATAACTGATAACTGACATCCATTAAACATGAACTCCAGTGGAACTAGAGCAAAATAAAGGGTTAAATTCGACATTCCAACCACCTGAAGATGGAGCATCCAACGAAATGTTGTAATAAATATGGTGACAAAGATGAAGAGAATAGTCCGAATAATGTGTGTGTATATATATATATATATATATAAATATGCAAGAGAAAAGTAGGCAAAGTACTAGTAATAAGAGAAAAAGTTCACAAAGTAAAAATGATGTTAACATGTAAAAGGGATACAGTCAAGTGATTGTAGCATTCTGACCTCAAGACAAGAAAGAACAAAAATATCGCGGATGAGACTGAGAAGTGGTCTATCTATTACTTAGAAAAAAATCCCAGCATGCACCTGTATGAATCATCAGTAAATTTGGGGAGGAGGATGTTTTACAGTTATACCTATATGATTAGAACCAATAATACATTAGACTATTCTAGTTTCATGTGCCATAAAGGCGTTTATCCACTGTGCCATGTGTCCTTGATGACACATTGCTCAGTGGATAAAGGTGTTAGTTAGATCAAGTGACATGACCCAAAGAGTGTGAGTTCAATACCTGGTTAAGGTGGTAGAGAACTTGGAGAGGGGAACAGGAGATAACTGATAACTGACATCCATTAAACATGGCACGTGGAACTAGAACAAGTGAAATAAAGTGTTCAGTTCGACATTCCAACCACCTGAAGAAGGCTGGAGCATACAACTGCCAAAACGTTGTGATAAATATAGCAACAAAGATGAGGATGGTAGTCCGAAGAATGTAAATAGTAAATGTTATATATTATGTATATAATATTTGTGCAATCAGTCAACTATAGTATGTTCTTTACATGTTTTAGGAGAAATTTAGATGCTAGGACAATTAGTTTTCAATGAATTTCTAGAAAGTAATATAAGTCAATGTTTAATGGTTTTAAGTGAAGATGTGATCAAGTTTCACAGAAAATCACTTCTTTATTCCAATTTCATTCTTTTCACTTTAACAGCCATATGAATAGAGCATGAAGTAGAATTAAGCCATAAATAGGACTAGAACAATGACGGTTTTGTCAAGGACTCTGGAACAAGAAACCTGATATTTATGGTCAGAATTATATCAATGAGGGCAATACAAATGCAGAAGGATTGTTTACTTATATTTTATAGATTATACAAAAGCATCTGATATTGTATAGCACAAGGTTCTATTTAGAAAGGATGTTAGAGTAATCCAGAACTTATCAGCTAATAAAGTTGTGATAAAAAAATAGGATCAAACTGGTTAAACATTAAAAATAGAAGGCTTCATTACATTCTGCCCTTTTGGCTGAAGTCAATTGTGTTTCAGGCAACGCATGGTATACTGTATTTTCTTGTGTGTAATACTACAAGAAATTTTAAATGAAAATTAAAGGAAAAAATGTGGGGAGGGGTCATATCATACACATTTTCAGAAATTTTTTACTCAGTTTAAAAAACCTCATTTGAAACAAATTTGCAAATATACTCAGCACAATAGATAATAAAACACAAAGTAGGCAGGTGTTGATAACAATTGTTTACAAAAGGTATTTGATATATTGGCAATATTTGTTCTTTGGGAATCAGTGTAACTGTCTTTTGTCTCAAAGACAGGAAATTCACCGAAATTGATTAAAAAGGAAATGCACAAGATCTGTCATGTTTTGATAATATTAATGTTACAACAAAGGCCTAACAATTGTATAAATTATGTACATTTTTTAAATATTTTTTCTGCTTGAAAAATGGGGCAATAATTCCTATGCTATAAGGTTGTTGTTTTGTATTCCTCTGTTTGTTGGAACATGTTTAAATAGAGTTTTTCTCTTCATATTACTTATTATAAAACGCAGATTGTGTGTGTGTGCATGTGTGTCTGTTCGTTTATATATGGGATTGTATTTCCTACATTTTTCAACCGATTTCAACAAAACTTAACAGGACTACGTAAAATTACCCAGTGGTGGTTCTGACAGCACCAAAAATTGGAAAAACACAATTGTTTTTGCATGAAATCAATTTGAAAGCACAGGTTAGGGCATTGCACCCGGCCGGAAGTAACTGCTGGCTACTCAAACATCCAAATGCTGTTAACTTTCAGTGACTCAGCATTTTTTTTTCAGAGAACGATATACAAAAAGTAAAACAAATGAAACATAAACATACACAAGTCCTCCTAACTAAAAATAATAACCGGAAACTACTTTAAATACACATGGTGTCCAAATGAAACCCATGTGTACAGTCAAAATGCAGAAGTTAATTTTTAGTCATCAACCAAAAGATATTGCCAACCGGCTATGATGCTAACCGCAGCCAACATAAATACAGCCGATTTCTTCCACCAAGCTATCTTGGCTAACTTGGCTCTGGGGTAGAGCGACATGCTCCCCCTCTCACCTTCACCTGGCTGACCCTCGTGGAAAATAAACTTCCACATCTCAAGTGTTAATAAAAGCAAAGCATGTCAGATTTATAAAGATTTTCTAATTGTCCCTTATCTTATCATTCTCTTGCATTCCTATCTATATTTGATCTTAATTCATATATATATATATATATATATATATATATATATATATATAAATAAAATTAAAATAATTAAGTACAAAAATACAAGCCAGTTATTGAACCAGAGAAATGAAATTATACTTAAATGTCATCATAAAAATAAGTTTATATAATCTTAAAAATAGACATTTATTTTGCATCAAACACTGAAAAATATATATTAGATTTGTAACTATGTAAGTTTACAAATATGTATGTGTGTATTGTATATGTGTGTATCTGTCTACTACTTTTATTACTATTATTATTACTTTAAATATATCATATATATATATTTTTATTACTATTAAATGATGATGATGTTTAAATGAATAACAACATAGATTGCATTTCTGTGATTTTTATTACTGGTTGCGCAGTTAAAGTTTTATCCATAAAATTTCCCCCTACCTTCCCTTACTGTAATATTCTCAAAAAAATCTAAAGTAGGATCTGTAATGTAATCGGGACTGAATTAGCTTCTTGACTTCAGCCGCTTTCTCACAGAATTGATGTGGCTTCCCTCTGTCTTTTCTACAAATATTTTTATGGCTATTGCACTGATGAGCATTTTTTCCCTGGTACCCTGACTACATGAATTTAAGTGTACTACTAGATTGGCATCTAGGTCCCAACTTTTTACTGTTGAAATAGTTAAATGTAACCACCCTTCTAACAGTTTCTTTCCTCGCACTTCTCCATATTGGAACTCCATTCCTCTCAATTGCTTCCCTGATAACTACAATCATCAAAAACCTAAATGCAACATCAGTCACCATGTTTTGTTGTGTTGATACCTGTTCTTTTTTCCTTTCTTCAATCTCCCCTACACCCACACTTTTCTCTCATTTTCACTCTCCATAACCCCCTGTGTGATAATGGCACTTTTGACTTGCTTGGGGTGAAATGCTTACCCCCCCCCCAAAAAAAAAAACATTGAATATAAAATAATTAGGGTACTGACAAAAGCATCTAATAAAATAATTAGGGTACTGAAAATAGCATCTACCACAATCAAAGGTAAAGCTCTACCTACCAACAGCTAAAATAATAAAAAAAAGTGCTCAATATATATATATATATATATATATATATATATATATATATATATATATATATATATATATATATAATTATTATTTATAAAAAATTATAACATAAGTATGTTATAAAATCACTACAAAAATAGACATTTTGTTTCAACACACTCTGTGTTTTATCAAGTGATGTTGAAGATAAAATAAATGGTTTTAAAAGTTTCAGATTAATTAACGATCCTACACTAAGGGGAAACATTGTTACAAAATCTAGAATAACCAATCAAAACCAAGTATAGAAAGATTCAAAAGCTTGACAACGAAATCATGTTATAGCTATTCAGATCTTTAAAATACGTGTAATATTAAAAAATAATTTATACTAACCAATAATTATAAAATTATATGATAAAATTTAATATTAAAATTAAAAATTAAAAACTGGCAATTTTAAAATCCAAATTTAATCACTATTAAGTTTAAAAACTACAAAATTATTGAGAAAAGAAAAAATATATATGTTTATTCAATTCATTTCTTCATTGAAATTACGTTCGACAAGACGCTACAATATATCTGGTCATTTGACAATACATGTATATATATTTTTTTTCTTTTCCCTTTCTTTTCCTTTTTTATTTTAAAGTGTGTGAATGTGGTCTTAAACTCACACGCAAAACAACAAAAACACAATCAGATTATAATACATAAGCACCCAGACATATGTTGGTTATTGGAATTCATTCCGTATATACCAATTATATACTTGATATATATATATATATATATATATATATATATATATATATATATAAAAGGCAGGATGTGTGTGTGTGTGTGTGTGTGTGTGTGTAAAACGAATGCACGGCCGCAATTTTCAATGGATTTACACCAAAATTTACATGCACAAAGTTAGTAGGAAGGCCAAGACTGACTTTGCATTTCCCAATTCGCATCGATAGTGGAAATAATCGATTTTTCATGCTGCTACGGCAGTTTTCATGTAGTTTGCGGCCATTTTCTACTAGCCAGAATGAGCGCCTATAGCTGGCTGCCATGAATAGGCAGGAAGATTCTAGTGGCCAGCATGAGAGCCAACAGCTGACTGACATGAATGTTAACTAGCATGCTAGCATGAAAAAAAAATCAATAGCTGCATTCATCACAAGTGGGAAAAATTTAAATCTGCATGGCACTTTACTCCAATTGGCTCATTCGCTTGCTTAAACTCTACGTTGATTCTAATTCTGCAGAACTGGGTTGGGTGTGAAAAAGTATTTGTTCTTAACATTCTTTTTCATTTGGTTTTTCCAGTTAGGAGTCCTTTTTTAAAGCTGATCATTTTGTGTTCATTTTGTTTAGTTCTTTTTTTGTAACAGATTTAATGTTTAGTATAGAGCTTAGAAAAAAATTGCGGTGTGAGATAGGCAAGAAGTAAGGTATGTAGCAACATCAGCACGGCAAAGGGCACTCCTTTAAAGGCAAGGAAGGGCAAAAATATTTTAAGTCAAGTGATAGCGATTGCTGTATGAGTCGTACGATTTTTGAATCAAGCATGGGCAACGCCGGGCCATGCTGCTAGTTCTTAATAAAAGACAATACTTTTTTTATTTTCATAGTTTATTAATATACAGAAATATAACGTCATATCAAACAGAAATGTTTAATAAATGCAATGGCTAAAGATCTAATTCATTTTTATTCTTTAATAACATCAAAAATTAATTTAAACTATTTACATCATTTTAACTGTTGTCCTCATCTTTATTGCCATATTCACAACATTTCGGTCATTGTACGCTCTGGCCTTTTTCAGGTGATATATGTTGGAATTTTGAACCAAACCCTTTATTTTAGTCCACGGGGTTAGATTGCTCCAATATATGTTGCCTGAAGAAGGCTGGAGTGTATAATCAACAAAATGTGAATATGGTAATAAAGATAAGGACAAAAGTCCAAATGATGTAAAGAGTTACAATGCCTCATCTCAGATATATAGACAGATGAAAAATTAAATATTTTAGTGAAATATATGTACTTTGTATAGAGTAGTAGCAGCTGGGGCTTTGCTTATTATGTGTTCTTCTCAACTTTAGCAATTCTCTTTGTTTCTGTTGCTTTAACTGCTTTTGTAATCTTGCTTTACCATTCTCTCCCAGGTCTTTCAGAGAATACTTTCTCAGGCAGTCCTTGAAGAATTACTTCTGCCAACTGTCTTATTGCTTAGGCAGAGTTCTTCATGCAACTGTTGTTTAGGTAGGCAATTGTTAGTCATGTGCATTCCAAGTCCAGACAATTTGAGCTGTATCTTCTTCAAAATGATATGGATGCTTTGGAGGCCAGCCTGCATCTAGACTTTGTGCCAGAGATTTTGTCCAGCCATCTGATCTGAAGGGGGCTGGATGTAGAAGCGGTTGAACTGTTTGGCACATCTCTTGTAGACAGTCCAGACCTCACAGGCACATAGGGGAATGGTAAGACCCACTGTATAGTAAAGTTGATCCTCTCAGTTCTCACAGATTCTCTCCCAATCTGTTTGGCATAAAAATAAAAAGCATTCCTGAGTCCGCTCTCAACTTCATGATGGCTATTTCCCTTGCTTGTGCTGTGAAACTTGGTATAAGGTTTTCCACGAATAGATTGGTATATGACTTGTTATTGTGATATTGATAATGAGACCATAGTTGTCACGTTGTGTTCTATATGATAGTTCAAAGCATAATCATCCACAAGGAAGATGTTCCCAATGATCAACTTCCTTCCCCTCATGAGAACCTGCAGATACCAGGTGTTGAAAAGCCTATTATCAAATTTTATATCTGACTTGGATGCTGTCTTTACAGTCATGGAAAGTACCTGTTGCCATTGTATAACTGACAAGCTGTAGATTACAACTACCTATCGTCCGATTCACACTTCTCCCCAATTTTTTTGAACAGGAGTAGAGGTTTATCCCTTGTTTCTGGTTCCTTCAACTATTTACTTCTGATGTCTCTGCCTGAACTCTGAAATTTTGTTTTATAATTTTTTCCTCCCCCAATAGGTGTAGATAGTTTTGCCTATCATCCAGTTCACACTCCTTCCTAGTCTTCTGAACAAGAGTCAAGGTTTAATCATTGTTTAGGATTGGGTTTATGGTTCCTTCTAAAGTCTACTTCAACTTGATACTTCTAACATCTCCACCTAAACTCTGAATTGTTTTTCACCAATTCTTTTTTTCTATCCTCCCACAGTAGGAGTAGTTAGGTTCATCTATCATCCAGTTCATATCTTTTGAACAGGAATAGAAGTTTATACTTTCTTTCCTGTTCAGGATTAGGTTTTTGGTTTCTTAAACTTCTGACATCTATGCCTGAAATATGAAATTTTATTCAGCAATTATTATTATTTTTTCCTCTTCCAAGAGTAGATAAGTTTGCCTATTGTCCGGTTCTCACACACTTTTTTGAACAGGAGTAGATGTTCATCCCTTGTTTCCTGTTTAGGATTGGGTTACCAGTTCCTTCTAAGGTTTACTTCAACTTATGAACTTATTTACATTTTTAAGTAATAATTTGAATATCAGAACTCCATGAAAAAATAACAGTTAATCCTGATGTCTCTGCCTGAACTCTGAAATTTTATTTAATTAAATCTTGACCTCTTGAAGTCTAGTATTAGCTGTTTTGTTATCTTGCCATTTCTTATGCTAATAGAACTCTACACAGTAACCCTCTACCTTGAGTGGCCCTTGGGCCTTGTATTGAGTGAACATTAGTAAAAAAAAAAAAAAAAAAAACACACACACACACACACACATGCAATTGGTACATCCATAATGGAAGATTTTGGTTTTATATATCTATGTACAAAGGGCAAGCAAACAAATGCCTTTTGCTCAAGGGCCATAACTCATCTTAACTCTTTCTTTTCAACTGAAACTCAGTAATACAAGGCATTTTTATTTTGCAAAGTTCTTTTTGGTTCAGACAAGTACCTAGAAATTATAAATGGCAGAATTCTTGTCTTTTTCAAAGAATCTGTAATCTGCTGATCTACCAATGTTATTTTTGCTATTTCACCCTTTATTTAATATGTGTCTCTAAGGATGGCAATTTCAATATACAATGTCTTGTCTAGAATTTGAGCAGAAGAATATACTGTATCATGAAGAGAAGACATATTGGCACAACAGATTATTGCCTGCAGTAGATATAATCTCCATCACAGGAAAATGATTATTTTGAACTGCAGGCAGATTAGGGCTTTTTGCAAAAACCATTTGGTTGGGGCTATAATATCTGACATTGTGAAGACTGTTTCTAGCATTCACAGCCGATGTGAAAACAACATTGAAGTTATAATTTATGTCTGTTTTTCTGCACCATTTCTCCAAGGATTCCACTGCTCCATGGGTTTTGAGCTGCTGTAGTTTGAACAACTGAATTTAAAATTTGGATCATGTCATGAAAATACTGATTATTGAATTTCTATCCATTGTTGGTAAGTACAAGTAAAGGTGCTCCAAAATATACCAGCCAATGTCTGGAGAATGTAGTAATCATTACAGTTTATTACTACTTAGTTTCACAGCTACATTGTACTTTGTATCATAGAATATGCAGCACATTGACTCCAAGGATCTCATTGATAACCACAGCCACGGTTTTGTTAAATTATGTACCCAAAGAAGAACTGACACTAAGTTTAGATTCAGATGGAAGCTGGAATGTCTGTTAATATTTCTATGAGTTTTTTGTCTTACATCTGCATCCTTAACCAGGTAACATAGTTTCTTTCTATTTGAATGGATGTGAAGAAATGATTTGTCAACACAAACTGCAATAAAATAATTTGAATATCAGAACTCCATCAAAAAATAACAGTTAATCCAACTTTTGTCAGGGTCAACATTTGAGGAATGATTGGTGAACGCAATTTTAATCAGTCACCATTTGAGAATGTACAAATAATGGTAAACAAGGTTTATAATGAACACATCATTTTTAAGTAACAATTTAAGTGAGAATACAAGATAGGAAAAAGTCCTTTTTCTGTGTGTAATATAGAAAGTTTGTATTTGTTTCATGTAGAGTTTATAAGTGACTATGTAAATTGTAAGTTCTTTCATTGAGCAGCAGATGTTAAATTCATTGAGCAGCTGTTGTTAGATCCATTGAACAGTGCATGTGTGACCTCTGACCGGCTAGTTTGAAGCTATTACCAGGAATGTTGTTAAGACTGCTGTCCAGACGTGGTCTATTTTTATATCTGACTGGCTGTCTAGACTAGAATTTCCCCTGCCTGGGTGAAAATGCTGTCAGTGTGTAGGCAGTCTGCATGGGTGTTTGCTTGTTTCTGTAGGCTGTTGCTGCTGCTAGTGAGTTGTGATATTTTCAAAAATAGTATTTCTTGACTTCAGTCACTTTTTCACTGATATGACATAATTTCTCTCTGTTCTACAAATATTTTTATTACAACTGCTCTGATGAGCTTTTTTTTTCCCTGGTGTCTCGATTACATGAATTTAAGCGTGCTACTCAATTGGCATCTAGATTCCACCCTTTTACTGTTGAAATAGCTAAATGCAACTGCCACTTCTACTCCAAGTTTCTTTTCACGAACTTCCTACCTGTGGTACTTGCTTCCCTGTTAACTGTAATCTTCAAAAATTTAAATGCAACAACAATGGCCATATTCTGTCTTCTTGAATCTTGTTCATCTTTTGTCAATCCTCCCTATTCTCAGCCTTCTCTTTCACTTGCTTGTGGTGAAATGATTAAAAAGAAAATATTTAAATTTTACTTTCTTAAATTAGGGATAATTTCCCTACAGATCAACTATCTATACAATTTCATGGCAATCTTTACTTTCCCTTTGGATATTTTTTACAATAAGGTGATTAACCTTTGACATTCTTTAATAAAAGCCATAGTTTAATAAACAGATAATAATGTCCAGAACTTTTATATTTAAATTTAATTTTTTTCTGAATACAGTGTCAAAGTTCAATCTTGTTTCTGCATTCTTCATAGAAGCTTTGTTAAGCAACAGTGATATTCACCTAAACCACAATAGGAACAATGTTGACTGCTACATGCTTTGTTTTCCTTGACAGGCTAGTGAATGATATTTTTATTATTCTTTTTTATACAGTTGTTTTGTGTATATTTCTGCATCAGGCAGTTATGTGCCATGTGTGATACACGCTTAGATGATCATCTATGTTTCAATACATGACTGACAAGGCAGATTTTTTTTCCTGCGGTAGGTTGCCATTTCTTTCTGCAGTAGACCAATTGCCATCCAAGGCTATAGAACCTGGTCTGTCCAGCTATTTACCCATAACTTGGAGGAGAAGATGATTCATACCTTTCCTGAGGGTTTTTAGCATGTAAGTGAATATAATGGATTCAACTGGAATTCAAACTCTGCTCTCTGATTCCTCAATATTTCTGCATAGTATGCACATAGCTGAGTGGTTAGAATGTTAGTGTTCCAACCATGAGACTTGGGTTCAAATTCCTTCATAGCCAATTTGTCAAGGAGATGACTTCTTCGTAATACAGGGCTGGGGAGTTGATCACAGCATGTGGCACCATTTGATAAGTGTCTGAAAATCATAATATGGGTTGATCCAAGCCTTTTGAGTGAAACTGGATAGACAGAACTCTTTGGAAGCCATTGATAGTTGTACTAGCACAAAGTTGCAAGTCATCATTGTGAATTAAATAACTGACTCCAACAAGACTTGTGTGTGGAGAGAGAGAATTTATTTAGCGACCATCCAACACCACGTGGTGGTAACCAACTGTCAAGTGATGTGAAGACAATCCTAAAGCTGGTTGGGATCCTTAGCCTCTACCATGAACTGAGTATGGATGCCATAGAATTATGTGGAATGTTGATCAACCAATGCCTGCTATGTAGTTTAACAATCATGATCAAGGGTTTCAGTATTCTGGTTTTGTTCAACTGTTGATCATGCCAGATTATGCATGTTCTCTCAGAAATTGAAACCAATGTCTGCTCAGCAGTATAAACTACAGGTTGGCTCTGAGGGTGTTGAAGAAACACAAATGTGCTTAAGCAGGTGTCTGTAACAGGGATTAGCTAGTTACTCTAGTAAACACATATACAAGTTTGTATAGACAGTTTGTAATTTTTATTTCAAGTTTGAAATGTTCAATTATATAAAAATATGTATGTAGGTACTTATTTTGGGTGGCAGGGTAGCGTTTCTCAACTAGTGGCCATGTGTGTCCGAACTTAACAGTCATTTATGAATTATTTTTATATCTAAAAAAAACTTTATTTTTTACAAAGCTAGAGACACCAAGCACATAGCTTCCATGTCTAAGTCAAGTCTTTGTCATTTGATATTTTAAACTGAATGCTAAATTAATTAATCTTTAAGAAGGAGTGGATAATCCTTTCCCTTTTGCCTTCCTCAAGGGATTTAAATTAGTTATTATCGGTTTCTCTAAAAAACGGCAGAGTCTTCATAAATCCCTTCAAATGAAAACTGTGCCACTAATCTTTGGGAAAGCTAAATCAAAATTTCATAGTTTTAGTTATTCTACAAGTGCAACCTGAAGTAAAAATCATTGAGAAACATAGCTTTTAGAGACTGCAAAATATGAACTCTGGGCAGCAAATATGTATTTGCTTTTCTTCCAGTCCAGTGATGGACTTTGGAACAACCTAAATTTCTAGCAGTTCAACTCAAATTTAAAATTTTTTGTAAGAGAACTAATAATCAAAAGAATTAGTTCCATGCTTTAATGATCCTATTAATGATTAATTTAATTAAATCTTCTTAAATTAATTGCAAGTCAATCAGTAGTAATTTAGTGGAATATTTTGCCTGCTTCAATTATTCATAAAGTGAGGCTGCCTAATCAACATTTTCATCAGATGATCAAGGGTGGGGAAGGAAAAAAATTAACGGCATTTTTTTTTATGTATATGTATGTAGTAAAAAAATAGTTCTATTTTTTCATAATGCATTTATGTATTAATCCAAATTGTCATGTGTTATTTAACTTAATCACAAAAATCTGTGAAGGAAAATATAATTGTTTAGAGTCAATTATGATATTGTATATAAGATCCTTCCTCTTTTTTAGATTTTTTTGAAGTTAGGCTAGGCAGTCTATGCAAGCTGGGTAAACATTTGCCTGCAAGATAACTCAATTTTACATGTAAGATCTATTTTTAACCACTTTTTTATCTTATAAAAAAGGGCATAAGTTTTGTACGATATGAAATGCTGAATACTTTTAGCCATTGTAACTGCAACAATAAAAATTAACTTAGATTTGCAGATGCACAGGATTGAACCATCCTCATTCCCTTCATAAGAGTTGATTTTTATTTGTTTAATGACATATCAACTCCTTATGGGTCATTTAATGCTGAAATTTAATTTTCTTGGAAGCTTTGAAGTAATAAAAATATATGTTATTCTGATTTCACAATTGAATACATGGTAGATGATACTCAGCTTTAGTGCATATACATATTTATGTGGAGATAATTACTAGAGGTGGTGATATGTGTATTTTATGTTGTAGTTTTGTTGAAGTTATATTTTGGAATAAAGTTTGATTTCTTTAAGAAATTGTAGGATATTATATGTATTAATGTCATGAAAGAGTTCTTTCGTATTGGTTGGTTGATTTTGTTTAGTGGCATATTAACACCTCTATGGGTTTATTAAATACTGAAATATAGATATTCTGAATGAAACTTTCAACTCCAGATAAAATGTATTGTCGGTAATTTAACTATTTGGTAATTTTTTCTATAACTGTATTGCTGGTATTTTTATATAAAAATGTATTTTTATTACTTTCCTAGTGTTTTGATTTTTGTTTGGGACATTCACTATTTACCTATAGATGAGATCCTAACAGGTGCTACCACCCCTGGTCAGGGTAGACTTGGAAACAACAGCAATTAAGAGGTGGTTCAATGTTCCTGAAAACCTCCAATCTCCCAATCAGAGGCCTTGCTGCTGGATGTAGTTTATCGTCATACCCAGGGCTTCCATTTTTAAGGAGGAAATTCCACTCAGACAGCTTTACATGTTTTTGCTTTGGTGGCAACATTCGGGATTGGCTCCTTTTATATTGTATTTAATATTTTTTGAGGGGATTTGTTTTGTGGGCAGGATATGATGCTCATACCCACTGCCCAGATGACTTTTTTATTTTTGGCTTTGCTTTCTTAGCATTCACATCCAACATACATCTAAGGTGAATCAGAGAGAGATCTAATTTGAAGCAGGGAATAAAACCAAGAACTGTTACTTTGTGGAACAGATTCCAGAGATGATGCTTCCCCCAATCAAAACAATTTTAACCTCTTCAAGTCTAGGGTCAACTGTTATCTATCCTTCATATCCTCATAATCTGCACTTACTTTCCTTTCTGCACAACAATCTCATTCAGTAATCTCTGCCTTGAGTGACTCCAGAGACTTATATTGTGTGAACTTTTTGTAAAAAAACAAAACAAAAACAAAACAAAAAAATATCAGGTACAGTGAATCAAATTACCTCCAAAGAAATGCAATGCCTGAGGTTTAAAATGAATTTTTTAAAAATGAAAAATCTTTCTCAAAGCTATCATTTTAGTTTTAATTTCAAGCTAATAGATTAAATTTAATATTTCCAATAAACAAAATACTTTGATGTATTTCAAAACAAATTTAAAATGATTGGAAGGACTTTTTTTTTTTTAAATCACTGATATTAGTCATCTTTCATCACAATGTAATTATCTTTATTAAAAAAAAATCTTTCAAAAATAAAATATACTTTTCAGTTCAAAATATTGCAGAAATGCATTTTTTAACATGGAAATAGGTGTTTATTTAAACTGTTTACAGGTTGAGAGCTAGACTGACAGACAGAACTTAGTGTAATTTTTTTCTACAGGTGTCATTTCTTTAAAAATCAATTGAGAAATATAGCATGAGAACCTTTTTATAATTACACAGTAATCTTAAAAATTTAGGAAAATAGTCTAAGTAATCTAATGTTTTATTGAATTTTAGGTAATTTGGCTTTTAATTTACTATAGTTATTGTTCTTATTTTTTGATAATATCATATATATATATATATATATATATATATATATATATATATATATATATATATATATAGATGCACATATTTACAAGAAATTGGTACGATTATACACAAGCTAAAAAATGCAAAATTCTTTTTAAAATATTAAGGGAAACTGAATTGTAGTAAGCTTTTCTATTGTAATAAGCTTTTACTACATATAGTTTTAACTAACAATATCACCAAATCAGTACAAATTAACAGAATTTTAAAAGATTTAAAACTTTATAAATTATTCTAATTAAAATTTTAAAAAATGAAAACAGTTATTGCAAGAATTCATTATTCATCAAAAAAAATTAATTTTCTTAAGACAACAGTGTCCATAATACAGGGTGTGATTGGTAAATTGTCACCATTTTATATTTTTAATTTTGCACATGTGCATTGCTTGTTTTTGATTTTGTTGACTGTTCAGTATAGTTAGGTCAGTTAGACACTGTTTGTGAGAAAAAAAATCACTATGGCACAATTCACTCCACCAGAAATTTGGAAACGGCATTCTGTACTGCTTGGCATTCATGCTGGAAGCTTCAATACAAACATTTCAGAGTGTTTGGGTGTCTAATGATGATTATGAAGGCATTTGGAGTGATCACTAGTGATGATGTTATGCTTCCATTCAACTTCCAACAGGACCTCAGACTCAACACATTTGCCTCAAGTGCATTGAGGAGGTAGTGCTACCTTGTGTCAAGAGGATAGCTGCTGGAAGACCCTATGTCTAGCAACAGGACTCTGCACCATGCCACACAAGCAGGAGAACCCAGTTATGGCTGTCAAACAATTTCTGTGACCACATCACCCTTTATATGTGGCCATTAAGCAAGAGACCAACAAAACTCCTTGTCATACCAAAGGTGAACTGAAGGAAAGGATTATGATAATATTCATCAACTTCAACAAGGAGACTGTCCAGAAAAGTTACAGGAGATTCCGAAGTTGTCTGGATGCCATGGTTAAAGCCAATGGTGATTTTATTGAATAAATTTACTCTTTAGCATTTCAAAATATTTTTGTGTAATTTTAGTAAATATATCTGTTAAAATGATAATGTCAGTGTTATTTTCATTTTTGCGTAATTTAGATGACAATTTATCCATCGCACCCTGTATATCTTATTCATAAAATCAATTAAAAGGTTTCTCATAAAATAATGCCTTAGTTTTATTTCATTTTTTGTTTTTACAATTCAGAGCAGATTTTCTGTAAGTGAGTACTGTTTAAAAAGAACTCCAGGATTTAAATTCTCCAAGGAGTTCTGCATATACCTAATATAAACATTAAGCAGTACAAAAATGAATTTCTCAAAATTTAATAAGTCGAGGAGGGGGAGGGGAGTAAGAGATGTTAAAAAAAAACTCTTACCAAGATTTTCTAAAAAAAAAAAAACATTTCTAAAATAATTTCTTTCAATGTGTTTTTCACTCAAAAAAAAAAAAAAAAAAAAAAAAAAAAAAAATGATGCTAAAATTTCCTGTACTAATCTTTGGTCCCTCAATGACACACAAAAAAAAAATTTTTAAACCAAAATTTTGAACATTCTAAAAAGGATCAAAAAATATAATTTAATAATCAAAAAATTCTTTGGTTTTTCCTCTTAATATTAACAAAGATTTTGATGATAAAACTTTGGGGCATTTTTTTCCAAAGTGCAGCAGAAACTGTTACCAGTGTGGTGCTAGTGAATTTAGGCAAGTGGCAATGGTATCTTCATCTAGATAATGTTTTAACATTTTTTTTTTTTTTTTTAGATACCATCACTTATGACCATGGCTTAGACTGGTGCACATAGTGCGTTTGCTGTTGAAATGTTTTTTTTTTAAGATTAGTGAATCTGTAATTGCAACACAGAGAGCTTTTCATGTTATGTCAGAATGATGTTGTTCTGGATAGAAAATCAATACTGCTATGGGTTGAAAATTTTAGGGCCACAGGTTCAGCATTTAAAAGAGAAACTCATTGAAATCATTTTTTTAATACCAGTTACCTTGGTCTTTTTGTTAACCTTTAAAATATGGGAGGCATTTATGTCACACCCTGCATTTAATAATTACTGGTTGTAACTGTTTGATATAAGACTATAATTTCACAATTATGGAGAGTGACTCATTGCTCCTTCTCAGGATAACATTTTCCCCTGACATGAAGTGGAAATATATTAAATGAATTGCGAGGTCTGCTGCTAGGAAAATTGGTTTACTGTGTTGTGATAGATTCTGGCAAGAAAAATTATCTATTTTATATAAGTCTACCATTCATCCATTTGAATATTACTGCCACATCTGGTTTGGTGCTTCTGCTATATATTTAGAGATTCTAGATAAAATCCAAAGATGAATCTGCAATGATATTGGTCCTGACCTGGCATCTTGACTTCAGTCACTTTCCCACTGCTGTAACATAGTTTCCTCATGCCTTTTCTATAAATATTTTCATGGTAATTGTTCTGAAGAACTTTTCACTTTGGTACCTAGACTTTATGAATTTAAGTGCAGTACTAGATTGGCAGTTAGGTCTCATTTCACATTTGAAATGGTTAGATATAACTCTATGCTAACAGTTTCTTCATTTGCACTTCTCACTTGTGAAATTCTCTTCTGAGTTCTGTTTTGCAGTAAACTTTGATCTTCAAAAGGTTAAATGCAATGCCAATCTTTATCTTTTGCCTTAATTCCAGTTCTTTTATTGTTCTCCCTTCTTAATAATGCTTTATTTTTCTCATATTCTTTCACATTCAGTAACCCCTTGCATCATAGTGGCTTTATTGTCTTGCTTGCAGAGAAATGAATAAAAAATATATGTAAAAACATTTATCTGCTCAGAAAAGCACTTTCATACAACTGTTATCCCTTCCAAAATGTATTTTTTATTTTTCATAGTCATTTTTCATTGGTAACCAACCAGGAACAAATGTAATCTATTTTGTTTTAGTTATTCATTTCATTTATTTAATGCTGAAAAAGTTGTTCCACAACTTTTTATATAAAATAAAAAGTTATGTGGAACGACTTTTTCAGCATTGAGGAATTGTCTTTCTAACCAGCTTCAATTCAAGTTTTAATCTCTTACACTGCGTAGACAAGTACTTCAGTTTGCATATTTATAAAATAATTAGTTAAGCTAATTAATGCTTTGTTGTAAGTATATGTCACCTTCATTTTAAAATGTTCTAAATTGAGAAATTTTCCATATCAATTTTTGAATAAACTTCATTTGATATCAATTAGTGCGCTTATGGTGTGATCTTATGAATCCATGCCTCAACAGAAAGTCAATGGCATTACCAAAAGAAACTCATAGGCAGAAATTGTCATTATTTCCCAGACACTTTGAATTCTGTGAGCTAATATCCTCATCTCTGTAGTATTTATGATGGATTTCAAAATAAACTTATCAAATGTTGTACTTTACATTAGATGAGGTTACATTCAAGTCAGACATGACAGAGATTTCTGCTGGTTCTTGTACTATCACCAAATTTAAACAACGTCAAGCCTGATCAGTACCTAGAAGAGGGACTGATTGCTTTGGAATGTCAAGTTTGGATGTGCAGGTGATGAAATGGATAACAGCTCAAAATTAGAAATCAGAGGGTCTAGTTCAACTTCCAGTTAGGTTCATTATATTCACTTACACTCAAATGTCCTTGGGAAAGGCATTAATCCACCTCCCCCTAAACTATGGGTTAATTAGTAAAACCTGTATCAATAAATCCTTATTATCACCAATAAATTCTTACAATCTAAAAATATTTTCTTACTTTAAATAACCTGCAAAAGGTTGATAAGCCATAAAAGACAAATCAATCAATCATGGTTTCAGAAATTAAACCACAAGGCACGGTGGAGTAATGGATAGCGGCTTGGATTGAGGAATCAGAGAGCCTAGTTCGAATTCCAGTCGAATCCATTACATTCACTTACATGCTAATACCTTTGGGAAAGGTACAAATCCTCTTCTTCTCCTCCAAGCAGGACAGACTGAGTTCTATAGCCTTGAATGGCAACTTGTCTAATGCACAAAGAAATACTGTGGGAAAAAAAATCTGCCATGTATCGAAAAATACATGATTGCCTAAGCATGTATCATGCATGGCACATAACTGATTGACTTCCTATATAAAGAGGTAAAGCGTACTTCCAAAAATATTATTTAAATTCATTTCATCAAAATGTTGGATAAAAAATTAATGGTAACCACATGTGACCAAAGGACTGAGTGTATTGGCTTTATTCAACAATTGATCATGACAGAATATATGCTCACTCCCAGAGACTGAAACTAAGGTCTGCTCAGCATAGTTATTGTATAAACCACAGGTTGGATCTGTGGGTGTTGAACAAACACACATGTGCCTGAGCATTCTTCTGCAACAGGGATAAGCCACATTAGAAAGATGAGTATGCTTGGAAATGTTACATATTACACCTTACAAATCTTACAAGATTTTCCAAACTTTTGGTTACAAAAAGTTTTGATTACAAAAGCTTGAAGAGAAAATTCTTTTGGTCTAATGTGGAAATATAATTAATGTATCTTCATTTTATTTTATCTGAAAAGTTTTACTGAATTTTACTTTAATAATCAATAAATCTTGATGTTTTTTATGTTTTCTTCAGTGAAAATGAAAGAAACAACTTCATATAAATGTCTCTTGTATGTATCCCAGTCTGTCAGCAATCCAAGACAACAATGCCTGAAGTGAATTAGAAATGATACTACATTCAGACTCTGGCCACCTTGACATACAAGTATAAGAGCGACTGGAACATATCAAGAGTTTTCATACATTTATTAAGTTTTTATCATTCACAAATATTTTCTGGTTTCAGAATCTCAAAGAAGCTTTAACATTCCAAATTGTGATGTAAATATATTTGCATTAATTTTTATTTTCTCTTTTATTTATTTATTTTCCCAAAACCATCCCATAAGTATTTTTAATCCACATCTATTTTATTTTGAGAAAATTTTAAACAATGATAAAATCAAGATGAAAAAAAGATTGAGGATTCAATAAAGAAAAATTTTAAACTTTATTTTTTAAAGTAATCACTTATTTTTTATGAAATGCCATTGTTTTTAAGTGGTTGAATTTTTTCTCCTTATTTTGAATATCAGAAACTGTAGACATTGTCTTCAAGATATTTCCAATCACTGATTGGCTACTTATTTTATACTGTAAGTTTTAGAGTTTTAATTAAAACAATGTCATCTGTATAAGAATTATGAGTGCAGTTAATAAAATTTCTTGATCCAAAGTTCAGCAAGTTAGTGAATGCTAAAAGAAAAAAAGATTATGAGTCTTGTTTAACTTGTGTATAAAAGAAGAAATGGAAGAAAAAAGCATATTGGTTTATGGAGTCCTGATAATCTATATAGCATTGATCTGCCTTTTTTTATGTGTGTGGAAAAAGAATAAAATTAAAAAATAAAATAAAAAAAAAACTATTGTTTCTTTTACGTAGCAAGTACTTTCAGAATGCAGAGAATCATGGTTCTCCACAATTTCCTGTCTTTTGTTGCTCTAATTTCTGACCCTTTTACCCTCTCTCTTTGTTCCCATTCTGTTATCCATTTATGAAAACTCATTAAGCAGGTCATTTGCTTTTTCTCCTTTCATTTTTTGCCTTCAATGTCCTGTGAGTGTTAGATTCTCTTGGCCTTCTTTCCTCATTATGCATCCTAGAAAATTTAATTGTCCCTTTCTGATTGTAAGCATAAGTTCACTTGTTCCTATTTTCCTTAAGATTTCCTCATTGTTTACATGTTCTGTCAATGGTATTTTCTATCTCTATCAGTAGAACCATATATCTGTCACTTCAACATTTTCATCTGTGAGAAAAATGTCCAGTATTTACTGTCATATAGGAGATTAGGTATTACACCTAGTTCAGCAAAATTGTCTTTGTTTTTAATTATATTTTTCAATGTCTTAATACTTTGCTTTCTTTCTGGAAGACATCTTTCACTATTCCTACATATCTTTGGATTTTCTATGTCACATTTTCCACTCTCTATTATGAGGCTATTAGATAGTTAAATTTTTGTACCTGCTTCATTTTGACATTTCCAATACATAGTTCATACCTTAAGCTGTCTCTTTTGCTGACAACCATGCATTAGGATTTTCTTACAAGGCTTCACCTACTTTAAAAGATCAAAGTGATAAAACTCTAGTAAATTAGTCTGCCTATGTCTTTCTTTCTTTCTTTCATTTCCATCTCTCCCCATTCTCCTTTCACCTGATTTTTCTCATTAGCTTTCTGACTAACTCTCCCCTTTTCCACATTTCTTCCTCTCTCTCTTGATTTTCTTAATTCTATTTTCATGTGAAAATCAGCAGATAGGTAATTGATGGCTATATGCATATTATGGATGTGTCTAACACAAAGTGCATAGATACTACACCAGTGGCTCTTAACCTTTTCTTATCCAGAACTCTGAAATCTTGAGATTTTACCCTGAACCTCTAAAAAAAAAAAAAAAAAAAAAAAAAATGGGATTTTCAGGTTAAATTATCATCTGCTATTTAATGAATTTGTAATTAACACATTTTCTAGAAAATATAAAAAAATATTAAATCATTTAAAACTTTAATGAGACTTTTGTCCTTGTTTTTTCTGAATTATTTTTGTGATGTCAACGAACACTTGTTGACACTTTTGTAATATCAATGAATACTCGTTGTCACTTTTGTGATGCTTGTTGTAGTAGAGATTGTGTAATTGCAGATACAACTATAGTAACGCCATTGAACAATACTGGTGTCCAATGCCTTCGAATATCACTCACACTAATAGTACTTGCTTGATAATACTTACTCAAATAGTAACCACCGAATAGTGACCAGTATGGAGAAATAGTATAATGTATAGTATAAAGAACAGCAATCTGTAAAGTAGTAGAGGATAGAGTAAAAATAGTAATCAATTAGATGCCATGATAATTCCCATATATACATTTCCTTTGCCATCACATCATCTACCTATTTGTAATGGGATTGCCTGTGTTTGCTCTCTGCTGATCTGTGTTCAAACTCCAGTGTTGGCAATGACACTTTATGCATATACAACAATTATGTTTGAAATGTAGGGATCCTTTTTGCTGAGATTAATGCACATGTCATGCTGAGCATCAAGACAATTTTAAAACTTGGTTTTGATATGAAGAAAATTGTAAAAACCTGTTACACATAGATATGTTGTTGCAAATAGAACTAGTAGACCAAATGCTTTCTTAGAACTGTTGCTATTTTTGATGCCCCAATATTCTCCAATATCTTAGAATTCAGAAATAATTTTTATGGCATCATCATATTGGATGTCAATCTCCTTTTTCAAAGAATAATGGTTGAAATAGAAAGGTGTTCCTTACCCAATTGTCATGAGTTTTCAAATTTTCTGTAGAAATCAAAAATCTTCAACAGTTGCTGAAGATGTAGAGCAGAGACTGATTTGTTTTGACAATTTCTTCCATGGATGGAAACTGTGTCAATTTCCGTTTTTTAATATTATTCATGCTTTGAAAGCAAGCAACTTTTCATGTTCCTTGACAATCAGAGTGTGCTTTCTTTGTCTTGAGTGCTTCTTTTCTATTTACATCCTCTGTATCATTGCGTATTTTAAAGTATTCATCGAGTTGAGAAGGATTCAAGTTTGCATAAAACTCAATGAAGCCTTTATGTTCCATCTTTTTTTGGTTGTACAAGTAAACCCAAAATCATAGTAATCATCATTCCATTTCCTTTTCTTGGACATTTTGAGTATAAGTTGTGAAAAAAAAAAAGTATTCATTTCACTATGCCACAAATCAGACAGTGGCAAAATAGTTGAATTTCTCAACCTTCACACAGACATAGAAGTAGACAGGTAACATGGGTTGTTTAGACCAACAAATGCTTATTTTTAAATTAATTTTGATTTTAAATTTGAATCCTTGACATTTGATGTTCATTTCTCAACTTTCAGTTTCTCTTACCACTTTTCTTAACCATTTGGGGTGGTGGCACACCGACCCAGTTAAGAACCATGGTACTACACTATACTATACTATACTCTGCAATTTACCCACTTCCCCACAGTGGCAGAATGTCACAATGTGATAAGTGGACATTTAGTATTTTTGAAACATTTCCCTAGTGATATGTACCTTACCTAGACAGTGTAAAAATTCCAGAACTGTTGTAACTTTGTCTAAACTCCAAGAATTTGTCATCATTTGAAATTAATCAAAACTCACACAAGTTTAATTATTTATTTTTAGATGATCAGTTCTGGATTGTTGCTTTTTCTACCTCTTTTTAGTGGGAAAGTCATTGAAATCTTGTTGCAGTGTTATAAATGACAAACAAGTTTAACTTGAGACTTTTTCAAAAATGACCAAAATCAAGTGGATTTTTGGGTCCTATAATACAAAATTCAAATTAACATAATTTTTTCCATATTTTTTGTCTTTGACCCCCCCACCACCACCAAAAGCTAAAGACAAAAAAGTTTCTCCTTTTTAGTGTAAAACAGCAAATATTACAAAAATTGAAATCTGCAAAGGAAATTGTTCTTGGGAAGATATTTAAAATGTACACAGTTCCTTTCATATGTTAAATTGATTGTAATGGGAGAGAGCCATGGTAGAAAGATTTATTCTCTTGTTTGTATTTCTCCCATTATGGGCATTATTATATCTGTGATATAATAACACTACTTCTTGGACAGAATGGAAAAAGGAAAAGGAATGACAAACATGCTTTGTTGTCAGAGAGTCTTTTATATCACATACACAAAACTATATATATTTATATACAAGTGTCCCATACAGAAAACAATATATCATATATATCTACACAGCAAAGCAAAGTATAATGAGAAATAAAAAGTAAGGGTCTTATATATAATATGGAGATACTCCTATGTCTTCAGAAGCTATGTTTAGGACTCCAGATTCAAATGGGCTGGATTCATCTATGTCCCAGATAAGGACATATTCCACTAACAGGAAACAGTGAATCTTGGGTTTTCCCTAAATTGAGGATTATGAGGTAGAGTTTCATTCTATATCTGGGAAAGATATATTCCCAAATGGAAACAGTGCCATGGACTTGTAAGTTGCTGGGGAGGCAGATTTCGCCTTTGCCTGGGCCATGGGAGGCAAGGGTGTTCTAAAGAAAGCAACCTTTCAGTTTTGCTGCTGTAAAACAAACTGAATTTGACTGCCACTTTCATCACTATATTGATAGACATGATTAAATGGCTGTCATGTTATCCACATGACTTATCCCCATCAAAGGAAGATAAGTGACTTTTGTATCCCAACATGATCATTACCCACTTTTGGCATTATATGCCAAATACCAGGTTTTGACATAACTTTCCTAGCATTTATCCAAAAATCATGATCTAGACCTCTATTCCTATGTCTGTTGAGGGTGTGCTGAATCCATTTTTAGCACTGAAAATCTCTCAAAATGAAGTTTAAATTGGTTACATGTAAAAATTTAAGCTCTTTTCAGGAATTTTCACTATCACTGCAGACATCTATTTTTTTAATTAAAACCTCCTAAACTCGTAGAGAGGGACTCCTTGTGCTTTCTCAGGTTAATATTCTCAGCTGACATGAAGTGGAAAGACTACATTGAATCCATTGCTAGGTCATCTGCTAAGAAAGTTGGTTCACTGTGTTGTGCTAGGCAATTTTTCTCTACAGAATTTATCTTACATATCTATAAGTCTACAATTTGCCATGCTTAGAATATTGCTGCCACATATGGTCTGGTGCTTCTGCTATTTATTTAGTGATTCTTGATAAAATCCAAAGAAGTATTAGCAATATTATTGGTCCTGATTTGGCATCTTGGCTTCGCTCAATTTCTCACCACCATCAAGTTGCTTCCCTGTACCTTTCCTATAAATACTTTCATGGTAATTGTTTGGATGAACTCTTTGCTATGGTACCTAGACTTTATGAATTTAAGTGCACTACTAGATTGTCAACAAGGTCTCATCAATTTACAGTTTAATTGGCTAGATGTAACTGTAAATTCTATGCCAACAATTTTTTTTTCTCACACTTCTTGTTTATGGAACTCTCTTCTGGCTTTATGCTTTCCAGTTAACTTTGATCTTCAAAACTTTAAATGCAATGTCAATCGTTATCTACTGTCTTCCAGATTACTATACTCTTCTATTGTCTTTGCTTCTTCATAATGTTTGTTTTCTCATTCTTTCACACCCAGTAACCCCCTTGTTTCTTAGTGGTTTTACTGCCTTGTTTGGGATAAATTCATTTAAAAAAAAATATGAAAGTTTTGTTTTAATGTGCATCTTAATTAGAAATAATATTAATACTGTTCCATAATTGAGTTGAAAGTCATTCGGTGAGCTCAAAAATCACAATGTGGGCTGCAGGCCCAGCAGAAGTGTCAGAAGGTGAACCCGTTATTCAAAGCAGAACACAGATACTATGATCCTTGGCAGAATTGCTGATCAAGGACATAATTCCATCATTTTTTACAGGTATTATGCTAGTTTCTAGTGTAACTTGAACTATAGCATATTCGATGACTGACTCCTTACAAGGTTGACAATAGATGTACTCTCTTGTAAAATGCCATCAATAGGATATTTTTCTCAAGACATTTGCTGATTAGATAGAGCACAGGGAGAACTGGGTTCATGCTTTACCAAAAGCATGAGAACAAAATGAACAGAATCAATGTCAGTAAATAACTGTTTCCAGTGTTCATGTTGATAACCCTTACACTTACTCATACCTCCTTATGTACCTATATGTATATATGGGTGTGTGTGTGTGTGTATAAAACATTTCTGATGAAGCTTTAATAAAAGTGATTGATGAAAGTTTCTTCTTTGTTCTTAATCTTATCCTATTGGATACCAATCTACATTTGATCTTTCACTCATATGTGTGTGTGTCTCCATAGACAGATAAGAAAATCATGAAATAAAATTTGTATCCAGAGATATTTTTTTAAAATTGTTTACACTTTTAAACTATTTATATGAAGAAATAGACTAGAATATTTTGAGGCTTACAGCAAAATTCATATTTAAGAAGCTACCAAAAATCAGCAATTATTCAGATTTCAATTACTGTGTTTACTTATGAAAAGAATATTTTATAAGAGTTTCTGGAAATAATATTTTTTTTAACCAATAATTCCTCCCTATTTTATTTCATATAATCTCAAAGATATTGCTATATTAAAAATATTTATATTTTTATCAAGATTAATCCTTGGAAAAATTAAAAGCAACAATAATTCATAGGATGTAAAATCACGAAACAAAAAATTCAATAAAAGTAAAATATTTTTTTGCTTGGAAAGTTTTGGAGGTCTTTTTTTTTTAAATAAAATATATGGTAGATTTTTGATCAGTGAAAAAGAATAACAATACTGGGAAATTTTTCACATTGCCTCATGTACACATGTGTGTGTCTATGTGTCAATTTTCATTACTATTATCTGACCATGTATATAGATATCTATTTATTATATAGTTATTTAGGGAATTTTCTTTTTCATAGTCATCATCGTTATTATTATTATTATTATTATTATCATTATATTCATTTTTAACACCCTTACTTGCATGTTGCTATTTTTATCAACATTTTTTTATTATTATGGTAGTTATTAGTATTAGTAGCATTAGTGTTATTTAGTATTCTTTATCTTATGTTCTTATATATGCCCTTCTATTATTATACTAATAAGACAAAGTGAATAAGAGTTCTCAGATAAACACCTTCCCGCTGACAGTTGGTGGCACTTTACTAGAGTAAGAAAAGTATGAGGCAGAGGTAATAAAAATCTTTATCAGGTGTCATGAACAAAGACTTGATTATTCTTAAACTGAAGTCATTAATGTTCACTGGATTTGAAATTTAACCCAGTTAAAAAAAATGAAGCTATTGAATATAGAAGTAGCCAAAAATTTTGCAATTTCCAAAAACTTTATTATTAAATATACAAAAAATATCTTTGTTATCACTTTATAAATGAATTGTGATCAAATATGGATTGGAATCCAATAGAATGATAAGAAAATGTTTATCAATCTAACACATTTCACTTTTATTAGAGCTTCAAATGTTAGTATAATTTATGGCATTCCAAATTCAAGGAGAGAACTACATTATACTAACATTTGTTTAATGAGTCAAATGAACATGAAACCTGATTAACCAACACAAAAATATACCAGAATCTTTTTTATTTTTTCTCCATATCTCATTCTCTGGTGAAACTTTTTATAAAAGTGAAACATGTTAGATTGATAAACATGTCCTATTTGTTCTTTATCTTATCAAATATATATATATATAACCAAATGGATAAATATAGGTAAATGTAGGAGTGAGCATTTGTATATATATATATATAGTGTAAGAAAAAACAGTGCTCAATATTAAACAACAGAGCTATTTAACATACTAAGAAATATACAGAATATCTTACATTGATTGCACAACTTGGATTGGAGTTTCATACATTCTGTATTCTTCAGGTGCAATTTTTTGGGTTAACACTGCTTCTATAATATCTCTGTTTATCGTGACATATTTTATTGTAGGAGTGGATTATTATTGTTGTTAAAATATTTAAATGAATTGTAGTTTAATTTTGGATTTGAATTTAGTCCCAGATTAGCATTTAAGATTGAAAATAAGGTTGGAAGTAAGAATTATAAATTCTAATTTGAAGAGACATTGTTGTAATCAAAAGGAATGAATAAGAAAAAAATGTTTGAAAATCAAAGGAGGCAACTCTATTTTTTTCCATGAAAATCAATAAAGTAATTAATAATATTATTAATATTAATAAACTAAATAAGGGTAGTGATATCAATAATAATAAAATATACCTTGATAAATTAAAATTAAAGTACTAATAAAAAAAATACATATCAATGAAAATAAAATAATATAAAATAAGATAAAATGGAAAGATATAAATAAAGCAAATAAATAAATAAATAAAAATAATAAATGCAAATAAAAATAAATAAATAAATAATTAAATAAACATGTTATTAATAGTAAGACAAATGGTAGGAGAAAAAGACAAAACAAAATATTAAAAAATGGTAGAGATATGATAATGAAAATAATAGATTAGCAAAAAAGTTAAATACATAACAATAGTTGTATAGTAAAGGTAGCAAAAAATGATAAAAATATAGTTTTAATGTATGCTATATTTATGATGTAAAGTGCTCAATATTAGGGATAGAACATATGAAAATATAAAAGAGGACATTGAGGTCAACACCCAGTGACAACAATCTGTTTCATGTTTAAACTCAATCAACAGGCATTTGCATATGCCAAACCACTCTTGCCAATTCTCCTAGCTCCAAGACCATGTCTTTCTTAAATTAAGCTTTCCGGGTGGTCATATTTCTTTTTCCTTTCCTTCACTCATTTTTTTTGTGCCAGGCATATACATGCTCTCTTTGTCACACAGGGTAAGTCATCTTCTCTCTTCCAAAAACTGACCATCCAGCAAACATCATCTACAGTGGGATATAGGACCATGTGAATGATGCTTTGGGTATGCTCCTATGCATCTGGGCCATGAGAAATTGTATCCTTAATGGAGACAATGGACAGTACTGCCAAATTCTTGAAGAAATTAACTTGAAACCAGCAAAGAGACGCCAACACATATCAGAGCATATTCTAAGCTATGTGGGCCTCTTCAGCAAGCCTAACATCCTATTATAATTGTGCTTGTCCCTCCCTTCATTAGTCTGCATGACCATTACACCCTGCCAATACTTCATAAATAATGGACTATTCAGTTTTGATTGTGTGGAAAGAGAGGAAAAGACACTACTTGGTTTCACTGAGAAAATGAAAGAAAGAAAGAAGGGAAAATAGAAGTGGAGAGAGAATCAGATTAAGCTGATAAGAACAGATACTATACTTTGATCTTAGTCAAATGGTCAGGAACCAATGGCAACTGCACTAAAAGTGCCATTTTTCACTCAAACAGTATTGGATGATAGGAACCAAGTAATCACCAAAACTCCAGTTACTATAAATAAAATAACATTATCTGCTGAATTATTTTAGCTAGAAAGAATAAAAGAAAGAAAGAAGTGTTTAATGTCTCCTGCTATTACCTCATAAATGATAGACTATCCTGTTTTGATTGTGTAGAAAAACAAGACATACACTACTTGCTTTCAGTGAGAAAATGAATGAAACAAAGAAGGGATGATAGAAGTATTTAATGTTTATTCGGTAAAATAGAAAAATTGTCAATTTCAGATCTTTTCATTTGTACCCACTTCTTAAAATAATGACCAGCATTCATATTTATGATTGTTATTGCAATATTTTGTTAAAGTTGTTACGCTCAAATATTTACCGATGTGATAGAATTTTTACGGATATATTATTGTCAAAGAAATCACCATTCCTTAACTGAAGAATTAAGATTCATCAGAAAATTCAAATAGGAAAACCATGTGGTCTTTCAAGTAGAAATAAATACAAGAGCCATTAATAAATAAAAGAAGAGAAATGACAACAAAGTATCAGCAACAGTAAGAGAAACAGCACTGAATGCAGACAAGCATGACAGCAGTGTGACAGAGAGCAATGGTCACTCTTGAAATATTAATAATTATAGTAATATAGAATTTTGTTTATAGATGAGAAAAATGTGGTGAAGTTTGTTCCCAGAGAATCTGTGCTTCATCAGAATTATTAATATAAAATGTCAAAACAATAGTATTTATATGATCTATGGAATACCAACTGAGAATAAGAGACTGTTCATTTAAATATGAAGGAGGAGAGGTCAGTAATCAGGTTGTATTCTAAGTTTACCAACACCCCAGGTTTTTGTCACTACCACCACGTTTATTTAAGCGCATGTTTGTGCGAAAACAAACAGCCAAAGTTGAAGTCTTGGAGCTGGGTGAAGTGGGTTGGCAAGCAGTCGACCAGAGAGAGAGAGAGAGAGATAGGCAGTGAGAGTGAAAGTGTCTGCTTGCTGCTGTAATAAAGGAGGAAGTGAATTCAAGTTATCTGCAATATTGGCAAAATACTGCTAGTGACCCCCCCCCCATATCCTGATAGTGAAATAATTATGGCGACTACTAAAAACAAAAAGGTGAACCCAGAAACTACTCCTCTTCTTTCAGAATTATTTACAATATTTATTTTTCTTTCTGGACTTTATTTCATGTATACAACTTTCTTGTAAAAGAAGCATTATTCTTTTTGTACCATTTTCTTTGTTATATACATATAAATAAATTTTTCTTTGGACTCAAATCGACTTGTTCATATTTGATTTTCTGCTTGGTCCGATTCTTGCCCCAATGAACTTGCAGGTAGACCAGCTGAATCTTCTGAGATCTACGATTTGTTAATTGCTCTCCAGGATAAAAAAAAAAAAAACAATGTGGCTGGAAATTGGAATTGAATCAACATTGTGAACCAGAGACTTTGATTGAACCTGTAATACTTGACCAGGACAAGACCAACGGCTGGTCTTGTTGAGTACATCGATCCAGTGTAGTCAGGATAGGTGTTACAGCAGCAGGGAGATTTAGTATAAGGCAGCAAGTTCTAGCTTCAGGATTGTCCATTTGAATTAAAGTGTTGGTTCATGAATTTGGTGACATAGTAACTGAGTTCAATCCCTGGGTCAGGTAGTGTAGACTAAGACTAAGTGGAAACAAGGCAAGCAATAACTGAGCAGTACTAAATAAAAATTATAAGATATCCCTACATATGGACAGTACAATGTGAACAACCTACCTTCATAGATTAAATAAAGGGTTCTGTTCAAAATTTCCTGATGATGGTTCAAGGGCACAATGACTGAAAGGTTGTCAAAGATGGGGACAATAGTCTGAATGTAAATGGGGAAACTCCACTTTGATCACAATTTCACCTGCCATTATGGCAATGACACAAAACATGCAGTTACTCAGGAATGGTTCAGATGAGAGAAAATCAAAGTTTTGAATTGACCAATCAAAGCCCAGATTTCAACTTCATTAGAAATCTAGACAGTTCAATTATGAAAAGCATAGAATAAAACACATCTTCTGCTTAATGTGAAATCCAGTTATTGTAAGCAACTGTAGACAACCAATAAGATAAATGAGGCTTAGATGAAAGTGTGAGTATGAATTGGAAATATCAGAATCAAATAGAGAAGTTTAATTATCTGAGTAGTTTTGTAATTGATGATAGAAAATGTGACACAGAAATTTTAAAGCTTATTGGAATAGCAAAAATGCCTTCTAGAAACTAAACAAAGTATTAAGAAAATATTGTAAGAAACAAAAACAGTGTTAAACTAGTGTATAATACCTAAACCAGTCATGGGCCACATGCAGCCTGACTGGTTTTCTAAATGGCATGCCGAATTTCATGAGTAAAATGAAGTTTATTAAAATGTTCTTTCTTTTCATCCTCACTTGCTCACTCACACACTCTCATGCATAACCACATACACAAACAGATTATTAAGTATAATGTTTCATGAATTTTGTAATGTTTCGTTGATGGTATTTTAAACCATTGCCAATATGAATAAACATCTTTTGCTTCAGAAAATATCAATGATAATTATTATTCTTTGAAAAAATTTTGTCTACACAAATGAATAATTTACAAACAAATTACATCCAGCAATGTATGTTAATCATCAGTGAAAATATTATACCAAGAATTCAATTTCAAGGAGTCTTTTCTCTAAAAAAAAAAAAAAAAAAAATCAACTTTTCCTCATTTCTAAGGCAGATACTTTTGTTGGGAAAATGATTGCAGTATCTTTCATTAGAAAAATACCTTAATTCTTTTAGTAGTTCAGACAGCTTTATGATGTACTGTGCCTATATGCAGTCCAATGTTCAAAAAAAAAAAAAAAAAAAGCAAAAAGGTTGCCCATGACTGACCTAAATTATATAGCAGTGAATGCTGTACAATCTCCTTAGAGATGAAGAAGATACTTGAACTGACAGAAGTGTGGTTCAGCAAAGAGAGTTCAAGCTCTTTAATCCAGCATTCCGTAGTCTGGCAACTCCCATGGTCCAGCACTTCTTGAATCAGCAATCATTAGTTTGTTGAGCAGCTATGATGACAGCATCACACATTGCTTACAACTTTCAACAGTAGCCAACAGCAGAAGAGGGGGGTTTAGTTATATGGTCTTGCTCATATCTTATATCTAGCTGCATATTTAACAATTCAGAGTGCTACCCAAGAGAGCAGGAGGTTCAGATGATGGTGCTAGAGATAAGAAGTGCAAACATAAATCTTTATGCTTGAAAAGTGCAAATACTACCATGGCATCGGCAGGGTTGTTCAATTAAAATCATTGATTTAAATCAAATGATTTTTTTTTAAATTATTGATTTAAATCAATTTTACAAAAATCTTCATTTAAAGCAAAAGTTTTAGAAATAAAACAATTTTTTTGTTTTCATGTAATTTCATGAAGGAAGAAAAGTGTTAAACATATTGAATCAAATATTTATTAATCAAATGAATAATTTTATTTTTTTTTTTTTACTATAAAATAAAACTTTAACAATTAAGAAATTTTAAAATGTGTAACTAGAGCACACTGTAACTTTGTTGGCCTCGATTGAACTTGTAAAATATTATTTATCTTAGATAATGGTTTGGTGAACCCCAAAGCAGAACTTTTGATTAAAGACAATGTTTTTGGTTTATATCTCCCTCCTGACTGAAGAACAAATCCTGGCTGGCTCCATGAGTATCTCTCTGGAAATGCTTACTCCTTTACTATGTCAGAGCTTAAACAACTTTATAAACACACTGTTTAATTCTAAACTCCTGGCATCTTTCAATGTTTTCTGATATTTTTCTGGCTTTTGTTTTCAGCAAAAAAGTTTACAATCTGTTCCTTTAAGTCATACACAGTGGATGATCTGATGCCATTTTATACTTTGGCAAGGTTTACATATATTAAAAGAAAAAGAAAGCTGTAGAGAGCCATAGCCCCTATGTCATAAAGAAAATTTAAATTGATTTGTTTTTATGACTTATTAGCCCTTTTTGGGTTATTTAAAACTGAAAAATATTTTAGATTGTAAGAATAATTATTTTGCAAGTGAATATGGCTTTAACAAGTTTTAGAGAGTAAAAATTATTTTTTTCAGATACATGTCGTACTATTTAACCCATAGCTGGGGGAGATGAATTCATATCTTTCCCAGGGGTATTTGTGTGTAAATGAATGTAATGAACTCAACAGGAATTCAAACTTGGCTTTCTAATATCTCATTCTGAGCCATTACATCATCTGCACATCCATAAGAGAATTAAGTAGGCCAATCTTTATTCATTTTAATTCAGAATTGCTTTGCAGTATGTAATGAACAAAATATGTTATTCAATTTTTCAAGGTGGCATTTTTGAACAATGGTTATTTTTGTTTTGACATATTTAACAACAGAAGCATTAATGGGTGACTTGCTGATGGTGAAACGATAATAATAAGAGAGTTAAGTGTTCAAAGCAAACATCTACAAACCATAACGAAATAACTCTCATTTTTGTTTAAATAGCTAGCGATCATTGACATAAGGAAAAGTCATTCTATTTCCAAGTTCTTATAGTTGTAAGAGCTAGGGTCAAAATAAAAATAAAAAAATAAAAACTCTAATTAAATTACAGAATGAGCCAGTTGTTGTTGAAATAAAATGGCAAAACTTTCTGGCATGTGTGTATGACACAATTCTGTATATGGACAATTCATAAGATTGAGGGAATACCAAATCTAATAAAAGCAAAATAAATATAAATAAAATGCTGAAAAAAAAAAATCTACTAGAAAATGTATTAAAAAAAAGGGAGGAAGGACTTTTCCTTAACTTTCAAGACTTATGGCCATATCATGTTAAAACACCTGTTCTCGTACGATCACAGAAATTAAGCAACATTGAGTCTGGTAGGTACCTAATTGGGAGACTGTTTGGAAATATCAGGAGCTATGAGCTTCAATGTGCAGATAGTGTAATGAATAATGGCTCGGAATTGTTAATCAGAGGGCTGAGTTCCAATTACAGTTGTTTTTTTTTCTATTCACTTAAGCCCCTAGCTAAGACTTATATCACTAAATCATTATCAAAAAAAAAAAAATTAATCTAAAATTTTTTTCTGGCTTTAAATAACCTGTAATGGGTCGGTAAGCTGTAGTAAACAAATCAATCAATCAATCAATCAACTGTCAGAAGACAGAATACATGGTTGTTGACGAAAGAGACAGTCCAAGTTGCAAGTTACATATTAGGGACATCAAAACCAAGCAGGTGTAGAAATTTAACAATCTGGTAAGTGTAGTAACATGATAGAAAGTGTGATGTCAAGATCTGATGTTTCAGAAGGAAAAGAGAAAGATATCAGAAAAGAGTGTTGAATTGCTACATGGCAGTGAATGCTGGATAATCTCCTCACAGATGAAGAGGAAACTTGACTTTAAACAACAGAGAGGTGGTTTTATCAATAAATACTAAGAATACCATAGACTGAGCATGTGAGCAATAAGGAAATTTTAAGGAAAATAGGAACAACAAGGAAAATTACAATCAGAAAGAAACAGCTGAAATTTCTGAGACACATAATAAGGAAGAAAAGCTCAGAGAATCTAACACTTAAAAGGCATACAGAAGACAAGAGATGCAAGGAGAAACACTGAGAAACCTAATTAATGAGTTTGAGTAAATAGGTAAGAGAAGAAGGATTACAAATACAAAGATGGTTGATCAAAGGGGAAAGAGTTATTTGGAGTTACAGGAAGTTGTAGAGAGTCATGTTCGCCCACATAAATAGCATATCAAAGAAGCAGTTAATTCCTAGTAATGAGATTTTTCGAAAAAAAAAGGTTTAATTTCTTCACATTAAAAGAAAAACTTTTGAAAAATCAGTCAAGTTTATAAATTCAAAACAAATTTAATCCACTTTAAGAATATAATCAAAATGAAGACATTCTGCATATATTTTAAGCTTAACATAGGTTAAGCTTAAAATATTAAGATGTTAATAAAGTAGTGCTTGGTGTAATACAACATAAATATTTTAAATATAAACCATTTCAAATATCTGAAAGATGAACTTACTGGCAATCAGTTTTCTAAAGATGTGAAATTTTAAACAGTTACTAAGCTCAGATTAATCTACCACAGAGGTTAAAATAGTGGAGGCACTCAGTGAGGACCAAACTCATTAGACTAGTAAATATTCTAATAGAAAAACTTGTGAGCTATCAGTCTTCAGCAAGTGCTGAAAACGATGATGTCATGTGCAGAAGGAATTAAATAACTATGTATATTGTAAATGCAAATCTATGATGTGCCTGGTTTTAATCTATAATAAAACAGAAATTGTAAATTGTACTGGATATAAATTTCCCAGAATGTTTTCTATTCAATGAGATTTATATCCAAACTAAAACTTTGTAATAAGAATGAGTTTTTCATGTTAAAGTCGTTTAAAGTAGTATCAAAATATAAAACAGTCTTGACTCTTAATGATAATGACAAGCGTATACACACACACACACACACTCAAAATCAGGGTCGGGTTTAGGCCTTAAGAGGCCTCTGGGCTAATAGAATTTGGGGGACCCTCCATTATATATGTTCACCCTTTCCCCATGTCTACAAAAACAAAAAAACAAAAAAGATATATTTTTAGATGATGTTAATAATAATAACAATATCTACAACAAAAAACAAAAATAAAAGTCACTGCATAATACAAGTATTTATAAAAAAATCAAAAAAAAATCAATTGACCAATAATAATAGTAATAATATATAAAATGTATGTATCTCACATCAAGTTCTGGTGTTAATAAAATAGTGCTTGATGTAATACAACATAAATATTTTAAATATAAACCATAAATCCCCTTTATGTGAAATACAATATTTTTTTTGTTAAAACATATAAAGTCAATATAATATATGGACTGTGCCAACATTGCATTAACCAGATATTTTTATCAAAATTTAAATTATGTAATAGTCAGTCTCTACCCAGCACCTAAAGATTGTGTTGCACATGAAACTCCAAGTTGTGCTACTGAAGAAAAATATATATATATATATATATATATATATATATATATATATATATATATATATATATATATGCACACTACAGACTTTATGACAGAAAATTGAAATATAATACATTCCCTCCTGTACTACTCTTTGGCATTTACATTAATTTATTATTGTTTTTATTGTACTTCTGAAATATAAGCTATACTACATTAAAAAGCAAACTAATAATAATAATATAAGATCAATTGTGATGGTAAAATTTTGAATATTAACAAAAATAATTAAAGTCTCAAAAAACCAAACAAAAAAAAAAGCAAAGCAACAGGTGAACAAGAAATACAAATAACAAATATAAAGGCAAAATAATTATATTGTATTGAAAAAAATATTTACCCTCAAAAAATTAAAAGGAAAAAAAACAACAGTGTCTTGATGATTTGTCTTGGATTGATTTACAAGTTGGTTTTTCTTACATTTTAAAAGGTAGCAAATTAAAATGACATTGTCCACTTACCTTTAAAGTAAAACACAAAAAACCAAAGGCAAATGATAAAGTTAAAAAGAAAATACAAAAAGTTGAATTTTTGTTTTCTGCCCAACAAACATGAAAGTATAAATGGTTCCAATTGAGTGAAATAGTTAAGCCTTATCAGTAAAAGAAGAAAAACAACAAAAGACTTGCCACTCTACTAACCCAGAGGCCATGTGAATTAGCAAGTCACAGAGCCATAAAGTAATTTAACAATGAAATCTCACTCAACATATCAACTTACTTAAATGCTATTAGGAAAAGTAGTTCTGTACAGATGGAACAACACTTAATTGCATTCTACTCTGTTGTAAAGGCAAGATATGTTGTTTATAGGTGCATAAAGATTTTTTTTTTAAAGAATGAAACAGAAAGCGTTTCTCTTATAATGCCTATTTTCTAATCTCCAAATTTAAAAAAGAATTGAACAGAAAGCATTTCTCTTATCGTGCCTGTATTATAATCTCCAAATTAATCATATACGATAGAAAAGTAAATTATAATCTCATTTTTCACAGATTTAATTTATGGTCAAGTTTACATATGTATAGTCTACTATTCATCTATGTTTAGAAGATTGCTGTCACATATGGTCTAGTGCCCCTGTTATTAACCTTGACCTCCTTGATAAAATCTAAAGAAGAATCAGCAACATTGTTGGTCCTGATGTGGGGGCTTGGCTTCAGTCACTTTCCCTACTGCTGTAAGGTTGCCTCTCCATGTCTTTTCTATAAATACTTTCGTGGTAATTGTTCGGATGAACTCTTCACTGTGGTACGTAAACTTTTTGAATTTAAGCGTAGTACTGGACTGGTGTCGAGATCTCATCAATTTACAGTTGAGCTGGTTAGATGCAACTGTAAATTCTATGCTAACAGTTTCTTTTCTCACACCTCTCACTTGTGGAACTCCCTTCCAGCTCCAAGCTTTCTAGCCAACTAATCTGTAAAAATTTAAGTGCAATGTCAATTGCTATCTACTGTCCTCCTGATTACTCATTCCTTTTCCTGCTCATTATTAATGATTCTGTTCCTAATTCTTCCACACCCTGTAATCCCTTGTATTTTGTGTCTACATATTTTCTATATGCTGTATCCTATCAGGACATCAGCCTTGTAGCCTTTAACAACCTTTGTCAAACTTCCTGCATACCTATTCTGGAATCTATTCACACAAACAAAAGGAGGTGGCCCATTGCCTTCACCTGTCTCTTTTACCCTAGATATACCTTGTGAGTGTCAAATTTTCAAAGCCCTCATTTCTCATTATATATCCAAGCAGTTTTTTCTAATTCTGAGTATAAGTGTCCTTTTTGTTCCCATGTTCCTTAAATACTTATTTGCTGCTTATGCACTCTGTTTATAAAATTCTCAGCATGCTTCTGTAGAACCATATTTCTGTGAGGAGATTGTTCAACATTCACTGCCATATAAAAGTATTGATTGTGCATCACAGTTCAGCACTATTTTCTTTGTTTCTAACAATATTTTCCTCTTTCTTAATACTTTGCATAGCTTTTCAAATGCATCTTTTGTTAATCCAATACATCTTCGATCCTTTGTCAAAAGACTTTCCAGGTATTTAAACTTCTCTAGTTGTTTCATATTGATATCTCCAATTTGTAGTTTGCATCATGTTTTTTATTCTATTACAAGTCTGATAAAGTCCTTCTAGAGAACGACACATATTACATAGAATTTTTTTCCTTGTCTGAGATTGTTTTGATATAAATTTATATATCATATTCTGCCGCACACGCACATTATATATATATATATATATATATATATATATATATATATATATATATAATGTGCGTGTATAATGGTTGGAACTGTGTAGCGAAAATAACCATATTTTAAATCAATTAATTTATAATATATATATATATATATATACACACACACACACACACACACACACACACATGTTTCATTAAAAATGACAAAGTACTGTGATTAAGTTTTCTATTTTTCTTGTGTTCAAACAAGTGTTTTCTTTTCTGGACACAGAGTGTGTAGAAATTATCAAGGATGATTTTATTTTTACTTTTTAACTGGATGTATGGGTTGTTTGTATGTATCTAGAGTTAGGGGGATGTTCTATTTTCCGAACACAGTCAGCACATTGTGGACATGTTCATAGTTAATATTATTGAGTGTTGGCTTTTTCTTTTTTTAATAATAAGGCTTCCATTATTTTTAATCCTTTTTTTTTTTTTACATGTGGATGAGGTTATTATGCTTGTATTTTCTACTAGTATGTTTCATCTTTAATGAAACATGTATAAAAGAGGGGCTGCTGCCTAAATACACACACATTTTATATATATATATATATATATATATATATATATATATATATATATATATATATAATGCCCGGCTACTCATTTACAAGTACATCCATCTGCTAGGGTGGCTACTAAACCTTGCTGCAGACACCTGCATGTTTGTGTTTGTTTACCACCCACAGAGCCCACCTGTGGTTTATACTGCAACTATGCTGTGCAGACCTTAGTTACAGTTTCTGGAAGAGAGTGCATCATCTGTGATGATCAACAGTCTGAACAAGGCCAGTACATTTAAACCCTCGGTCACAATGACTTGTAACTTCATGCTTGCACAACCATTGACGGATTCTGAAGTAGTTCCGTCTACTCGGTTTCACTTACAAGACTTGGGTCAATCCACGGTATGGCTTTCAATCACTTTCCAAAGGTGCTACACACTACAATTGCCTTCCCAGGCTGATAGCATCAAGAAGTGACAAATAGACCCTGGTAAGATTGGAACCTGGATCTCATGGTCAAAAAGAGAACAACCTAACTTCTCAGCCATGCACCATATATATATATATATATATGTGTGTGTGTGTGTGTGTGTGTGTGTATAAAATTTCAGATATAACTAAAATTATATACCTCCACAAATTGAGTATACATAAGTTTTAAAATGAAATTTTAAAACAAAAAAGCTTTCAATTTAGCTTTAAATGAAAGCTAAAGGATTAAATTTACTATACCAGTAAGCAAAATATTTTGGTGTATTTCAGACAGAAATTATATTAATTGGAGTAGACTTGCATTTTTTTTCAGTAAAATTGATGTCAGCCATTTTTTAGACATTTGTAAACAAAACTTAATCTACCATTTTAAAAATCTTGCAAAAATAAAATATATTTCTGAAATGTTGTTTGAGGAAAATTAGCAAATTTAAAGTTAATCCGATTTGAAACAAATATTACATATTTATAGCATAAAATGTTCTATACAAGCATTTCCTAACCACAAAGTCTTATTTTTCTCATGTGTTAATCAATTTATTGATGGCAGATTGACCACCAAACATGTTCATAGTTAAGCATGGTGTAGCAGATGATAAACTTCATTACGGTTTTGTTTTTTCCCCCCATAAGGGGGGCATCCTTTAAAACATGTGACCTTTTAATGATAGATTTATCAATTTTTACATCCATACTTCAGAAATTTTGCATCTGTATACATGTATAAAAACAAATCGAAATTCTTTTAAAAATAGTTGGGGATCTTCAGATTGTAATAAGCTTTAAAATATATTATTAGTAAATCAGTGATTTAAATTCCTCAAAGAATTTTGCTTTTAACTAATATAGTAACAAAATATTATCTCAATGAATTTCTTAAGCTTTCATAAAATTAAGTAAAGGGAAAAACACATATAAAATTACCAAGATTTTCTAATAAAAATATTCAAAAATAATTTTGTTTGTGAATAAGTCTTGAAAATTTCATTAAAATTTTTTTTTTGCAATAATTTCCAAATTAATGTGTCTGTCACCGCAAAAAAAGAGACAAAAATTTTCTATGCTAAAAGTTAGTACAACTGCTGATTCAAGAAAAAACAAGTTTTTTAATCAAAATTTCAAATGTTCTAAAAAGGAGTAAAAAATTTAATTAAATAGTCAAAAAATACTTTGATCTTTCCTCTTAATAATAACATAACAATTTTGACAATAAAACTATGTTTTTATTATATTTGGAGCATGTTTTCATTACAGTATGCTAATTTTTCTAGCAAACTCATGGAGGTACCTAACTAAAATGTATATCTATAAATGGACAATATTAATAAAGACAAAAGGAAAACTTATCTTATCCAATGCATTTCATCCTCTGATAGACTTTATCAAGGCAAATCTAAGGATTTTATTTTGCAATAAGTATTTATAAACAAAAATAAAAATGTAAGTTTTTCAAAAAATTTAAATTTAAGAGATGCTCATAAATACTGATCAGGCTAACAAAAAAGTCTGGATAAATTATGGAGGACGCTAAGTGACATAATTTAATGTCTAATAAATGAAAGCAAGTAAATGATGGTGTTGAAGTTTTTTTTTTAAGCAATTAATATTTAAATATTTACCTAGACGTTTCAGTTAAAATTTTTGTAAAATTAACATTTTTATACTACTAGCTATTAAATAAAAATGAAACATTAGATAAATGATAACATATAAGCAAATATTTAATTTACTACCTGAACATTATTTAAAAATACGCATATGTGCAGGAGTGCATATTATATATCCTATATGCATATATTCAGTGGTGGTTTCCTAAATTTCCAGGAACCAGCTCCGTAAAGGCAGGTAATCTTTAGGAATCTATTCTGCCTATTTTATTTCAATCTGAGAATGGAAATAAATCACTTTATAATATCAAAAAGAATTAAACCATTTTGATAATTTAATAGAAAACATATTTGTTAAGATATTTCCAGATTGTGATTCTGTTCAGACATATGACGCTTTTTGATTCTAGTGTCATCAACTGTGTTATGGCTTCTTAGCCACATTCAAACTGAACTGCTACAGTCCTAAAGATCCAATGGAAGACCTATCAAATTTATGACTAAAAGATTTGATACATAGGTGCACACATGAGTGTAGCATAACTAACATTCTACCTAGACCATTGGATATTAATAGATAAAATTATTTTCAGATAATCCAACAACCAACAAGTTTGCTAAACTTTTATAATTTTAAGAATCAGTTCATGTGAACCAGTAAGGTACCACGACTATATATTCAAACATAAAGAAAATACTCCATAAACCCAACCACCCATAATTAATACCTAACATGAGAAAAAATAACTTTACCATTTAAGCACTAATTTATATATTAATAACAAAGAACAGACTCACGTGTGCATATGTATATATATATATGTATATATGTGCATATCACTGTAGTGATTTTCCAAGTGTAGCTTAGATGTGGCACAAAGCCAAAAGTGTGGAGCACCCAGTGAAGATCGAACTCACTACTCAGTCATAACTGTTCTAGCAAGACAAGCTTGCTAACCATTACACCGCCTCGAGGTGCCCAATCTGCATATCCCTATATGTATATACATGTGTGTGTGTGTGTGTTTTGTAAAGTACAAGCATATACATACAAATTCAAACAATAATTAATAAAAAATTTAATTATAACTTAACCTCCTTCAATTAATATGCCGATAGTACTTAAGATACCACCAAATCAAATAAGAAAATGAAATAATGTCCAAGTGAAAACATATATAAATATTTACTTTATTACTTAAGCATTAAATGAATAAATAATTTATGTAAAAACTGAAAGACAATATACTTAACTCTAGAAAATACTAAAACTCTCAAGTATTAACAACAACAGTATATGTCTAGAAAACCAGAAGTCAAAATGGCTACAACTGAAAGAAAGGGAGAAAAAGTGAAAAAAGATAAAAAAAGGTGTGTGAATGTAAAGTGAAAAAAAGGACAAATAACCACCATATACACACGAACAGGTGCATGGATGTAAGTACATGCACTATGAAAAAAAAATTTGCACCAATGAAAAGTGCATATAAAAAAGAAAATTCAAGAAGTATAAGCAGTCAATTGCTGATACTCCCTGATGAGTGGATGGAATGATTCCCAGGGTCTCTGTCTATGAAACTCTAGCATTGGGAGGCTGAAGGTAACATCAATCAGCTAAGTGACAAATGTTTTACTTGTATTAATTCTATATATACTAGCTTAAAAGCCACCCTATTGGGCAACACTTAAGCTAGCTTCTGCAGAGGGTTCTTAATTGGGCCTTCATCACAATAGTTAAGGAGGAGTAGATATGATAGGCAACAATAAACTACAGAAGAACTCAAAATTGATTGCTGCATTTAAGTATTGCATTAATATTTAAGATTACCTTTTTTAAGTTCACTGATAATTCTTCTGCCGCCACTTAATTTAAAACACATTTTGATGTACACAAGTCCTTACTTTCTGTACAAACAATTAGTTTTATTTCATGGGTGACTTTCACAACTAATTACAATTATTCCCAAATTTATCCAAGTTATAAAAATTGTTATCGTAGAAAATAATTTGATGCAAAAAATCACATAGAAAAAAAAATCCCCAAAACCAATCACAGAAATGGAACCTTGGGAATCCAAAATTTCAGGATTGTGGGTCTGGATCCAGCCCAGAATATTTTGACTTGCTAATTGAGTTGGCCCGATTCCGAAATGGTATGATATATTGGGCTACGGTCTCTAGAAGTAAAGTTGAAAAAGTGTGACACACTGACATTCACATTCATTATATATATATATCTTAAAATACATTTATAAAATGCAACAGTAGAGGTTGTCATTATGGGTTTTGGGTATTGCAACATCAGATCCATTCTGCCAGGTACCCCAACCTGTTAACAGGCTGCCTCACCACATAATTTGCTCCATGATGTGATTTTAACAACAGAAAATGTATTAATATTCAGGAGGTAGATCTTTCTTTTATAATGTCAATGAGACTTGCATTAGCCAATCAAGATGTGTGTGTGTATATATATATATATATATATATATATATATATATATATATATTATATATTTTTTTTCTAAAGAATTAATGGATTTATTTTTGATCCAACATTTTTATTACTTCAAATGTAGTGGACACTCATATTTGAAATAGACGCCAATTTTTACTTTAAACAGTGTGTATTATATATGTCAACCTGCACATTCAAGAAAGCTTAATAAAGGAAATTTGTTCTCTGGCAAAGATTGAACCTATGTCCTACTTTGTAGTAGAAACCACAATTTGATCCAACATGCTTTACCACTTGCCCATGAATAATGTCTCAGTTAAGCTGGGAAAATAGAGCCTTGCTTAACTTTGACATTCTCGGCAAAGTGGTAAAGCACACTAGACTTATAAAAAGTTTTGACTCTAAGAAAGCCACTTGCTCAGACAAAAACCCAGTGATTGTCTTTAAAAATATCAACCCAGAATTATCCCCAGTCTTAGCGAAATTATTTAACCACTGATTGAAGGAGAAATCATTCCCAAAATGGTGGAAAGTGTCATGTGCATGCCCAATTCTTAAGAACGCAGGTGAGTCCTCATTCACTTCTCAGTATAGACCCATCAGTTTCCCCAGTGTCATTAGCAAGCTTTTTTAGGCTATAATCAACAAGAAGGTTGTTGATCACCTAAATAATAGGAACAATATCTTGGTCAACACGCAGTATGGGTTTCCATTGGCCAAATTCTCTACTGGTGTCCTGCCATTACTTATAGAATCAGTGAGACAACAAATACATTTCAAGGACAATCACATTAGATATTTCAAATGCATTTGACAAAGTGTGGCATAAAGGATTGCTGCACAAGCTCTCTAGGTATGGAATCACTGGAAGAGTCTTTTCAAAAGTCCTTCCTAATGGATAGGTCCCTAAAGGTAGTTGTTAATGGCTAGTCCTCTGGAGTCCTAGCAATCAACACACACATCCCCCAGTGGTCACTTTTTGGACCAACCCTCTTTTTAATTTGCATAAATGATTTGCCTAAGGGTATACTCTGATCAATTGTGAATATCTCTGCTGGTGATAAGATGATATATGGGTGCACCTCCAAAACTCAAGATGACCAGAACTTGGCAGCTGATCTCTTCTCTGACCTAGCTCTAACAACTCAGTGGGGGGAAAAACTTGCTGGTTATATTCAATGCCTCAAAAATCAAACTAGTGACTTTCCATCTTCACTGTTCAGATCCAAAACATCCACCAATCACAATGAATGGATGTTCCCTCAGGGAAACCCTTTGTCTTGAGAGACTCTTTGGCCTTAAACTCAACCCAGACATCAAGTGGAGCTCATACATATGATCCATCACTAAAGATGGTCAGTTCCCTATACTGCTTCCATAAATACCTGACTCCTTGTGCTATCTTCTACCTTTACAAGAGCTAGATTAGACGTAAAATAGGGTACTGATGTCATATATGGCCAGAAGCTTCCCAGTCTTCACTTTTCAGCCTCAATAGAGTCCAAAAATGTCTCTGCATCCTTGCATTTTCTAACCTACAACTCTTTTCTCACAGACAAAATGTCACAAGCCTCTCACTGCTTTATTGCTATTTCCATGGAAAGTGTTCAGACGAACTACATTTCTTAGTTCAACCAGTATTAAACTTCATGGCAATTACCCATCTTATTATGCGCATTGTAGTGAACTACGCTCATTCCTTCCACATTCCATTGGTGAGAGGTAAGTTCCACTTGAGCAGTTTTTCCCATAAACTGCTGCTTTGTGGAACCAACTCCCAAGAGGATGTTTCCTTGATCACTACAATCTTAACCTGTCCCAATCTTCCCCACATATCTGCATAAACTGTGCCTCATACTCTGTAACATCATTGATGCTTTCATTTATGTCCCCGTATATCTGAACTATAATTTTGGAAAGTGAAAATTTCACTGAGATATGTTGGAAAATTTCCCAATTTTCATCTGAAATCAAGAAAATATGAAGCTTATGCAAAATGGTCACAAGAAAGATATGGGGTAGAAGAAGTTAACAAATAAATGCTGAGGAGACAAACAGATAACACTAAAAAGACATTAACTAATCACACTAATTTTCAGATGCACCTACTAATTGTAATTGTTTAGAAAAATACTTTAAGAAAATCAACTTTTTTTCTTTTTTTTTTTTAAACTTATGTGCCATATCCCTTCTAGGTGTCTCCTCCAATTTCCAACCTTTGTAGCTCTTAACAATGTTTGTGGTTTTACTGTCCTATTCCGTTCTGCTATTCATTTACACAAGCTCGTTACGTAGGTTACTCATTGTTGCCCTTTTGCATTCAGTGTGTCCTGTGAGTGTTAAATTTTCCAAGCTCTCTTTCTTCAATGTGTGTACTGGAAATTTTAACTCTCTCTTCTTGATTCTAAATATAAGCACCTTTTTTGTTTCTATTATGCTTAAAATGAACTCATTGATTATATGCTCCATTCATGATATTCTCAGCATCTTTCTGTAAAGCCACATCTTTGTTGCATTAAATTTCCTCTTCATCTGTGAGGAGACTGTCCCACATTTCCTGCCATATAGAAGGATTGATATCACATAGTTCATTAGTCTTTTTTGTTTCTAATGAAATTTTCCTGTTTCTTAATACTTTTAGTTTTTAGAAGGCATCTTTTGCTATTCCAATGCACCTTCAGATTTAGCTCTTACGTATTCCTTCATCTGTTAAAAAACTTCACAGATATTCGAACTTCTGAACTTGTTTGATTTTGATGTCTCAAATTCATAGCACGCATTTTGGGCTTTTCTCTTGCTAACAACCATGCATTGTCTTTTTACAATTGTGTTGTGGAGTTATTTCGCAGTGGAGGCTTGTATTTGTACTAAGTCGGTCCTAAAATAGGTTTGACGTACAAAATGTTAGGAACTTGATATAATAGGTATAACGCAGAGTAATCTGGTCGTGATCGCTGATACTTTCGTATTTGACTAACTGTCATCTGGCATTGACTGACTGACCGACTGAATCACTCATTACTCTTACTACTCCTACTTATTATAGGTGGGAGAGTCTATTAACTATAGAATAGATGTGTTCCACCATAACACCCCTCTCCTAAAACTTTACTCCATAAGAGTAAACAGTTTTCTTTATTTATTTTTTACAGGAAATATGAAGAAAAAACAAAAAAAAAACTTCATTTTTTTAGCAACATCGTAGTGTATCTCCTACGTTTTGGATCCACTTTTAAATGATCAGTTGCCTTTCTTTTTCTCCTGGATCGGCGTACCTCTGGTAAAATCATTTCAGGCATTGTTAAATCAAACGTATCGAAAATCACCTCCATTGGCGTTTCTTCTGTGGGACCACTGTCAACCATGTCAGATCTGGTTAATGTGCCTTCTGCACATGAATTTTTTGCCTTTCACCAAGTACATCCTATTGCCAATCTGCTTTTCTATTTTTTGGTACCTCCATAGTGTTACCAGAAATAACCTTCTGCTTTGAGCTTCTTAAGGATGGTGTCACAGTTTCTGTAGGTTCTTCTTGTGGTTCTATTTGTTCAGCCTCTAGCTTTACTTCTGATATTCTTTTGCTTCTTAACGTTTTCACTGGTGACTTCAGTTGACTTAAATCATTTAATAATAATGCATGTCCTTGGCTGCGAGTAACTCGCTCCACAGTTTTTCTTGATGTCGGCTTCATCTTTACTTTCTGGGGCTTTTTTTTTTTTTTTTTCCGGTGTTGCCCATTCACTATACTCAACATTTTTTAAGTACACTGGTTTTCTCTAATCTGTCCAATTCTTTATCTATCTGTTCAATTGAGGCAAACGGCACATTCCTTTTCTTTTTGAATACCGCTTGAGTGTTTTCTTTTAGCTGGAATTTTGCCTCCATCTTGGTACACGTTCCCAATCCTGGAAAACAAACAGTAGGAAATGTTTCCTTAAGTTTCTTTACTAATTTTTGGGCTTCGGTGTTTAAACTTTCTACCTTGTAACAGAAGGAATTTATTGGTAGATCCCATAATTGGAATTCTGTTATCCAATTCATACCAAGTAAGTTTGTGGTATTTTCTATGACAAATAGTTTAGCTTTTCATGTTTTTTTATTTAATGTGACGTTTGTAACAAATTCGCCAATAAATTGTATTTTTTCTCCTATCACTGACCTTGCAATTTTCTTTGTCTTCATTAAAGTTGGTTTCCCAACTTCTTCCAGATATGCAAATTTATGATAGAGAGATCTGAGCCAGTGTCAAGTTGCATTTTTATATTTTTATTACTTATTTCGACGGTAACAAATTTTCTGGTTATTCCATCTTTTACCTCGTTGGACTTTAATTTTCTTATTTTATTGTCTTTATTTTTTGACCTGCAGTGCAAGCTTTTATGACCCACTCTTTTACAGTTGAAACATTTTTTATTCCTAAAATTGCAATATCTGTACCAGTGTAGTTCACTGCAAGCAAAACATGGCTTCAGGAGTTTTTGTGTATTTTTCTCTGGTATTTCACTTTTTGCTTGATAATCCGCAATTTTAGAATTCTTTATGGTAGACTGACTTTCTTTTTTGTAGCGTATTTTCCTTACATGCAAAACACCAGACTGTTCTATCTTTTTTGAATCTTTCTTTACGTTAACATATCTTGTACAGTCTTCTGCCAAATTCTGAACCGTAACACTTGGCTCGCTTTCTAATTTAGCCAGTATTAATTTTCTCAACTCTGCATCTCTTTCTGATACCAGCCCCTAAACAAACACCAAGCACTTAAAATTGTCTACGATTAACTCTGCCAGCTTGAATTCTTCACAATGCTTGTTCACATTGGCTGCGTACGTTATATAGTCTTGTTCGTCATCTTTCATCAGATTCAAACATTTCCACCTCTTGTGAAACAAATATGTCTTTTTACTAAATAATTCACTTAATATATTTACCGCCTCGGTAAATGTCAACTCACTAGTTTTTTTTGGTAAAATGTAGTTTACCTATTTTTTATGCTCAGCAGTTCCTAATCTGCTTAAAAGAAGCCTAACCTTCTTTCCTTCAGATCACGAGTGGCAGTCCTCGTTATACACGTCTGTATATTTTTTATAATACTCCTCAAAAGTTATCTCTTCATCTGGACTGTACGTGAATATTTCAATTGAATTCCATATTGTATTTTCTAGGAAAGAATCATTTCGTAGATTTTTCTCTTTCCTCTTCTCAGTTATTTCCAAAATTTTGTTTTGAAACTCCCTATGCGTCTGTTCCATTTCTTGTTGAAATTGCATTTGTCTATTGAAAGTTTCCTCCTGTAGTTGTATCTGGAATGTTTTCTGTTGCTCTAATATTGTCATCTGTTGTTCCAACTGAGACTTAAAGAATTCCTGGAATATATTTTTGCATTCCTCCATCTTCGCAAAAGTTTACACAATGCCTAAATACTGTAGAGGGGGCTCCTATGAATTTGCAATTCGTGACCTATTTGAGCAAACTGTATTATCGAGAAAAAAAATATTTCTTTTCTTAGTTGAGAATACGACAGATTTTTTTGTCACTAAGTTGATGTCTTGGCTTTCGAAAAACTTTGCCTTTTTTTTTTTTTTTTTTAGTAGTGTGAATCCGAAATTTTGTCGCCGAAATATAGTTATGGCAAGCAAATTTTTTTTTTTTTTTTCCTCCGTATGAGTAAGAATTTCGTCGCCAAAAATTTTTATGGAGAGCGAATTTTTTTTCTTCCTCCGTATGCGTATGAATTCCTTGTCACCAAAATATTGTTGTGGAGTTATTTCACAGTGGAGGCTTGTATTTGTACTGTTGAGGACAGATGCAATTAAAAATATACCTCCACCAACAAACGTGACTACATTACAAGATTTTCTAGGACTGGCTAATTACTATCAAGTATATGTACATAATATGCATAATTTGAGAGCCGCACTGAACAATCTACTTAAAAAAGGAGTAAAGTGGAACTGGAATGATAACTATCAAAAGGCTAGTGAGTATGGTATTGGATGATGGTAAAATGAAAGACTTCACTCATGCTTCACATTCTCTTCTATTAGCAGAGAAAAATTACAACCAAATAGAAAAAGAGGCTCTAGCAATTACATTTGCTATGAAGAAATTTCATAAATTTATTCATGAAAGAAATTTTAGATTGCAAACAGACTACAGACTATTAACAACATGGTTCAAAGAAAGGAATACTTACGCATACAAATAATAGACTACAACACTGGGGTACCATCTTATTACACTATGATTTTATGATGGAGTACCAACAATCTAAAAAATTAGAACATGTGGATGGATTATCAAGATTAATATCTAAAAATGCAGAAACATTAAAGGACACGGCCATTGCAGCACTAAAAAGTGAAATGGAAATAAAAAACATTTTGTGCAACCTAGTATGACAGTTACCAATTACACTGGGAGAAATAAAAGAAAAAGTGGAAAATGGTGTCTTTATTGTGAAAATAAAAAATCAATTGAAAGAAAGTAAAAAAGTATGAAATCCAGACTTAAATGCTTACTCCCTATGCAATGGTGTAGTAATGTTTGGTCAAAGGGTTTTAATACCAAGTGTGTTACACAAGAGAATATTGAAGGATTTTCATAGCGGACATCCTGGTATTTCAAGAATGAAATCTCTGATAAGAAGTTTTGTATATTAGACCAGAATGGATGAAGGTATTGCAAAAACTGATGAAAGCTTGCAGAAGTGCTATGGCAGCAAAACTCCCTATCACAAAGATAGAACCTTGGCCAAAGACAGAAAAAATCATGGTCAAGACTGCATATAGATTTTGCAGATCCTATGAATGGATCACATTATCTTGTAGTAGTTTGTAGTTTCAATAAATGGCTGGAAATTTATAAGTGTAAAAATCCAACATCTTCATTGACGTTGAATTTCTTGAACTGTTTGTGAGATATGGTATACCAGATACCATAGTCTCTGATAATGGAACACAATTCACAAATAAAGAATTCAAAGATTTTTGTAAGACGTTCTCCACTGAACATATTATGACCCCACTGCATCACCCAAGGTCGAATGGACAAGTGGAACGGTTTGTGAGAATGTTCAAGAGAGTTGAAGAAAGCAAGTTTTGAGAAAGTAAATGAGGAAGCATGTCAAAATTTTCTGAGAGTTTACTATTTAACACCTAATCCCAGTTACACTAATTAATGTTTGCCAGAAGAGTAAAATCAGTGTTTAATAAGTTATTACCAAGTCGAAAAACACAAACATATAACGAAAATGACACCAAAAGTTTCAAGGTTGGTGATAAAGTATTCTTTAGAGCATATAAGGATGGCAAAGAAACAAAGAAAAGAAGACGGCATAATATCAGCAAGAATCAGGAAGTTGATTTACATAGTAAAAAGGAAAAGATTTGAACAAAAGGCACCATAATCAGCTGAAAAAAAGGTTCATTAATGAAAGACCTGAAACATTAAAAGAACCAATAAAAATTCTATATGATGTTTTTAATGTGCCAGCACCACAACAAGTCAGGTAACTTACAAGGACAAGTTCCAGAAAAAGAAAGTCTACTGAAGAACAGGAAATGGATCTGAGATGGAAATGCTACAAAGTCAAGAATGTTGGCAAACTCTCCAGAAAGAGGAGGAGGAGAGTCTAATACTAACAAAAACTAAAATATTTATAAAAGTATTAATCTCAAAAGTGTGTGTGGTGGGGGGGGGGTTGTAGAGTAAATAGTACCAATCTTAATTGGTTTTTAGTAGTGGGCTGACATTCTTTCTTGACTGCCAATAGTAGGTAGTCCTTGCTTGAAGATGACTGCCTTTCTGTCGCCAACTTCACGGATGATGGTTGAATACTCACTACCAAACAGGCATAAATTATACGTATTTATTAGGATAAGGAGGCTCAGAAAATATTGGGGACTTTTTCCTCCAAAATTGTGATACAAATTTCCTGGCCAGTTCATTTGTTAGAAAATATATTTTTATCTCTGATAAGAATCAAGGTTTTGGGACCTACTTTTTGGAAGCAAGGGTCTGACAAGTTGTGAGTGTCGCCCCCAGACTTCATGGCACCAGGTCAGGGTAATGGTGGTCAAATTTTTTAATGTTTTCCAACTCTCTCTGATAAGAATCAAGGCTTTGGGAGCCAGATATGAAGGCAGGGGAAAAGGTTGGGGAAAGGGTTAGAAGGCTAGAACTTGTAAAGTATTGTAGCAGTGGTTCTCAAAATTAAATTCTAATAGTAGCTCTAAGCAGTGTTTTACACTTTACCATCTCTGCTTGACCCTCACCCTGATATCCATTCACACAAGCTTACCAGGTAGGTTCCTTGCTTTTTCCCTCTGCCCTTCCTGCCTTCAATATGTCTTGTGAGTGTTTTTTTCTTCAGGCCATCTTTCATTATTATGTGTCCCACAAATTTCAACTGTTTTAAGTGTTCTTTTAGTTCATATTTTCTATAAATTTTATTCGTTGGTCATATATTCTTCACATCAATCTGGTGAACCATATCTCTGTCACTTTATAGCAATTACTATGTTTTTCACACCCACATACACTCCAAGTCATTTTATTCGCCTGCGATTGGCTAATAAATTACTACTACCTTTGTATAGGACAATTTAGCCATCGCAGTCGTTCCTTTGAATCTCTTGGTTCTGAGCTTGCTTACCTATTCTGTTTAGTACAAGTGTAGTGATTGGTTAACTTTTAACCAATCACATATTTTTAATGTAAGATCAAGTTTTTCCCACGGTTCCGTGGGAGCCTACCTTTTTTCCTTAAAATGGGTGACTTTTCGCAAGTTGCCGGTCTGATCCAGTAAGATTCCAGCTGTCAACACAAATCCACGATCTTGCTCAACACACAGACACAGAATTTCGTAACTACAAACTTACATTTTCTCTCTGTAACTTTTGCCAAGCACAATCAACCAGAACTTTGTTGATTCAAACCAGTTTATCCACAACACATTTCAAGCAATTATATTCTTTGTGTTATTCATTCTTCAAACTTTGCTCTAACAATTATTTCGGAACATTTATCTCGCAAGAGAACTTTCTTCAAACAATTAATTACAATCAATCTTAAAGGGAAACAACTTCTTTCTCTTTAATCTACATTGTGAATACACAATTATTTCATGCTTGTTGTATTCAATATATATTTGTTGGTTAACAAATTGGAGTTGTTGTTATTACTTGAATCCTGTACGTGGAAGTATCATAAACACTGAGCCACTACAATTTCAACTTCTTCATCTGTAAGGAAATCGTCCAGTATTCAGTCATAAAGCATGATTACATACCAGTTGTTCAGCCTTCTTTTCTTTGTTTCTAACGAAATTTTCTCTTTGTACTTTGTTTTTTAGTTTCTGAAAGGTATCTTTCACACGAACTGCAATGAACCTTCAGCTGCATCACATCTTCCGTTGTTTGTTAGTTTGTACACGATAGCAAGATAATTAATTTTCTGTACATGCTTGATTCTGGCGTCTCCAATTCGCAGCACATATCTCGGATTGTCTCGATTGCTGACGAACATACATTTTTTTGACTTTGTCTTCTTACGGTTTTAGTTTGTTCTTTCATCTCGCTTTCCTTGTCGAGGACGAGGAGCTGTTTTATGCATTTTCTCTTTTGAGTTCATCATTATAAAAATCTGCTTATGTTTTTTAAATTCTGGCATATCTTCCAATTCTCTTCGTTGTTAGTAAACAAATCCAGTTTAAAACGTTTAATCGTTTTTTGTTTTTTTTTTGTTTTTTTTTCCAGATTAAAAAAATTTCTTGCTACTCTTAAGACTTAAGTACAATATTGTAGTGTAATCAATGGACAAACTAAATAAATAAACTTTAGGTGTATAGGATCGAATCATAACCAAACAAAACGAACCAAAATAAATCAATGGTTCGCATGTTAGGTCTTGGTCATAGGTTCGAATCGAACCCCATGACTAGAAGGAAAATTAAATTTAACTCTGAAGTCTGAGAAATAATTATTATCATAATATCATTCAACTAAGCAACAAAAAAGGAGGAAGAGACATTTATATTAGCTTATGTTTCAATCAACAGAAAATTTCTTCCACAAAAAGAAAATGAAGGTCAAAAATGAAAACTGAAAAGTTTTGTAAACAAAATAAACATCGCAAGACGAAATCTGTACTTACCAGAGAAGAGTACCCATTTTATAGGACATTGCAAACAGCACAAAACTACCGACATTTATAAAACGGAATAAATATTTTGTATGTTCTGGATACATTTTTAAATTGAATGCGACTTTTGTGTTCGTGTTTTGTTTTCAGTCCGAAACACCGTTCATGGAAGCCGCCATTGGTTGTTAGCAAAATCTGAATCTGGGTTTAAAACTGGAGCGAAATTCAAAAATTGATTTTTTCCATATAAAATACCACCACTTCTTAAATAAGTACAGATTTTTTCAGAAAAACAAAATAGATATTAAGTGAAATGAGTCTTCTTTTTCTTTATCGCGAAAACTAAAACATGAATTATTCTTTATGTTTAGTTTTTCGTTGCAGTAGGAACATACATTCAACTTCAACAGAGATCTTAATTTTTTTTAGAAAAAAATGTTCAAATTTATAATGTAAATAAAATTCAGTTTTACTGTCATATCATGTCATTGACTCTTAGCATATATTGACTTAGGATTAATTAATTTTTTTAGCTCGTTAATTAAGTGACTTTTGGTAGATGTAAATTAAGTAGTTTAATTATTTTTCCTGAAGTTGCACTTTTTCATTATTGCTGGTTATTCAATTTAAAAAAAAAATCTTTTATGATTTCTTATTAATTTTGGAATATTATAAGATAAAACATATAACTTTTTTATGTTGGTAGTTTATAAAAATTTACCTCCCTACTAAATCCTGAATTCTTGTGCAACAAAAGACAAAACCCTAATTAGTAGGAATAGAACGGGAAATGATAACAACTCTCACTTCTCTTATCCCTGAATTTAAAATTGGCACAAATAACAAAACTCAAGTGCTGCATAAAATCTTTTATTACATTTATTACAGTATAGACAAAAAAATGTACAAATACAAAATATGCACAAAAATTTCCTTTTCTGTGCCTATTAAAGCAGGATAACAATTTCTGATATGTTGCAAAAAAGTACTACAGTTTCAAAAATGTCAAAAAGAGAAAGCACATTAAGGAAGGCAGAAAAACAAAGGTGCAACCACCTTTTCAGAAAAAAAACAACAACAAAAAAACTACTTTTACTTATCCCATGAATGTCTCTGGGACATTGTTGTATATGGCGAACGATTTTTTTTTTTCCTCCGTATGAGTTTGAATCCTCGTCGTCAAGTGTTGTAGAGTAGTTTCACAGTGGAGGCTTGTATTTTCACTAAGTCAGTCCTAAAATAGGTTCAACGTACAAAACATTAGGAACTTGATATAATAGGTATTGACGCAGAGAAATCTAGTGGTGGTCGCTGATACTTTTAGTATCTGACTAACGGTCGTCTGACATCAACTGACTGACCAACTCGATATTTAGTCACCCCCCCCACGAGGGCATCATGTGGCACAAGGCCTGTTTAACGTGGGATCTCTGAGCCCGTAGTTTCGGCCAAAAATATGCCCATTGAACCCATATAAATGGGTTCAGGGTTGGTTTACCTCCCCGAAATAGAATCCGCCCTTCAGCGTAGCCTCTTTCGGGTTCCTCCCCGTCCGAAGGCAGAGAGTTCAACCAATCAGCCAGTCAACTGACTGACCAGCTCGCTAAGCGACTATTACTACTACTCCTACTTATTATAGGTGGGAGAGTCTATTAACAATAGAATAGGTGTGTTCCACTATAACAGGCATATAGCAATTTTTGGAAATATCTTTTTTCTATTCATACTGTTCATGCTTCTCTGTTGCATTGGGAAAAATTTCTTTGAAACCTTTTTTTGTTGTTTGTTGTCCAACCACAGGAGAAATTTCACTTGAGAACTTCAAAATTCCTTTGGCTCTCCGCAGCTGGCTTGTAACTTTATACCTTCTTGCTTGAATGCCTTTTCAAGTTATTTGCTAACCAGAATTCTATTTATTTAAAAAAAAAAAAAAAAGAGACTCACCACAGAAGGCTCCACCCAAGTTTTCACTAGGGCTTGAGTCCATTGGCCAAAAAATATTAAAAAATAAAATACCTTTTCACAAATTTGAGATGAATCCTCAACAATTTTGGCAGTTTTTAACTGCTGTGCCTAAAAATATACACAATTTATTTTTCACAAACTGCCTGGCTTTCTTAAAAATATGCTTATCTAAAAAAAGTACAAAAAAAAAACCAACCTAGACAATTAAACATTTATTCAAAACTAACTTATATTTAAAGTAATAAAAATTAAGTTTTTATAAGTTATTAAAAGACATTTGAGTTCTTATCTTCTCCACAGACATCAGGACATACCTTTAAACTTACTCTTCTTAGTGAAATAGAGAGTTGATGTTTGAGGGAAGTATCTCTAGCCACTAGACTAGAAAAAATGTTTGGGGGTTTTGTCCACACCAAGAATGTAATCTGGTTGACCATTCAAGGATAACTTTGTGGGATTACCCAATTTGTTTGTCAAGGGATTTCTGATACCCATTATAAACCAATACATAAAGAAAAGTGCACATGATCTCTCTTTTTGTTTTCTCTGTCTCTTTACTTTCAAGATGCTATAGTTACAAAACATGTAAGTCATAACATCGTCACTCAACCTTTACACATATCATACATATGAATAAAGACACATCAGTATTTATATAAACTTCTATTTTCCTTTTTTTTCTTCCCTTCTTATTTACTTTTACTCTTGATGAAGAACTTTTGAAAGAGGCTGTTAAATTGGATCCACACCAAAGCACCAGAAATTTAGCATAAAAACTTAATGTGTTATGTTCAACTGCTCATGAACCTCTCAAGTGAATTGGCACAATTTGCAAAGAGAAAATTTAGGTTCCTCATGACTTTTCATTTGAAAACTGAACACAATGTTTTACTGTTGTCAAACCTATAATATTTCAGAAGTAGCAGAACATCCAGAAACAATGAAAAAGTCGAAAACAGTCTGATTTGTAATAAAAAATCCAGATTTCTTTAAATATGGAATTGAAAATTTTACTATCTTATTTGGTTACAGTCATTGAAAATGAAGATAATTATTAAATTATTATTATTATTTATTATATAAATATTATTTAAATAAATTTATCTTACATTTGTTTTTATATCTTTTCTGATAAAATGTAATAACTTTCCTAACACCCTAATGGGGGTTAATAATATATCATGTTGGGTACACTAGATAATGGAAGTGTTATGTGAGAAAAGTTTATTCTCACAGTTTTCATTTCCCCTATTATGAACATTATTATATCCATGATATAATAACATCTTAATAGACAGATGGAACAGAATAGCTGAAAGAAAAGGAATGATAAACATGATTTGTTCTTAGAAGGACTATACTGCTAAGTCATACACCAAATTATATACACATATTTACATTTGCCTAACACAGAGAAACTATAACACATCTACACAACAAGCAGTGCGAAAAGGAAATGAAAAGATCGGGTCTTGTAATAATTCCAAACAGGAATTAAAGCTGCCAGAGGATTTTTCTGTGTTTCTAGAGAAGCCCTATTTAGGATTCCAGATTTGAGCGGACCAGTTTTATCTGCCTTGTCACTAGTGAGGACATATTCCTCTCAAACAGAAAATGGCGAATCATAGGTTTTTTTCAACATGAGGACTGAGATCTGGGCATAGTTTCTATATCTGGTGAAGATATATTTCACAAAGAAAAATGGCATCATGTTCTTGTGAGCAGAGGGACAGAGGGAGCTGGGCTAAAAAGCAGCTGTTTGGTTTGACTCCTGGAAGCTGACTAATGGACTGACCACTTTTGTCACTCTATGAAGTGACATCACTAAATGGCCATCACGTGACCCATGTGACTGCATCTCAAGCAAAGGTAGATAATCACCTTTTTTATCTACAACTCAAATGCATACACACATATATATTGTGTTTTATCTCATATATAGCTTCATCAGTTTTGCTAATAAGTCATTAGGTGGTGCTGTCAAGCACCTATAGCAATGAGATACTTCCTGTCTTTTCCTTCTAGCATATAGCAGAAGTAACTCCAACAGGACCTTATTCTTGAACATGGGAATCTTTTTCCCCAGGTGACTGAACTTCCACACACACACACACACACACACATATCCCTGTCACAATTCTTAATTTTTATGCATGCACACTGTGTATTTTCTTTCTTGTTACTCAGTTATATAAAAACAAAAAAATATAAAATATTGCCTTGTTGAAATTCATTCTATTTCCTTTCATCCATCATTTTCATGTGTAAAATATTGTTGTCATATCCTAACTGGGAGCAGTGCTGCAATAGTTTGGTAACCACAGCATGATTTCAATATACCCCTACTACCACAATATATATATATATATGTGTGTATTTTGGCAGCAATCCCTCTTTTGTTTTATTAAAAATGACTTACAAGGCACTGCAGTTATTTTCCTTGTCGGCTGTTGGGGGGGGGGCATGTAAATAATTGCGTATTTGGGTAGCAATTCCTCTTTATATATATATATATATATACACACATATACATACACACCCAAGTACAGGGTTGGTACAGATAGAATAAAATTCCAATAACCAAAACCACTATTCTTAAAAGAGTGCTCAATACTGAGTAGAGCTAATAACAATTATTCAAAATTATAATATATGCATAACATCACTACAAAAATTGCAATTTTGTTTCAACACTACTGGTGTCTTATCAAGTGATGGTGTTAAATGCAAAATCACAAATTTCATCAGTTAACAGTTACTATTCATAATATAACCACTAACAGTATTAATATTAACACTTCAACAAAGAATACTCAATACTTCCTAGAAGCAGTGATGGATCTACTATGAAACTAATGAAGCTTAAGCTTCAGGGGTCCTTAATCCCAGAGGAGCCACTGAACGCAACTTTTTTTTTTTTTTAAGTGCTTCTTATTAAAATAAGGCCATTTTAGTGATAGAATAATAAGCAAATGGGTTGAAATAGCTAATGCTGGCCTTAGAATAGGCTCTAATATCCCATTTCATACATGGCCTCAAAATTCCCCTGTAAATAGTCAAATTTCAAAACTTTGGGAGCTTGCAGCACCTGAACCCCCCCAGCTGTATGAGCTCATTAAATGTGCTGGAATCTATTCACAGCCTACATTTTGGAAGTTGGATCCTCAAATCTATTGTTGCTGGTTGTGAAGGATATCCAAAAATGTAGGCCCACCACTGTCCAGAAGCCAATATTCAAATAATAATAATAATTAGTAATTAATAGCGATAGTTAATAAATGAATGATCAAATAAGGAACTACGAAGAAAATCTTTTAAATTTGATGTTTTGCTATTTAGCTTCATCAGAAATATGTGGAAGTTGAATAATTTGTAGAGTGGGTTCCATTTTTAAATTCTATGCTACTTTGTTTTCATTGGTTGAGTAGATATCACATGTATAATGGTGGTTGGGTGGTATAACATGTATCAACGTTTAAATTCTGTTTGGGTTGTGTAGACGCCATGTGCATATATCATGGTGTTTAATTCTTGTAATGTTAGCCTAATTTAAGCATGCATTAAAAATTGGGTTTATTAATGTTTTAATTGTATGATACATATAACGAATGCTTGAAGCGAATATGTGAAATTAGATTACGTCAACAGATATTTGGTTCAATGTATGTAAATTTTTACTTATGTACTTTCAAACATCTGAGGTAAGTCGCTTTTATGCTAAGCAAGTTTAACCACTTCTATTATAATGCCTAAATGATAACAATATATATTAGTGCACGCTGGTCCAGTTTTAAACAAGTCGTCATAGTATGATTCAACTTATGAAGTGCTATGCTCATCTCTACATCATGACATGCACTCTAACGGATGGCATCAGAACTACTTTGATAGCTAGCCCTCACCTGGTAATGGGCAGCCAAATACATCAATCAAAGTATACATGAAAAGAAATAATTCAATGAAACATTAATTAAAAAAAAAGTATATGTAATTCCACCACTATAAACTTGTTAACTTTGACCTAAGTGGATTATCTTTCAAGCATTTTTGTTTAAGATTTTCTCAAGAATTATGAAAGATTAATGTTCAATATTTTTTGTCCTTCCTCAGCCTCTTTCAAAGCTTAGAACATTTGTACTTGCATTGCCTCATGAGTGCAACTTGGCCAAATTTTGGATAATGAGTTTCAGTTGCCTTCATGGCTCAGTAGAGATTAGTTTTGTACTAATAAGATACTAATACATACACATTGCAGAATGTAGTTAATTTTAATAAATTCAATTAACAGCAATGAATATTGATACAAATTTTGCCTAAAAATATGAGTGGATCAATAAGTCCATAGTCTGACAGTTATTAGCTGATTTTTTTGTCAGAAGTTTTCACTCTGTAATATTTGATCTATGTCAGCCATAGAAAAGCATTGGGTTGAGCTAAGAGGGAAGGAGATTATGTTGGAAAATAAACATGTGCAATGTTTTCCTCATTATGTGATAGACTATTTGATATACTTACATAAACCCATTATAAAAAAGAAAAATGTTTTCTTTTCAACGGGTGATAATTTCAGAAGAAAGTCAAAAAACAACAATTTCAGGAACAGGTTTTTGTTATTTTATTTTGCTTTGCATCAGTACAAAAAGAAAAAAAAAAGTTGCTTGAACAAAGGAAAGATTGTTGCCCGAGTGTGTGTGTCATTATTCTAGTGTAGAAAGGCTTTCAGGCATTGTTTAAATTCACATAAATCAATGAGTTTTTAGCATTTTTTCCAAATTTTTAAAAAAATTAGAGAATTTTCTGCTTAGATTTTCTCATATTTTACAAGTGCATTTTAACCATGATTGTGACAATTGTTTTGGGGCCTTTATCAGCTTCAATATGGAGCTGTTAAAAGTGATTGTCAAACCAAAATATTGCCTGAAATAAGAAAGAGAGTTCAAAGAAAAAAAAAAAAAAAAAGACCTAAAAGTTTCAGCAGAAAATGAATCCATGCTCTTGGAAACAATTAGAAAATGGCTGGAAGAAGCTCTTTGCACTTAACAGTTAATTTAGACTAAAATCCTCCTTTTTTTCTTTTAAAATGGTACTTTACTATTTTTACTTTCCAAAAAGTGCATTGTCCAATCATCTTCAGATGAAATACTATGCTTTTGTAAATACAGCATGAAAACTAAAAATTATTCTAGAAATTTTAGTGATAATAGACAGCCTTTTCTTCTTTTCTTTTTGCCCAGTACTCTGTAATAGGAAGAAATTACAGTATATAAATCTAAATCAGTTGCCTCACCATTCAAAACTAAAGATGAAGAGGAGTGCATGGAGTATAAAATTTATTAGTTTAAATAAATTCATGCATGCCAATTATACCTCATCTCTTAAATATTAGACTGCTAACTTAAAAAATCTCTTGAGAGTAAAAGAAAGATGGGGATAGAAAAGAAAAGTTGGAGGTTAATTGGGATTCTGATACAATGGTGGTATTTTGGGAAGAGAGTTCTAAAAATCTGGAGATTCCAATGTTATGAATACTGGGCCAAGTTCTGGACGGTAGTTAATGCAGAGGCAGGTGAAATGCATGCAATAGAATTTTTAAAATTGTCGATTTATAAAACCTAGCCATTTTCTTGCATCAGCAAAGAATTTTCTTGAAGTAACTGGAAAAGAGTAAAGTAGAAAGCTTTTAACAGCTTTTGATTTACTGACTGAACTGTCTTATTATTAAGTTAAATGTCTTTTAGGTTACACAAAAAAAATTCATCTCCTGTTTCCACAATTTTGTTTTGGAGTGCACCTTATCTGGCCAGGGTTTACATCAAATGATGAGAAGAGCTTTTTCACCTGGGATAAGTTGCATCTGTCCATCCAGAAACCTGGTACACACATACATAAGCTTCAATAATGGTCTTCAGGAGTTATATTGTTGCAAATATTTCATATTTCTATATAATGGTAATGAACTGATGAAAGCAGAAACTGTTGCTGTTCCATACTGGATATATGATGTTGAGATTTGAATTAACTGTTGGTTGGAACTGACATTTCAATTTGCCGACTTGATCGATATCTATCTGTTGAGCTGCTCAAAGAAAGAAAAAGTCAGTAAACTTTTAGTCATCATATATAAAAAAGTTAATAGAATTTTAAATACATGATTTAATGAGACACTGACATTATCAACACATTTAAACTGGAACATAAACCTTAAAATACATAAGTTCAATTAACATGTACTCTGAATAATAAGCATTAGAACATCAATTATAAAAAGAAAATTGCATGAATATAAAATTTAAATAATGTTATTGCATACTTAATCAGTTATAATTACAAAGAAAAAAATGAAATAAAAGAGATTATCCTCACCTAGTTTGAAGAATAACTCTAGATTCACTTGGAATGTATACGGGTTCTCCTGAATGAGTTGTCCATGTCTCACCTTCATCAATACTGTATTGGATAGGAAGACCTGGATATGTGCAGTTCATCTTTAACTGTCCATCTTGTTCAAAGCTAAAATATTTGAAGACAATTCCATTACTTCACATGAGTTTTTCATCACCATAAGTAAATTTTAATACTTTTCTTTTGTTGGATAAATCAGAAGGATTATTGTAGAGCAGTTACAAGTATTAAAGCAGACATTAAATGTTCAGGTTTTAATTTCAGAAATAAATAATCTAAAGAAGTTTAAACTTAAATCAAAATATTATTCATTTCAATGCTAGTGTAAATGCATAAGCTGAAAATGTATTATCTATACCAGAGGTGGGCAAATTACAGCCTGCGGGCTACATCTGGCATACCAAGGCTTTAATATCGTCCTCTATTATTTTTATAATATTTACAAATTTAATAAAAAAAAACTTTCCAGGTATTTAAAAATTGTATAAAAACTTCTCAGAAGAAACATTTGTAATAATTCTGTTTGGATTTGAATTTTAGTTTATCATTTTGCAGGATATTTGTAAACAAGATTTAGTGAGTCACTTGAAGTTTTGTGTTGAGCTCATTCATTTTTTTCAGTATCCGTAGCAAATGCAAAAATCACACACCCATTCTGCATCCTTTATTTTAGTGAAATGTGTCTTTGCTCATGATTTATTTGTGGAGGTAAAATCCTTCCAGACAAAGCTTACACTTTTTGCTAAACAACTGTCCAATCAAAACTTTGCTCACTTCCCCCCCCCCTTCTGAAAGATCAGCCTATTGAATATACATCTACACAAAAATACAGTGGACAGATCAAAGCCTTGAAGGAAGAATTTGCTAAGAGATTTACAGATTTCAAAGCAATGGAGCTGTAGTTCAACATACTGGGGTCTCCATTCACCTTTGACATTGAAGCTGTGACTAATGAACTACAAATGGAACTCATAGACCTCCAAGCTGACAATGTGTTAAAGTATAGCTTTGAAAACAAATCTTTAATTAAATTTTATGCATCTCTTCACCCAGAGCATTTAAAAAATTTGAAAGACTTTTCAAGAAATTGTTTGTTGTGTTTGCATCCACTTACATATGTGAGCAAACTTTTTCAAGTATGAAAATTATCAAAAAGCAAAAATAGATCTCTTTTGACAAATTCAAATCTTCAAGCAGTATTAAGAATTAGCACAAGCAGCTTGAACCAGATATAAGCAAAGTAGTCAATGAAAGCAATTTTCTATTTGATTAATCAACTGATTAATCTTTTACCAATTTTAAGATCCACAAAATCTTATTTCTTTTGTGTATACATCAACTGGATGCTTAACAATTTGTATTGATGATTTTCTATTAAAAAAAAAAGTGTAATGTTTTATTTCTCTATCTCTATGCAACATAAAGCAGATTAACTCATTTTTATTGAATTACTAGAATGGCTGCTAAAAAATAAAAGGAATTAACAGTAACAGTACTAACCGTGCACCGGGAGGCACTATATGATAGGCTATCTGTAAAGCATCCAATCGAGCAAGTTCTTTTGATCCAAGGCTATTAGCAAATGCTGCCCAATCTTTTTTTGATTCAGCATCTCTCTTGGTTTTGTCAGTCTCATTCTCCCATGATGCTTTGTGCCATGCGCGCTCAGCCATTGCAATTAACCGAGGGAAAATCATACTTTCCAATTGATCAGACGTTCGTACCAATTCTGACCAAAGCTGACCTTGAACTCCTGCAAAAGTTAAATTATTATAACTTGAAGTTGAATTAAAATGCAAAATCAAATTGTCTTGATCATCATGAACCAGCAATAGTTTAGTCTTACTGTTTTAACTCTTTCATTCTATTCAGCTCAATATAAGTTTTAGAGAATGAAACATCAAGAATTTAATTACTGTGCACATTATTTTTGGAACTGAGATAACCTTAAAACTTCTTCCTTGTCAGTTGGTTTAACATATTGTTACTTAATTACTTTTATATATTTGTTCAAGACTTTCATTAATTCATTTGTTGCTCCACCTTGAAAAATATTATAGAGCTTTTGTTCAGTTTGAAAGATCAGCTTCATTTAATGATTATTCTTTAAACAGTCAAATATACAATTTATATTCAGGTTGTGAAAGTAATAGATGGATTGAGCTGTAATCTGACAACTTTATATTTCTTTTTGGTTCAAAAATTGCTAAAGCCTTTTTTGAATGCTGATATACAATTTAAATAAAACAAGGAACCAATTTTTAGTCATTATTCTAAAATGGTTTTCAAAAATACTCATCTAGGACATGACACTTTCCAAATGTTTCATTGAATGTAGAGATCACATGACCCTAGCAAAAGTTTAAAGGCTGTTATAAATTTCACAAATTCATTTAAATTACCATAAAGTTGGAGAAACAAAGAATCTATATTGTTAGACATTTATGGCACAATTCATTTTAAAAGCACATTTGTCATCTTTTGTATAAAAAACCTGGGCTATGTCAGGAATATTTGCAAATATAAAAGTTGACAGAATGGAAATTTTGTTTGTTTTTCTTAACTGCAAAAAAAAAAAAAAAAAAAATGATCCCAAATTTAGTTTATAAGTAAGGCTCTTATAAATGGAGTTTTATTGTATCAAATATTACTTAATGGGTATGTATTATCAAATAAAACTTTTTTTTAAAAAAATGGTTGTTGATCTCATATTAGTGTAACGCACTAACATGTCAATTTCTATACCTTGCACAATATTGAAATTATGATTGTGCAGAGCAGGAACACTAAATTCAGAAATATTTACCCTACTTAAATGCTTTATATAATATTTTGGACAATTCTTATAAAGTTATGAACCAGGCAGATACACCCAAGTCTCCATGGCTCCATCTCTCAACACAAAGCCCAAAACCCAAGACTCTTATGTTCTACCAATGAAGCAAAGTACATGGGAATAAACATGAGAAATAAACTATCCAGCCAGTTAATGTTTGTTTTTTATATTTAACTCAACAATATTTAAAGAAGAAAAATTAAAATCAACTTGTTAAAGCAAAACTTATACAAATTTTTTTAACTTTCATTGAAAAATGTCATTCTGAACTTACCAATAATATTTTCTGGAATTTTCAACTTTACAATTCTTTTCTCATAAGCTTTAATATCTTTCATAGAAAGAGGCTCGCCTGTCAGTTTGTAGTCTGCATTGGAATACAAATCATCAGGAATAAATTTAAACACTTTTTCTGTGTCAATGAAACGAGCTGCCCAATATAACCCTCGCTCCTCAGGGTCAGGTTCATAGGGATGATCAAAATAAAGGTGAGTAGCTTGAGACATGACCACCTGCAAATGGTGAAAACATTCTGAATGAAAGCCGAATCTCAAAAGCAAATCACAATGTATGCAAAGAAATGCAGGATAGAAGAGATGCAAGAGTGATGAAGAAAAGAAAACAGAATGAAACAAAGATATTTCTCATTTTTTTTTTTATCTGTGCAGTACAAAACATTTATGACAAAGTTGACATAATTACCATTTTGATATTTCAGTTTGCATTTAAGAAAATAAAATTTTTTGCATTAATTATTATACCTGAAAGAGTTTTTTTATAAGCAATATAACAATTAAAGAATATTTGTTTGTACAAAAGAGTAAGTCTTTTAGTGATAATACAAAATAACCATGGCAATGATGTATGTAGTTGATAAAGAGAAAAATCAAATGATAATTATCTAAATAACTCCTAATTGCATTTTCTAGAAGTCAAATTACTGGATTGAAATCATTCTAAAAGATTAGGGTTCTGTGAAAGTTAAAATTAGAAGCTTCCCTTGAAAAACAACAAGTTCATTCACCTCAAAGAGTTTCATTTAGGAAAATAGGTGATGAAATAGAAGCAGCTTTTAGTTTTAGATATCAAGCTAAGTAACAAAGAAAAAATCCAGAGTATCTGGCATGACTTGTGACAACTGCTATTTCATGAACTTTTACACAAAGAAAGCATGCATCAAAAGTAAAAATAAACAGGGAAGAAATTAAAATATGAAAAAGTAAATTATCTTGGTTATAGGTTTAAATGTTGAGCAAATCTATTTGTGTGATTATGACATTAAGCTAATTGTCTATACTTTTAAACAAGTTTTCTTATTTTCAAGCTGAACATTTTCATTGCTTGCTTTGTGTGTAATACAGTGTTAATAAAACATTTATTGTACACATTTCTGAATGTTCATTATAAAGTGAATAGAAAGAGACAAGAACATTCAATAAGAAAATAAGAGACTAGAACCATCAGCTTACATAGCCACTGAAGAAAGTTCAACCACTAGTAGCCAGTACTAAAACAATGTGTTTAGATGGAAAGGGCCAGAGACCCTTATAGTAGATATTGAATCTGCCTATCTAATGATATATTTCATGTTTGCATATATTTCTTTCTCCTACCTTATAATAAATTGTTCCCTATTTATAAAAAAAAAAACGGACTCCTTTTTCTCTCTCATATATAAGTAATTAATGGATGTTTTAGTCAAACATTATTTCTTTTTTATTGTAAATGTTATATTTGGTGGAAACAAGTATACGAGTAGACATCAGTTATAAACAAAATTGATAACTACAAATCTGGGCAATGAAAGTCTTTAATGAGGTTCGAACACTGCCAAAAGACATTTTCTTTAATATGTACCTCTTAGCAAAGATCAAATCTGCATTCTCTAACCTGAGAAAACTAGCTTTAAAGCTAGCAGTTAAAAACACAACAATCTTAAAGGTGGTTTTCCCAGATTAAAGAGAATATAGGTTCAATCACTGGCCAAGTGACACATTTTCTTTAATAATATAACAGAGTTACTGGTGTAGATTTTACTAATAAGTGAATCAATAAGTAGTGGCTGGTTTGAATGAGAATGGCTGTGGTTGTCATTTACCAATTAGGATAAATTACAAGTGGTTAAGGGAGGAATTGTAACAGTTACTGGAGTGGATTTTAGCAGCAAGTGAATTCATAACTGGTCCCACTTGGAATGGGAACCAACTTGAGAAGTTGATGTGAAAAACCTAGATAGCAAAGGGAATTTAGATTTTACTAGCATACCAGAAATACCTTGGAGCTTGGTTTTTATAATAGGTTTTTGCAAAAATGAAAAGGATTTAATTACAATAAAATGAATTAGTACTTGTTTTAATTCATAGGCTCAAGTGAATCAAAACAAACCAACCTCTCACCCTACTTACAGGTGGACAATTGCAATAAACCAGCTCACTCAAAACTAAGTTAGATCTCCAAAACTCCAAATTAGTATGTTTTTTTTTTTATCCCATTCGCCCTTTTTGCCTTGATTGTATAATAGGTTAGGAATTCACCTAATCTCACCAATGAGAGACTGAGAAATGAAGTCATCAAAACCTTTCCCTGTTAATAAGCATGTATGCAAATCAACTCCTAACATTTGAAAGGAACATATTCCTTATATATAGGCGGGCAGTATGGTACAGAAGTATGGATCAGTCAGAAAAAGCGGGGGGCACAAGCAGATGATGAAATGTAGCAGATGAGTTGACACCACCACCTCTCTTCACTACCTACTCCACCATCCCTTGCAATATACTATCAGAAAATGATTTTACCAATTGAAGAAATTTCTCAAAACCTAAGAGTTTTCCTTTTCAGCCTAATGAAATGAAGAGAGTTGGAGACCAGATTTGTGTTGTCTGTCTACCAATCACCAAACAGTACAAGGCACTGCTATGGTTGTTGCAATATGCTGTGAATAAGACTAACACTAACACACAAGCCGGTTGTAGTTAGGTATATCACAGCACTGAAGAATTGGGAATAGTTAATCTGATAAATGTAATCCTTAAGAAATAAATTCTATGCAGTATATATTTTGAAATGAAAAGTCTACTATAGACAAAAGGAATCCTTTCCCTTGAATGAATTCTATAACTTAATCAGAAATATATATCCTTAAAAAGAAAAAAAATGAAATCATTATCTGGATCAGTTAATAAAGCAAGATAACATTTATAGGATAGAACTGTGTGTGTGTGTATATATATATATATATATATATATATATATATATATATAAAATGTATGGTACAATTCAGTGTAAAAGAAGCTTACTTTATATCCTGCATTGGCCAGTAGATAAGCAGCATTAGCTTTTCCAGACTCCCAGACATTTTGCCAAGCATAAACAAGGACATCTTTTGATGGAAGACTGGAACGTTCAAATGGTCCCTCTGCTGACATCATCCCATCTTGCCAGGCTCCAAGATTGAGCCCATGCTTGTGGACAATAGCAGCAACCTGCTGGACAAAGTACTCTAACAAATCATCAAGTGTAAATATGTTTTCATTTGATTTAAACAAATTTCGGCAAGCTGGAGATTCTTCCCACATATCCATAGGCACCTCATCACCGCCATAATGGAATACCTTTAATGGAGCAATATCTTCATGCATTTCTTTAATTGCTGACACAACTTTTTCCACAAACTTAAATGTTGACTCCATTCCAGGGTTTAGGAGATTTTCATTAAACATTTGACAAGACTGAATCATCTGTGTGCGACCTTTGGTATGTAATTCATGCAAAAGATACTCCTTGGCCTCTTCAATTTTACCCTCGTTCTTAAGGCGCTCATAACGAGATTTGGTTGCTTGAATGGCAGCGTTGCAATGTCCTGGCATGTCAATCTCTGGAATCACTTCTACATGACGTTTAGTTGCATACATCAAGATCTCTCGGTAATCCTTCACAGAATAGTAACCAGATCCAGAAGTGTTGCACTCGGGGCCTGAACCAAGCAAGGGTAAAATACAATTTCTCTCTGTATTATGGCCACGAAATCCACCAACCTGAGAAAGGAAAAGACGTTATACAAAAGGTGTTCATATGTTAGTCATGAAAAACAAGGTAAAATAAATAGCTAGGTAAACTTTCATATTTTTACATATAAGCAAATATTAGTCATTGTTTTGATAGTATAGGTAAAAATCCATCTTCATAATTGAGACAAAAGGCTAGCATTTTCCCTTTTACATTTTTTTTTATTTCAATAAAATATGAAGTCATTAACAGAAAATTATTTTTGTTGCATTCAATAAAAATGAAGTGCAATATATATTAAAAATATATAGTGAAAGAATAAAAAAAATGTCTTTTCTTTTAACACACAAAAAATAACTTATATAATTCAGATGATGATACAATTAAACAATTTCAGTGCAAACATTATAATTACATATCTTTTCTTGTACACTTCTGCATTGTGTTTAATTACATTAATCAATCAATAACCATTTTTACAGTTTTACTTACACTTCTCATGTTACAAAAGCAACTGAAGTGGGTTTAGTCTTTCTCTTTCTTGGCTTGTATTCTGCAAACACCTATGGCTTTTTATGCACTATCCTTAAATTTGATGATTTGAAATTACAAATTAGTGATGTCTTTCAAGGGGATTTGGAAAAAATTTCAAGTTCCACTAAATTATTCTAAATAATGAGCCACTGAGAATTAATGACAAACAACAAATATTCAAATAACTTACAGATGTTAATTCTTCCAGACCAGGGATCTCAATTCTCCAACCTTCATCATCTGTTAGATGTAGATGTAACTTATTCATCTTGTACATCACCATTCCATCAATTAATTTGAATAGGGTCTGTTTACCATGAAAATTTCTCACCACATCTACATGCAAGCCACGGTAACAATATCTTGGTGCATCAATCACTTCAGTTTGTGGCAATTGGTTATCTTTTAATAGAGAAAATAAAGTCTGGATGGCCCAGAAAGAACCTGGATTAGCAGATGACGTGATGACAACTGTTTCTTTATCACAATCAACTGACAATGTATATGCCTCCTCAGGAATACTGGGATGGTCATGAGACGGCAACTCTACAGTTTGCACAAGTTGAAAACTGATATACTTGGAAACTGGATGCTGTGCGACAATTTTGAGATTGAGTGACTCTATTAAAAAAAAACACAAAAAAAAATCATTTAAACAATTTTAAGAAATATTCAGAGAAAGTAACAAAATACTTGCCCTGAAATTGGGAACAAAATCAGAGCACCAAAGTAGGTATAGCATGTTGACTTAAGTTTTATGCCATATTGTACAGTGAAAATGTGTGCAGGACAAGAGAAAATATTTTCAACTATGGTAAAGACATAAGATTCAAACTAAGAGTTATTAGAAAAAAAATATATATATTTAATTTTTTACTTTAAAACCTATTTAACTAATATTTTATATCATTCAAAGAACAACCTAAACAATTTCAAGAATCTAGATGTGAAAATTGTAATCCTTACAAATAACAAAGAATTGTTTATTTTGTTTAAATCAAATAAAAACATTTTAATAAGTTATTCATGTTTATAGCAATTGTGATATTTTGTCTTCATTTGAATGAAAGAACACATGGCATTTATAAAATAAGTTTTCTTTATAATGTTACAAAGAAACAATGATTGTAAACATTTTTTCTTTGTTCCTAAAAGATCTGTCATACTTACAATATCCTGGATCCATTGAAATAGTTTATCTGATGAGAACTAGGGGAGATAATTGTAATTACCTTCACTACTATCAGAAAAAAATAGTTCTATTACATTTCTTTTAACATTATTCTCAAGTATAACTCATTAATATCAAAGAAAGTATCTCATATTCATATATGTTCAATTTCTTTTGTGCCAAACCAAAATAGCAAGATGTCTTTAATTACTGTAGTATTCGATTTGTGCCAGGGGTTTGAATCTAATTAAATGTCAATAAGGAACCTTTGTTCTAAAAGGACATGCTCTATGACAACTCCAATATGTACTGAGCTCATTCTAAGAGATACCAAAAGTAGGTTTTGCACTCTGTCATACCAGAGATTTAGAGGGTTGACCTAGAAAGTGATTACATTACAGTCACTAGGTATAGATTTCAGTGGCTGTCCCTGGACATGTAAACAGGTGATCAACCCAGCTGTGCTTAGGATGTGTACAAACAGGACAGCAAGATGATAGGGAATTATGTAACATTTTTATAAAATTCAATATTTTTTTAGGTGTTGGGATGATGGTTTGCTTAACAAAGGCTAAAGAAATTATTGGTTCTTGCATATGGTTCAATGGTTGAATACCAGATTTAATCCCTCCAAAATAAGTTATACATGTTGGTCAATAAATTGGAAAATCACAAGAAAAAGTGAAAAGAAACCTGCAAGAAATTCTGCTTCTTTAGAAAGAGCCTCATGGGAGTGGATAACCCAGTTGCCATTTTTCAGATTGACAGTTCTTTCTTCCTTCACTTCTAGATACAATGGTGTAGGAATGACTTGTTTTGGTGTAGATTTCTCTTCTTCAGTGTCATAGCTGGATTTGTTCCTCTCAAAACGCACCTCAGGAGTGAAAGGATCATAGACATCATAGCGACGTTTGCCATCGGACATCTCATAGTCATACCTTTTCCACTGGGAAGCATTTTCAAATTGAGCAACAAAGCTGAGCTCTTCATTAGCTGTACATTTGATGATGTGAGGACGTAGGTTTGGAAATGTCATGTACCAATTGGGTAGAACATCTGTTTTGGCAACAGAATAATACTGAGCAAGAAAAACAATTCTTAGGGAATCATTCTGGTTGAGTGTCTTAAAATTATCAACAGGTTCCAATTTAAATAAGCAACCAGCAATCTGTGAAAATTTGACTCCATAATCCTTGAGAATTGCAAACTTCTTCTCTGAGAGATGGGTGGGTTCTATCATGCGTAAGTGGCAGAAGTAGATTGCCCACTCTCCATAGGAGAGTGGTACTGAACATTTGTTGGTTAGAGTCATTGCTGCTTGAAAGATCTTTCGACCCTGACAAATATTGTCAAGAACTTCATATTTGATGTCCAGATTATCAGCCAACAGATCAAGTGATTTTTGATCCATCATTAAAAACACTTTGTACTGAACCTACAAAAGAAAAGAATAACAATGATTTGACAATGAATCTAACATTCAGAATTTCAATTAGCAAACTTTACATAAGGTTTGTTAAGAAAACCTTAACTGAAATTATTATAATGAGAAAAAAGATAAAATTTAAATAGCATAAAAGGTTTCAATCTAGTATTAGCTTCCCACAAAATTTAATTTTCTTTGTTAGTATCTTAAAATAACTTCCAGAAATTAAAACACCCAGAATTTTATAGTAGGACCTACTTGATAGCTAATGTAATTTCAGATTTCCTGTTTGTATTAGTGGTTAGTATTCAGAGATAATAGCTAGTATTTTGAATGCTTATCTAAAAAGCAAACAAGCTCCATACATTTAGAAGATCACCCCATGCCCTGCCCATTCAACTGTCAGGAAATATCTTAAAATATGAATACTGTAGGTTACCTGGATCAACATACATCTGATGAAGATCAAGAGCCCAATGGCTGAAATGTGACAATAAAGATGAGGACAATAATCCACATGTAAATAAATATCTTCTTTTATGTTTTTTTCCAACATGGACTTGATTTTATAATTTTAACTAATGTTATGTTTGATCTAAAGACTTAAGTTTTATCAATAACAATACAAGAATGCTTTTTAACATCGTATTTCTTTCCTTTAATAAAAAAGGGTAAAGATTTGAAATAGAAAGTAGTTGGTAAAAGAATTATCAAAGCAAGTTGAAACACAGAATAGAATATATTTAAATTATTCTCTAATAAAATGAATGTGAATGAATATCACTCAGCTGCATTCATTTAACATGTTTTGGTTGAGTAAAACAGAAAAAAAAATTCTTTACTCAAGTCAGAACTAATCAGAAATAATGAGGGAAGGGGATTTTGCTCTCCAAAATATTTTATCTATGATATATAAAAATTTACAGGTAAATGAAAGACACACCCTATTACATCATCTCATACACACAATCTATTTTTCTGAAGAAATTCTTTATATAAACAAAAGAAAATAAGGCAAACTACATTCAAGAAAAAGAAAAAAAAACACAAAAACAATTTACCTTAATTTGAAAAGACATTGTGCTCAACAACCCAGATAAGGAACAAAAATTTAGGTATATATATATATATATATATATATATATATAAAGGATGGTGAAAAATTCTCAGCCTCTCTTCCTAAAATGTGACTAAACATAATTTTTTGTGAATTGCTTTACAGAACCCCCTTCATGCGTGTGTGCGCACACACACACAGGATGCGATGAATAAATTGTCGTCTAAATTAAAGAAAATGAAAATAACACTGACATCTCATTTTAACAGATCAAAATTAAATAAAATATCTTGAAATACTAAAGAGTAAATTTATTCAATAAAATTGCCACAACTACGGCCTTGAGACAACTTTGGAATCTCCTCTAATTCTTCTGGATGGTCTTCTTGTTTAAGTTGGTGAGTGCTGCTATAATCCTTGCCTTCAGTTCATCTTTGGTGCTACAAGGAGTTTTGTTGGTCACTCACACAACTGTATCCCACACATAATAATCAAAGGGGGGTTGCACATGTGTGATGTTTGTTCTTTGATTTTGTTGACTGCACTTCTTTTTCTCACAGATGGTGCTCAACTGACACTACTGTGCAGTTGACAAAATCAAAAACAAACATGCATGAAATGAAAAATATAAAATGCCAAAAATTTACCCATTGCACCATACACACACACTAATATATATATATATACTAATATATATATATATATATATATATATATATATATATATATAGTGCTGTGCAAAAGTAAGTGAACATCTAGGACAATATTTAAAAAACTTGTCTTTTTTCCAGATAATTGATAAATCTTAATTAAACTAAATATTCATTAAGAAAAGCCTTTATTAAACGAATTATAATCACTTTCATTTTTTTTTTAAGCTGGCATAAAAATATTAATTAAAAAAATGAATGATGATTAAGATATTTCCAAGTTTGGATAGATTTCCACCAAAAAGCCTTATGCAATCTATTTCCAATTATAGTTTACTGTGAGTGAGTGAGAGAGAGAAAAAGAGGAGCATGTTTTGCAGTTATTTTCTGATGGTGCCTTTAAACAAATGCTCAATTATTGGTTAGGTGTGTTGAGAATAAAGAGTTAATTCTTTAGTCATCAGAGAAAAGCAGCTGAAGGTAGGTTACATTTTGACAATTACTGCAATAAGTATCACAAGTTTTTCACACTATTGTTTTAAAAATTCTTTAAACTTTTAACATTTTAATAAAAGAGGCTTGTAGATTTTCTATCAACCCTTGTTGAGTTACTTAATGTTGAAATCATTTTTTTACTATACTTTACATCTATAGATAAATAAGTACCCATTTTTCTTGGGGTGGGGGGTGTTGTCATATCTCTCTACAGAGAAAACAGTCAGCATCAACAGGAATATTTAACAAACAAGTAAATTAACTAGGAAAACAAATCCAAAATGAAAAGCTTTCCATAACTTTTTTTTTTTTACTTGATACAAACTACAAATGTCATTTTTAACTCGAACATTTTTCCTTCAAGCTAACTACAAAGTTTTTATTCAATTATTTTTAAGTCATTTTTATAATTTAGGCTTTTAATCTAATTTTTCTCTTTTTTCCTAATATTCAACAAAAAGAACCATAAGGTTATATCTATTTAAGTTTTTAACATGTAAAAAATCTTAATCATAAAATTCTAAATATTTGTAAGAAAATGAGCTTTTAGCATGTGTCTGTGTGTGTTTGTATAAGCAAAGATCAAGTCATAAACTATAGAATAAACATGAAACTAATGGTAATGTTAGTAACCCAAAATCAACAGAAAGACCTTTAAACCTAGTCTACTGTAAACTAACTTTAATTAAATTTAATCATAGAAAATAACCATAACTGTAGAAGTGTATCATGTTTTTTTTTATCTGAAAAACTGCCCCCCCCCGCAAAAAAAAACTTATTTTAAAGTAATTCTGTTATTCATAACAGAAATAAGAGCATAATTGATTACAGCTAGATAATCCCACCAATGTAGGAATTTTTATGTTATTTAATACTTACTTCCATACATATAGTGCATAATATTCCCAAATATAAATTGACTGTGTACATTTTTTTAACCCTTCAATGCAATGAGGGAAAAACAAATGCTACCTAATAATAAGGAAAAGCCAAGGTCAATAGTTCAGCAAGATTGACTATAACTAATACTAAGCAGCTAACAAGTTGATTTCCCCACAACTGTTCCATTACAAAATATGAATGATGAGCAGAAATTAAATACAAAGCTTAAGAAAAATATTTTTCCAAAGAAAATTGTTTTCCTGAATTTCTTGAAAACTGAATATTGAATTCAATTTCATGTTCTGTATTATTAAATGATATGAATATTTTTGTGCTTGGTTCTTGAATATCAAAGATGTGCTACAAAACTTTTCCAAGTCTTTATATTATATATATACATATATATATATATATATATATACATATATATATATATATATATAAATAAATGCAGTTAAGTACCATGTAGGATAGGCATATTTGTAAAATATTATACAAGATGCCCTTCCTAAAGTTGTCAATTTTTTAATGTGCTTGTCATTCAAAATTTAAAAATTAAAATAGCTAGTGTGTAAAAATTTCAGAAAAATGTCAAGAAGCCACTCAAAAGAAATTTAAAAATTACATGCTCCAGGAAAAATCCAAAAACAAAATAATTGTAAAAACAGTTGCAGATGTAAGATCCACTGCTGATATTCTAACTGCTATTACTCACAGAATTAGTGAGACACTAGACAACAAATACATCTCAAGGACAATCCCATTACATATTTCAAATGCCTTTGACAAGGTGTGGCATGAAGGGTTACTGCACAAGCTTTCTAGTTATGGAATCATTAGAAGAGTCTTCCCAATCATAGTCCTTAACGGGTAAGTCTCTAAAGGTAGTTGTTAACAGTCAATCCTCTGAAGCCCAACTGATCAACGCAGACATCTCCCAAAGATCACTTTTTGGTCCAACAATTTTTCTACTTTACATAAATGCTCTGCCTAAGAGTATACTCCGATCATTTGTGAATGCCTATGCTTTGTGTAACCGACTTCCCTGATCACTACAATTTTAACCTGTTCACATCTAAAGTGAACTGTTATCATGCCCACATATGCACATAATCTGTGCCTCTTACTCTGTAATCCTTTACTTCGAATGGCTCTTAGGCCTTGTATAAGGTAAACATCATTGTAAGATTATATATAAAGAATTTTCAACAATTGCTGTTGATTTGAGAAAATTCAAAATCATTCAAGTTTGTATCCATCTAAAAAAAAAAAAGCAGACAGCCGTCAGTCAACTCAAAAATGCTAGCTTATCTACACAAGCAACTCCCTTTCTTCAAAAAGATAGGCGAAGCGGCTAGAGATCAAAAGACTCATTGACTGTTCTAAATCAACACGCTTTGTATTTCTGTAAATAAATTGGAGTAAAGACATTTCGTAAAAATGTATGAACTTTGCATCAGACGCATGTCCATTTCTAAGATTAAGAAGAATATTTCAAATAAGTTTTTTTTTGTTTTTACTGTGAAAAACACCCGTGATAAAACTAAATTTAAACGCAACTTTACACACAACAAAACAAAACTTTGTAAAAACGTAGATAAAATTCAGATTAAAAATTTTACCACAATTATCATAACTATTGTTTATTATTGTGACTGATTAATTTTGAAAATGTAAAATGCAACCTCAATTGACTAATTACGATAAACTGAAATGTATGAAACACAAATTTAGCAAAGTTTAGTTGCGAGGAGGAAAGTTTCACAATTGAATACAGTGTCAAGGTTAGAGGAAAAAATAGTGGAAAAGAATGCAGTTTTTGGTGAAAGAAAAAAAATGTTGAAAGCAAAGGGAAGGAAATGATTATTAAAAAAAAAACTGTGTAAACAAAAAAATAAAAATAAAAATAATAATTATTTGTTTTTTTAGGTTTCTTAGAATAGACACTCAAGAATAATTTCATTTTCATAGGAGGAGGATAAGAATTATTGGTGAAGTAAGTAAACTAAAAACATTTTATCAAGCTCAAATTTAATTTGCACACATAATGTTTAAAACTTAAATTTTAATAACAATATGAATATCCGCCTACAAAAGTTCTTTTCTTTAATCTTGGGTCCACATTTTTTATTGTTTAGTTTTTTTTTTTCATTTCTTTTATGACTTAAGTTTTTATGTTATCAAACGTTTGTTTGTTTTCTTAATGTGTGACCAACAGAGATCTCCAAAGACAATATGGCCACTGCCCTTTTTGTGGGATTTAAATTTAAATGTGGCAAAAACCAAACCTTAAGCCGATATTTAAACTGTTTGCATCATGAAAAAAAAAAAGAAAAGAAATGAAAACGTCACAAAACAATTTAAGTAAGATCAAGCAAGAGTCAAGTGGAATACCGATTTTTCATTTATTCAAATAAATTTAAAATTTGTTTAAAATTAAAAGTTCTAAAAAAAAAGAAAAAGAAAAAAGGAATCATTTTGACAAGTTACAATTTATATATTGCTATTTTAAAAAATGTTATTGAAAAATAGTTTTTCGTTGAAGTTTTAATTCACTTTTCAACTGACACAACAATAACATTTTATTTTTAACTTAAGAAAGGATAAACAAACCAATTCCTACTATCTTCAACTTTTTGACATTCAAACAAAATATTTCTTGAGAAAAAAAAATTACATCTGGAATATAAAAATGATTTTAAAAATAATAAAAATCAACATAAATGTAAACAAAAAAAAAGGGGTGAATGAAATAAATAAATAAATAAATGTGTGGGAGGAACAAAAGAAAAAATGTTGACACCAAACAAAAAAATCTCGCAGACCCAGATTTTTTTTTTTTTGTTTTCAATGCCAAATTTCTTGTTTCTACATTGAGAAAAGATTTTGCAACAGACGAGAAGCTGAATAATTCTTATCTAGTGTCTTTAAATGTAAAAAAAAAATGTGCATTTGAAGAAATGATCCACTATCGTTACATGACGATGACTATTATTAATATTTTTATTTTAAATTTGACTTTGAACGTTGATTACATAAACTGGACATTAAAACCAAAAAAAAAAAAAAAAAAAAAGAGAGAAAAAAAGATAATGACATTAGAGTTAATCATTCATTAGACACTGACTAAAACTGTGTTTTTAAAAGTGTGAAAGAGTCAAAGAAAAAGGAAAGGACGGTGAAAAGATAGAGAAAAATATAATTTTTTTTTTTTTCTATTTTTTTTTTTCATTATAAATTGCAACAAAAAGGGAAGAATAGCTTAATTTTTTTTTGCGTGTGGAAAAGGAGGGGATAAAAAACAAACAAAAAAAAAGACATTTTGAGATTTCGTACTCCCAAGTAAAACTCCCGGATTTATTAATGATGATGCCTTGTTAATTGTCTCATATTTCTTCTTTTATCTTTCCTTCTTTAAAACTAAAAGACTACTTTTTCATGTTTAACAACAATAATAAAGCAAAATAAATGTGAAATCTTTTCTTTTTTTTCTGACAGTAAAACAAACACATTTTTAATATGCTCCGAAAATCGTTAAAAAAAAAAAACGCTAATACAAAAAAAAAGAAATTTTAAATATAAAAACATTTTTCTTGTACATAGAAAAAAAAAACGTTGTTTTTTTTTTGTTTTTTACAAATCAAAATCAAGGAAAGGCTTCTTTTTTTTTTCGATCTATTCTTACGCTCTGAAAGACCAGAACTAAGCTATATTTTCATTCTACATCATTTGAACATTGCTTTTAAGGGATGACAACGTTATTTTATAGAAGGTTAAAAGTTTTAAAACAGTAAAAGGTTTTTCTTTTCTTTTCATACTTACAAGAGAAGGTCTACGAGACGAAGATGATAATCTGCCTGCATTTGTAACTTAAATCTGACTGACACTAGCTTTGCAGGAGTTATCTCCCCTTTTGATAATATTCCGCCACCTTCACCCTGTAGGGCGCTTGCTATAGAGTAGCGCTTAGCGAACTAATGTCCCAGATGATTCCTAACTTTTAACTTAGATATCCCACTATTGTGATCCTTAGTAATTTTGCTAAAATAGTAAATAATCTATGCCCAGTCAATGTATGCCCATATTTTGCTAACTGTTTTTTATTTTATTTTTTAACAAGGTGACACACGTAAAGCATACATACATGTGCACACATATACCCGCCGACACGCCCATTCACTCACGTGCACGCACACTAAAGAACACATCCACACCCAGCCATCTACTCTTTACATACATGTTACAGTGTTACTTGTTGTTACATATGTAACATGTAGTCGTTCTCCACGCACACAGACGCGAGCTTATCATGGGACTGGCTTGTCTTTGGCTCAAAGCCCAACATAATAATGAGAAGCTAACGCGAAGTATTTTTTATTGCTGTATTTTTTTTTATTTTTTGCAGTTCCGTTTTCTTCTTTTTTTTCCTTTTTACATTCATAATTCACTACAAACAATAACGCACATAAACAAGCACAACGGAATTAATGATTGATTATTTATTATTAAACCTTAAAACTTTTATAAAGGTTAATGACCATGACGAAATTCTCTAGTTTGTTCTTACCCTCTTTCTCTCAGTCTATCTATCTATCTATCTATCTATCTATCTATCTATCTATCTATCTATCTATCTATCTATCTATCTATTGTAGTATGTTCTATCTATCTATCTATCTATCTATCTATGCACCAAAAATAATATTACTGATTCAGTTTTACAAGAATTTGTAAACAAGCTCTCTTCATGATCCTAGTAAAAATACTAATTAAAATTTTTCATCTTATGGTAGCATTGCTTATACACATTTTGCCCACAAGGCAAAGAGAAAAATAATCATAACCAAAATAAAAGAGTAAATAAAACCAAACCATCATTATCGCCATCATCAAAGTAATTTACTTTTTAACAATTTTTTTTTATTTTTCTAGAAATTTCCTAGTTTTATTTATTTCTCAGTTTCTTTTTTTATTTTTCTAAAACATTTCTTTCTTTTTTTTTTTACAGTTGTTACACTCAAAATTTCTTCTTTTTATTGCTCTGACAATTTTTGTTTTCATAAAAGTTCTTTTTTATTACACTAAAAAAATTCTTTGCCTTATTACTCTCTAACAATTTAATTTTTATTTTTATAAAATTTTATTTTTTATTATTTTAACAATTCCTTTTTTTTATTACACTAAAAATTTTTTTTTCGTAATATTCTAACAATTTTTTCATCCTGTCCAAATGAAATTTAGTGAATTTACTTCCAAAAATACTTTCCAATCATCAGATTAAATATTCTACTGGCAGGCCCCTTTTAAAGCTAACATTGATCTATCAACTATTTTTAATGTTACAAGTTCCTTCAGTTAAGATAATTATAATGTGAGAATGATTTATCTAAGTTTTTTCTCAGCCACTATCTTCTCTGGTAATCATTGTGTAGCGATCATCATCGCCATCACCCACACATACATATATACAGATCATACAGCAAGCATTCATTGGCTAATCTTCTCAAAACTAGCTTGTTGATTGGTTAATTCCAGCCAATCAAATCACCTGAATGCGAGGAATAATTTTCCTGTGCACAAGCCTTAGAGCCTGTCATGTGATACACAACCTTATATAAACACAACACAAATAAACCTCTCTCTTGTTCTCTTCAATCATCTTTTTCTTTGCTGTCAAGATATAATCTACAAGAGCTCCCATCTTAACCATGTGGTCAGACGTTAAAGAACATTGCCAACAACTCTTATCAACTTTCTCGCAAGTCGTTAATAGAGTCCAGCTATTTTCGCCTGTCCACACAAATCTATGACTTTACTCACATTTCAAACACACACACAGACACAGATTTTTGTAACACATTATACATATCTCTCTGTGTGACTCAGCCAAGTTTTTTTTTTCCCTTAATCATTACACTTCATTGCATGATTGTTTTCTGTGTTATATTTCAATATATATATGTGTTTGTCGATCCACATATGGAGTTTCATTGTTTTTTCTGGAATTGTTAAATGTACAATAGATATATGCACTAAGAACATGCATCACAATTGTGTACAACAGTGACAAGATATTTTTTTCAAGATATCTGATAATGGAACAGAGCACAAGGAGAAGTAGCTTCATGCCTTCCCAAAGGTATTTATGCTAAGAGACTATATGAGGAAGTGCTGAAAAATTTTCATTTTAAATTGGAAAGGTATCTTTAAAAAGAATTCAATGTTTGATCATTGCGTTAGATTTTCTGAAATTTTTTTTTTAGGGGCAAGAGGGGCTGAGAACTATTCAGCACCTTGTAGAGAGCCTCAGAAAACTTCAAACTTGGTTTGCCAACCCACTTCCCCCCAAAAAACGAAACATTTTATTTAGCACATTTGCTTGTCAATAAAACAGTTTTTTTTCACTCACCACCACCCTCAAATATTATATTGCACATCATTTCTAAATATGCCTGTCTGCTAGGGCAGTAAACTAACCCCTGTTTCAGACAGCTGCTCATACACATTTGTTCTTGTAAAAGGTGTTCCAATAACTTGGACCGATTTTAAATGTGAATTAAGTTTAAGCGTCTAATGATTTTTTTCTTTTTCTTTCACATTTCACATAACTTGAGTCTTTGGCAATTTCAACCATGGAAAGTTTAGCAATCAAACAACATGTTAAAGTTATTGAAGCCTATTACAAAAATGGATGTTCAAACAGAATTTGAATGAGAAGTTCCCAGATCACATCATCTCTCGAAACAGCAAAGTCAATTGACCATCACGATCATGCTACTTGACGCCTTTAGATTTCTTCCTTTGGGGTCATCTGAAAAGTAAGGTCTATGCCAACAAGACAACAACAATACAACAGCTGAAGGATAATAAGGCATATTGATGAGATCAAGGAGCAACTATGCAGAGACGTCATCAAAAATTTTGACCATTGTGTAAAGGTGTGCTGCCAAAGCCTTGATGGATATTTGGGTGATATTATTGTTTACACATAATTGCCATGACTTAAATAACATGATCCAATAGAGAAATAAATAAATTTTCACCAATAGCACTGATTTATTTACTGCTGACTTTGATCCGTCTTAATAAAACACCCTTACAACACCCACAGTTTCTGGGAGAGAGCATATAATCCAGAGTGATCAACAAGTTTCAGTACACTCAAACCCTTGGCCACAATAACTTGTAACTGCTAGCACAACCATTGACAAACAATCCTACCAACTTTCAATCACAAGGCTCAGGTCAACATGTGGTTTACATTTGGTTTCCATATGGTTTCCAATGATGCTGTATACTGGAACCATTTACCATCTTCCTGACAAATCAACCATGGTGAGATTCTAACCTGAGTTTCATTGTCAAAAAGCAAATGTTCTAACCCTTGTCCATATATATTATTATTATTTCTTGCTCTCTCTCTCTCTCTCTCTATATATATATATATATATATATATATATATATATATATATATATGTGATAAAATATAGTTTTATGGTATGCTATATTTATAAGTGCTCAATATCACCACATGTAAATATAAAAGTGGACATTGAAGTCAACACTCAGAGGCGACAGTCTGTTTCATGCTAAACACAATCATCAGGCCATGTGCATTGTGTTTTTGCTTGACTATTTATATATACAGGTCAGTGATGCATTGTGGGTAGTCTATTGTATTATTCTAACGGATGTTCTGGGGCCATTGTGTAGGAATAATTGTGGATCTGAATGCAGTTTTTTTGACTATTTATAGTGTTGTTAACTTTTTTATTTATTATAATATTGATTATTTTATTATTGGTTGTTATTATGTTTTCTTGTGTTTATCTGTGTGTATGTAGTTCGTTAATTTGTTTATTATTTACTTAGTTTATTTATCTGTGTGAATTAATTTATTTTACTTGTTTTTGTTTATTTATTTTAATTTATATATTTATTTTCATTTATTCTTGTTCATTTATAATTTTTGTTTTTTAAGAAACATAGTAAAAAATTATCATGTCTGCATTTTGAGATGAGTTCTCATTGTTTATTTAGTAGTTTGTTTTGGTCTGAGAAGTTAATTATAATTATTTTTTCCTCTGGGCAGAGTTTACAGTTTTTGAATTGATTATTGTAGGTTGATGTTGTTTTACTTATTTTCCATGAGATATTTGGTGTGATTTGTTTTTTTATCTCCCAGATATGTTTAGAAAGCATTGTCCCGTTTGCCTATTTACTATTTGTTATGGATATTTTGTGTGCATAGTTTCTTTGTTTCCAGGATCCTTCTGTTACTCCTATGTATATTTTTCTTCGTTATCTACTGATTTTACAGAGGCTTGGTATATTACATTGTTCTGTAAGCAATTGCTGTTTAAGGGACATTTGTTCTTTCTTCTGCAGTTATACATGAGTTTAATTTGTTCAGCTGGTTTTCTTGTTTGTTTCATGTTGTGGTTTTTTTTGTTATTTTGTCGTATCCTTGGTGCAACTGTAGCTGATTTTTAGTGTGTTTTTGTTGAATATCTTGTGGAGAGTGCTTGATGAGGGGAAGTGTTGTGTATGAGTTTAATTTCCTACATTTGTTTTTATGTATGAAAAATATTCATTATTTGTTGTTTTCAGTGGATACTCATATGTGAGAAGATGCTCAGTTTATTTATTAAACAGTATATTTATTTATTTTCAGCCACTGGTTGAAGATTCGCAAAAATCTTATTAAAGAAAAATATGTTCTCTCCTGCAGTGACAAGATGGATTTTGCTTAAAGACACTGTTCAAATCTTGCTTGATTGGTAAAGCGTCTTCATGGCTGGATCAGTTAAGGCACATTGGATCTAACAATGGCTTCCCTCTGCACAGGGAGATACAGGCTCAAATCCAGCTGGAGATCATATATTCTCCTTTACTAAGATTTCTTGAATATTCAGGCTGGTATATGAAAATAAATAAATATACTGTTTAATAAATAAATGGGACATCTACTAAAATATGAGTATCCACTAGAAATAACATTTAAAGAGATAAAGATCTATTGGATTAATAAATTAAAAATATCCATTACTTCTTCAGAAAATTATATATATATATATATATATATATATATATATATATAAATTCGCTTGAGGATGAAAAATTCGCTTGAGGATGAAATGGAACTAATGTCTTTAATTTAATTACAAAATTAAATTCGACGCTTTCAGCTTCCATTTTTGAAACATGGTTAGAACTGTGTAGGGAAAAACATATTTTAAATCAATTAATTTATAATATATATATATATATATATATATATATATATATATATATATATGTATGTATTTCTATATGGGCATACATCCATGTATACATATATATATATATATATATATATATATATATATATATATATATATATATATATAATATAATAAAAAAAAGCACAGTAAGATATATAATCTGGTGTTCTTATTGATATTTTTACAAAACAGTGCTCATATATATATATATATATATATATATGTATATAGTTAGAACTGTGTGGCTAAAAACCATATTTTAAATCAGTTAATTTATAATATATGTATATGAGCATGCATACATTTATACACCCACATATATATATGTGCATGTATGTGTGTATACGAATATATAAATATAAAATATGCATATGTATATATTTTGTATAAGAGTTGTATATATATATATGTGTGTGTATGCATACATTTATACACACACACACACACACACACATATATATATATATGTATGCATGTGTGCATGTATATATGTGTGTGTTCTGTATAAGAGTTCTTGTATCCCAACTTGCTGTTTAATAGGTTTATAGGTGTGAGTGTTTATGTACACAATAGATATATTTCCACTTTGTGATAGATTTTCCTAAAAATGCTTGTTTATATACACAAGAATGCATGCACAAGAGAACTGTTTCAACTGAGTGGAACAGGATTATCACTTGTTATAACTGAGATGAAAAAGTTACAAAAGAAATGAATTCAACACGTTGAGTATTTTACCTATATATTTATACATAAAACAACATAATTCAAGAACAGAGAAAAATATACTTTTGTGTATACATAGACAATAATAAAAAAGGAAAGAAAAACATTTATAGGGTTAGCTATATTTGCAGTGTGTGTGTGTGTGTGTGTGTTTGCGTTGAAATTAAAGTCACCACCCAGAGGACTGTTACCCTGGAGGGAATGAGACATCCTATCACTGCCATATCCTGGGGTTGAGGATGTCAAAAAAAAAAAAAAAAAAGAAAAAAGAGAAAGAGGGTTTATGTCCTTTCCTTTTAGTCTCCTTATTGCAATGCCACCTCTTGGGCATTAAGTTGTGTCTTCTGACAGACAAGGTGGAGTGATCTCATACTACTGTTGAACCTAAAAGATTTGCACTTTCAGATTGTTTTTTCATTTTTTTTGTCTTCCAGATGGTATTCATTTTTGACAGTGTTGTTCATACCATTGCTGTTCTAACATCTGTCTTTCTGTGAGGAATTCAATCATGATCCCATCCAGTTTATTTTGATTGTCACCTTAGAATGTTATAAGATCTCTTTCTGCTTGGTTAAAAGGTTATTTATTTTTGTGCTATAACAGAAAATGTGGCACAAGACCAAAGTGGGGAATGGGAAAGAGGTCAGTCTTCTGTCTTAACTTCTAAACTTAGCTAGACACAAATGCTGACCCAATCATACTAACAATATTTCTTGCACCAAAACAACACATTCTTACTTACCTTTCTCACCACACCCACCATAATACCTCAATGACTCCATGAAAATACTAACTAGACCCATATGTACAATTTGTGGTCTGTGGGGGGGAGGGGAATAAAACAACAATTTAAAATTTTAAAAAGTAACCCCAATGAGTATTTACAGTATGAAACAAATAACTCAAAGTTGTAGATTTCCAAAAGCATATCTCTTAACCAGTAGTATCAACAAGATTAAATTTCTAAAATGAATCAAGTGGGATTAGTAGAATATTTTTAAAAAAAATTTTTTTTAATTTCATATGAAATTTGTTTTTGTTCTTTTTTTTTTTTTTTTTAACTCAGTTTGAAATAAATAACACCTGTTTTTTTTTTAATTTTTATCTTTGAAAATTTTAATGAAGACTGTCACCATTTGTCATTTTGTATATAAAGAATAAAGATCAATGTGTGATAAAGATATGTGGGCAAAATATCTCATCAGACACTGACTGACAATCACTGGCTTTCATTGCTTTAATCATGATCTACAAAAAAACTGTAGTGAATCACTGTCTGATTCATTGCAAGAATAAGAAAATCCAGGACAAATAAAATTCTCCTAAGATATCTTGTCAGTCAGTTTCAAGTGGTTAATTAAAGGCTGATTTTGTGGATAATTCTTGTGTCTTTTTCCTTCATTATGTTCAGGAGTTATTTATTTTACAACTAGGTTAAAAAAAATACTTCAGAAAGCAAGAATTCAAGAGAGAAAAAAATGAAGAAGAGTAACCTTTCTTTTTTTGGCCAACATAAATAAAATTGTTTAACTTTGCAAGTTGCATTTAAGAGAAAATAAGGGAAAAAAATCTGAATTGAATAAAGTATTCATGACAAAAAATAGTTCTTGTCTTGATTGTTTCTTTGTCTAAAACTCTTTCTAACAATCATATCTCCATTCCTTTTAATAAAATTTCTAAAAGGTCATTTAATGGAATATATTTAATGTAATTAATCTAATGAAATCTCTTGATTGTGACTATCACTGAAGAAAATATAATTTAATGCATAACACTTTAATGGGGGAGGTTCTAGAAATATTTTCAATTTGCATTTCCCCATTATTAGCAGGATCGGTGCTAGGGTCCCCCCTCCTCAACTTTGATATGAGGCCCCCTTGTAAAAAATATTCTACTAATCCCATGTGATTCATTTTTTTTAGAAATCTACATGTCAATTTCAAAATTTCCCCAGGCCACAAACCCTTGAAGGAAAATTGGGAGTGGGTGGGTGCTGGGTAAGTGCCCTTTTTAAATTACCAAAAATCAGTGAATTATCCAATTTAAATGGAAATTTCAGTACATATTCATTAATTATTTACTTTTGTAATAAATAGTTTTTTTTTTATTTTAAAAAATCTGAGAAAATGTTATTCCTTTTGTAACAACCACCAATATTTTCATGATTAAATTTTACTTGAAAAAAATGTTTAAGTCACAAATTTTTACATTTCCATAAGGATTAATTGCCAACACATCTCCACTGAAAAAAAAAAAAGTTTTTTTTTTTACAAAGATTTCAACACAACACAAATGAGATTGTCTTAAAAAACAGTATTTCAATTTTGGGGAAAATTTTTCATGTGTTGAAATCTTTAACATTTTTATTTTTTTAAGTGATCATTTTCTTGGTTTTATCTTTCTAGAAATGTAAAAAATAGGGTCTAGAAATTTTATTTTAATTACTAGCCATGGATTTCTGGTTAGTAGAAAAGAATACCAGGTGCTGTAAGCTTGGATGTGCAGGTGGTAAAATAGATGACAGCACAAAATTGGAAATTGGAGAACAGAGTTCCCATTCCAGTTAGGTTCATTATATTCACTTATGTGCAAATAGCTTTGGGAAAGGTATGAATCCACTTCTTCTTCTTCCCAGCTATGGGTTAATTAGTAGGACTTGTATCAGTAAATCCTTATTATCTCCAAGAAATTCTTACAATCTAAAAATATTTTCTGGCTTTAAATAACCTGCAAAAGGTTGATAAGCCATAAAAAACAAATCAATTAATCAATCAAAAAAAATACAGGTATACTGTTTTTGTAGTAATTACTCCCTAACTAACCTAATGCAATTTCATAATCTTATGAATTAAACTTAACTAAGTACTAAAGATTAAAGCTGGAATGGTCTACTTATGCACATATATTATCCCTTCTACTTTCTTCTTCTAATTTCAGCTCCCAGAACCAGCCAACATCTTCCTTGTGAATGCTGAAACTCTTCTGCTTTATGCTTTCTTTTTTTCTTCTTCTCTATCTAAGTTCAACTCCTGGCACCTGACAACATATTCCTTGTCAAAGCCAAATCCCTTCTCCCTGTCTGACAAATCAGAAAACTTAAATAGATTCAAATCAACTCTGACTTGAATCAGAAATTTGATAATATGAGGTTGCAACTTATATTCCCCATTGGTTAAAAAAATCACAAAATGTATCTCTTCAAGCGACACCCATTTGCAAACTTTATTTAGGCAGGTTTTGAAACCAAAAGACTTAAGCCTCTTTATTTATAAGTTTTTGAAAACAAAATTTTATACATATATCTTCTTTATAAACTCTCAGGTTTCATTTTGGCAGTATTTTTACAACATTAACTTGAACCTCACATATATAAAGTTTTACACATCAAATTTTAGTCAGGCTTCATTACAGCAGTTTCTTTTTATTTAAAGAATAAGTGTTAGGAACTGTTTTCTATTAATAAGATATTTTAAAACAATCACCTCAAAAGAAAGTGTAATAAAAAAAAACCTAGTCTATTGTATTATTTTTTTCTTTACTCCTTAATTATTTTTGTATAATTTTAGTTTTTTTTTATATAAACTTTTATAGGCTTGGCTGCAAATCATGAGCTGCTGTTAATGTTTTGTGTCCTTACAATGCCTTTCCTCAAACAGTAATGTAAAAGTTGTGTTTATGCTTTTCCAGAGGGCATTATTGCAAATGGGTCAATTTTTTTTTGTACCATAAATAGCCTCAGTTTGAATTCAAACTTGATTTGTCTATCACATTTTTTTTTCTTACATTTTAGCCTCTGTAGACAAGCCAGTTAAAGCATCAAGCATCTTGGATAATATGATACAAGTTCAAATCTTGTCTGCTGCTAATTCTTTCTTTGAATTTAATGTGGTTTATTTTAACGGTACCAGGTTGTTTGTCTTCGAATATTGTGACAAAAAAAATGACAAAAAAATGAAAGAAAAAAAACAAAAAACAAAAATAAATGAAAACCTTTCATCTGTTATGATGGGCCTTGCTTGACTCCTGTTTTTGATTAGTAAAATACAACATATAAAACAAAGTGAGACATTCATAATAAATAATCAGATGGATTTATTATCCTAAGGATTCTGTTGTACAAGTTCAGTGGAATAAGTAAATTCTTGTAATCTGATTATTAGTAGATTATTTCTGGTTTGATGTTTCGAGTCTTGGATTTTTTTGTATGCGCCTTATTCACTAGGGAGGCACGGTAGAGTAATGGATGGTGGCTTGGATTGAGGAATCGGAGAGCTGAGTTTGAAATCCAGTCGAATCCATTACATTCACTTACATGCTAATACCCTTGGGAAAAGTATGAATCCTCTTCTTCTCCCAGTTTTGGGTAAATAGCAGGATGGAAACTGATCTATCGCAGAAAGAAATGGCAAACTACTGCGGGGAAAAAATCTGCCTCTTCAGTCATGTATCGAAAGATATACATAATCACTGTAAGCGTGTATCACACATGGCACATAACTGATTGAATTATTCAATAAGAGAGGTGACGTTCTCTCTTCTTCCACTCTCTCCCCGAAAAAAAATAAAATAAGAAAAACATGAAAAGAATAAGACAAACAAAAAAATTATATTTATTTATGTGTAATAACACTACTAATTATTTTCCTAATAATCATTAAAATTTAGTTGCAATCTCTTAACATTGTTAATGTTTATTTTTAAATTTTTTGAGAGAAACTGATTGCTTGCTACTACAAAATATTCTTTCTTTCTTTTCTTAACTTTTTATTCCAGAATTTGTTAACTTCTCCCTATGACCCCTACCCCCAAAACGAAAGAAAACTTTTCAATAAAATACTTGTTTCTTATTTTAAGCAAGACTTATCAGCTGATGCGGAGTAATACACAAACAAGTGATGAGGTTATTCTTTGCGGGGTTAAATAGGTTAGAGTAAAAATATCAAGTAAATTAAAGCAAAATCTATATAACAATATTTAATCGTAATAATAATTTTTCTTTCTCTAGGTTCTTTTTGATGCGTAATAATAAATTTATTATCAATTTTTATCCGGAATGCATAATACAATTGCTAGCGGACTATATGCTTTTGCGTATCATTCGTTCTCCGTTTCATAAACGCGTGTGCAAGGAAAGGTATAAGTACTGAAACTACTTTTTTTCTGTAGGAATTTTGTGTATTTCTTTTCTCTTGCACAGTTTCTTTATTTCTGCTTTCATATCTCCATGTACACTTTATTGGCTGCTGTAACGAGAAGTTCGGCCACTGTCCAGGCAGGAGTCCGATGGCTTCAGAAAGATCTGGTCAGGTCCCTTTTTAAGGGTCACACTGTTAGGTCCACTGCAGCCCTTCCTCAACAAGAATTTCCTTCGGTTAACAATAACATACCTTCATCCTCGTCAACTAATGTCAGCCCACAAAAACCAGATACGGAAGGGGAATCTTTCAAGCCTTTCGTCAAAAACCTGTTCCTTGGACAATTTGACAAAGTAAGGTTGCTTAAATGTTTAACTTAAAATGTTTGTTTATTATACTGTGTGTGTACACACAACATGTTTCGTTTCTAAAAGAAAGGTCATTAATTCGAACAACGAACTTTTTTTTTGTATTAAAAAATAAATATTTTTTGTCTGTGGTTATTATTAAATATTCTGCGTTGTTGACATTTTCTTAATTATCGTGGATGTCTGTTATGAATTTGTTAAAAATACTACGATCGCATCGATCACTTTCAATTCGTAGGAAGTGAAATATATCTTCATTCTTTACCGGACATGTGAGTTGGGGAAAATAAAGTCTTTCTTTTTAGTTTTTATTCTCTACCAGAAAAAAAATTACAACGTATGGATTAGTAAAATGTGTTTTCTTTTGCGATGTAAGATTTAAGAGAAAGAAAAAAAAAAAAAAAAAAAAATCGCCCACGTTTTTATGTGGACGACATAAATTAGAAAAGAAAACTATATATATTTTTTTCAATTTCATTCAAATCCGCATCCCCCCCCCCAAGTTACTTAAAAACGAAAAAGTTAACAGCGATAAAAAATAAAATTAAAAAAAATAACCTGATTTTTATAAAATCGAGTCCGTACTTTTTCTTTTTCTTTTTTATTAAAAAAAAAAAAACAACGAACAAAAAATTTTTTTGAATGTTGTCATAAAACCTGAGAAAGCAACAACAAAAAAATTCAGTCCATGCTGGTTGCTGGGTTGATTCTCATTGAGGAATGTCGTCTTGAATGAAGTGCAGTAAATTATGATGTTTTTAACAATTTAAACATTCAAATGTTCTTTACTTTATTTTAGTCTTACTCTTTGTGTGTGTTTGTGTAATTAACCTCTTTTTTTTTTTTTTCTAATTTATTTGTTTACGTAAAAACACTAACTAAAAATAACTTGAACTACTTGATACCAAGATAAACTACAGTACTACACAATTATTTATTTATTTATTTTTTAATCGACTATTTTCTAAATTTAGGAAGATTTATTTTTGATTAATCGTCGCTTAAGATTTTCGCTGGTTGCTATATGTCAGTATTTTATCTACTTTGTTTTGTATTTCCTATTTTCTCTTAGTTTTTTTTAATTAACGAATTATAATTAAGTTAAGAAAAAAAAGTATTTTTTTTTTACCTACACCTCTATCAAATATTGCTGGAAACAATTTTTTTAAAAATAAAATTTAAGAGTAAAAAAAAAAAATCTTTTAAAAAAAATACATGTATTCAATACATCGTAATTTGTAGTTAGTTACTAGTTACAATACATGTTTTTTCTTTTTTGTTTACAACATTCATTATGTGTATGTAAACAAATCATCACCTTGAAAGACCATAAATTTAAAATTTATTTTATATAACGAAGATAGACGGAAATTTTAAAAAGTTAATTTCACTTGTTTATTCTGGCGTTTTGTTTGTTTCTGGCTCTACTCATATTTTTTTTTTTTGTTTATTATACTTTGACGGAATTCTAGTAACTTCTTTTTAAATAAAAAATGCTCTGTGATTCCAACGGAAGGTTTTAAAAAGAAATTTATCATAACCACACTGCGCAGAAGAATTATCTCTTTTTTTTTTTAAATTAAGTTTTACATTAGTTTTTATTATTATTATTAATCTCAAATGAAAATCTCTGTTAAATTTCTGTTTCTTCAGTAACAGAAATGGATGTCTTATCATCGAAAGAGACTTTGGTACAAGTTGAGTGCTGTGGTCCTATCTGGAATGTGACATAAATAAATGGAAACCAAACCTACAAAGAATTCACAGCAACAGCCGCTCTTTCAAGAGAATAAACTAAAAAGTTATTTAATTATTAAGTTAATAATTTATTAACCAATTACGTTAACAGACAAGTCATAAAACGTTGCTTTATAAAACAACCAGTAATGCAAAGAGTCAAATGCGAGGTAATAAAAGAGTTAAAACTTAAAATTAAAAATCTATCAAATGGGAACACAATTGCCTGACAGCGACGCTGTGAATTTTTCGCATTTTTTCGTGACGTAATGCACATCTCAGCATGGACCATAGTATTTGATTTATTTTAACAACTTGATTCCCTGTGATTGTGCCTGTACAGAATTGATTCTTTGTATGTCACACTGTATTTGACTTTTCATGTGTACATGCAATGTGTATGCGTGTGCACACAAGCACGTGTGCATACACACATAATTTGTCTGTGTCTGAAATTGGAAATTGTAATAATAATAATACAATCCCATTCCACTCAGTCTGGACAACCCTTATCTTGGGCTGAGAAATAAATCAAAATTGGAAACTAAGAAAAAAATATTAATTTTATTTTTCAAAGCCTAAAAAATCAGATAATTATAAGATTTTATTTTTCAATAATTTGGTTATGGAATTATTTTTAAAGGTTCTTTAGAATAATGCAGAAATAATTTTAGGTCTGTCATTGAATTAAAATAACACAATTTGAAATAAATATCTGTGTTGTGAGGGCTAATTTCCTTTTCTGTCTGGCAACAATGCTTGGGTGACAGGAAAAAAGAGTATGAAGCTGAAATATGGCCATTTAGTCATTTTTATGGTGCCTTTTTTGTACTTAAACTGAATATATTTTGTAATAAATGTAGTATTTCAAATGGTCAAACAATTTGAAAATAGATCATCTTGCCATCAAAGTGACAAATACTGAACCAATATATTATTAAAAAAATTGGAATCAAATTTGTATAAAAACTAAAGAAGTAAATTGCAATATTTTCTTTATTTTATTTCTAGAATTTGTTTACAAGGAGTATTTTCCTTTTGTCTATATGTCATTGAGAACAGATAAGTATAAACAAAAGGTGGGGTAGTAGTTAATATCTCTTCCTGCCATGCTGATACTATTTATATATTATAATCTACTAACATTTAATATAAAGATGAATCTAATTTAGAATGCACTTTGATGTGTTGTAAAGTATGTTAGTAATGCCATCAAATGAGGGGACAAAGGTTAGGGGACAGATCTTGGTGAATTCTTGACACATTGTCAGGAATGCACCAAATAGTATAAAAATATAGTTGACTAGCAACTGATGTGGTGGAGAGGGGAGGAGGAAGACTTGACCCTGGCCATATAGCAGAAGATAGGAACATGCCTTAAAAGAGAAAATGGAAACATTCATCTTAAAATAAATAAAATTGATGTAACCTGGAGCACCTCTCTGCTTTTATTTTTTAGTTTTCATTTTCTAAATAAAGTGGAATACAATGTTTTCAGGTTCATAAGTTGATTTACTTTCTGCTTGAGAAAGAAGTACCAAGTTAGAGAAAAATTAATAAAAGCAAAATTATTTTTTCATTCTCTTTACACACAATTTATCTTAGAGCAAAATAATTGAAAAATTATTTTTCTTTTCCCATGTGAATGTTTTACCAAATGCTACAATCTTCAAGTCAAAGGTCAATTATTACCTATTCTTGAAATCATCATTTTATACTCTTACATTCCCTCTACCTGGAGTGGCTCTAGGGCCTTATTGAGTGAACATTAGTGAAAAAAAATACAAACAATGAATGTCTAATGATAATTTGTACTCCAGCATATTTTTGTGATGTCAACAAACACTCAATGCCACTTTTGTAATGCCAATGAATACTCATCGCTTTCGTAATGCTTGTTGCAGTAGAGACTTTGTAATTTCAGATATAACTATAGTATGCCATTGAACAATACTGATGTCAGATGCCTTTGAATAGCACTCACACTAATAGTACTTGTTCGATAATACTCGCTAGGAAAGTAACCACTGTATAGTGATCAGTATAGTGAAACAGTATAGTGAATAGAGTGGAGAATAGTGAAACAGTATAGTGAATAGAGTGGAGAATAGTGAAACAGTATAGTGAATAGAGTGGAGAATAGTGATCTGTATAGTGAATAGAGTGGAGAATAGTGATCTGTATAGTGAATAGAGTGGAGAATAGTGATCTGTATAGTGAATGTGGAGAATAGTGATCTGTAATAATAGAGTGGAGAATAGTGATCTGTATAGTGAATAGAGTGGAGAATAGTGATCTGTATAGTGAATAGAGTGGAGAATAGTGATCTGTATAGTGAATAGAGTGGAGAATAGTGATCTGTATAGTGAATAGAGTGGAGAATAGTGATCTGTATAGTGATAGACGATTTTGTTTGTAAAATGTGTGGAGGGTAAAAATTAGTTCATTTGCCAGATCAAAATATAATTTGTATCTTATCAAGAATGGAATGTGTTTTGTCATAAGTGGATAACATGGTGAATAAATGGGACATTTCAATCACCAATGGATAAAAGTTTGTGTTGAAAGAGGATAAAAAAAAAACAGTTGCAGAGAAAAATAAGTACTTCAGTTTGTGTATATTCAGTTGCATATGCTTTCTTGGCCTGTATTTATTGTTTTAGCCTCTCATGGGTCATGAGAGAACTGGACAATTTCTGGATAGCACTCCATGTTTACTGTAGCCTTGCATCAAAAATACTGTCATGGGTAAGGTGGGTAAATAGCCTACCTACACATTTTGCTTGTATTTGTATATATTTTTTTAAACATAGTAATACAAATAAAAAAATGTCTGAAAATTATGAGAATTTAGTGTAAGTCAGCAGAACTTTCGCCAAAAAGCATTCAATAACTATATTCAGTCAATCAATAGAAGTTACAATAAACATCTCATTGACTGATTCCAAAATTTCATGTCTATAATATCAAATAATTAAATAAATAAATCAAATTTATAATTAATTAAATGATTTAAAATAACCAGTAAGTTTTAATATAACAAATTATGTGAACATTGGGAAATTTACAATAATAATCATATATATATATATATATATATATATATATATATATATATATATATATATATTATAAGCATGTTTTATTGAATATTATCAACATATTGTATCTACTTATTTTTTATATTTTTATGCTGATCCTTTCCAGTTGTCTAATCAATTTCTTGATGTTAAGATAAAATTCATCAAAAGGAAGGTGCTATAGTTTTTTTTTTTTTTTTTTTTTTTTACCCAATTACTCTCAATCTTTTCCAAGATCATTTTCAGGGGTAAATTATGAAGACAAACTTATTCTAACTGCAATAAAATCTACATTTTGTTGTGATGGTGATTTTTTTTTTTTTTTTTTTTAAAAAAACATGTGCAAATGTGCTTTGTTATATTGGGTAAAAAAAAACAAAAAAAAACTATGGCGTAATTTTACGTAATCCTGTGAAGTTTTGTTGAAATCGGTTGGAAAATGTAGGAAATCTGATCCAATATATAAACTTACAGACACACACACACACACACACAATCTGCATTTTATCATAAGTAAGATAAGATGCTTCAATAAGTGAGGAGCCTGATGATGAAAATATTTATTTTTCTCTTTTCTTGTCAAGGCACTTAATATGGTGGTGAATATTAATCATATTGCTCAAACATTTGAAGTAAGAAATTTAAGATAAAAATTCAGCTAACATTCTTTAGTCTTATTAGTCCATCTTTATATTTTAAGAAGTTGAATATCTGTCATGGTTCTTAGTTTTAACTGCAAAAAAATCTAAGTAAATACAAAGTATGAAGTTTATTTTTTTTATTATAATATAAAATTGTTTCTTAATGACACAAGCTTTATTTTCTATACAAATCTTTTGTTTGGAGAAATCTTTATTTTTTAAATTTTCTAATAAAGAAATAAAATTGATAGAAACAAAGAAAATATAATCTTTCACGCATGATTTTTTTTTCTTTGTTCTTTTTTTAATATAAGCAAATGTACTCAAATTTGACAAAATTTTAAGTAACTTTACAACAGATGTCAATGTGGTTTAAGCAAGTAAAACAAAAAGAAAAACGTGAAATTAAACAAAGAATGACTAAATACATTATTTTATCCTGTATTCAAAAATTGTTACATCGAAGTGTCATACTATTCTATTAGACCCAAGCATAAAAAATTTAAGCAACTTGGGTACAGGTCAAAATCCTAAGTTGCTTATTAGAAAAAAAATTACTTAATTAAAATTATGATCATATTATTCCAGAAACTATTTAGATTATTCTCACTTTTTGTTTTTATCCCTGTTTTGGCTGATGGATTATTTAAACTTTATATATACATTGCAGTTGGTAATTTTTTCATTGTTGTTCAGTTTTGTAAGTTTTTTTTTGTTTTTTATGTGTGCTTATTTCTCTTGGACTAAAGGCATGAACTCCAATTTCTCTACTCACTATATTGTTACTTGTTCTCTGGATCATACTTTTCTTACAAGTTCATTATTATCATTGTCTTATACTATTTGAGTTTTGGTATTCGTAAAATTTTATAAAATCAAATTGATTGTAACCAATCTGTCATGAAAATGTCAGGCTATTAATTTAAGCAAACTTTAGATATTAATTCATCAGATAATATTTGTAGTTTTGGAATAATAATTTTAAGTTAATTTTTCTTCATTTTTAAAACTTCAGATTCCTTTTTACAGTAAATGTGTTTTTGAAGTTTAGTTGAAGGAGTTTTGACTGGTCTACAAGTATAAGAAGCAAAAAAAAAAAAAAAAAAAAAAAAAAAAAAAAGGCTGCATAACAACAAGGCTTCTGCAGCTGAAGGGGGGCATTTAAGAGCATGAGATTTAAGACTCTAAGTTGTAACCCCAGGATTGTCCCCCCATTGGACAATAACCTATTAAAGCATTGCTTTCAGGTCTGCATACCACAAACTAGAAATAACTGAGCTGTACTAAAAAAAACAAAAAAACAATATGAGATATCCCTAGACATAGACAGTTGAACAAGAACAATATATCTCTACAGATTAAGTAAAGGGTTCAGTTTGAAAAATTCCCTGAAGGTTACTTAGATTGATAAGCATCTGGAGAGTACACTGGCCAAAATATTGGGATAATAACAATGAAGATGTCAACATTAGTTCACATGTAAATAACTCCTAGAAATTCAGACTAGTAGGAAAAAAAAATTATTAGATTGCAGTGTAGTATTTTATCACATTCTTAATACTTTGCTATGAAATGCAACATTTTACTATATTTGATGTCATTTAAAATTCAACCCTTTTACAATTTAATATTACATTATTATACAGTTAGGTGAGGCACAAGTACTGATAGTCTAACTTGCATGTAAGGCATGAGATATTTTTTTTTAATTTTAATTTTTTTATGGTCTTGCATGCCATTAAATACAGTAGTATGTAATTAAAAAAAAGTTCTAATAGATGTTACTGCTCTATAAAGCAGTCATTTTACACAGCTTCATATCATAAATCTAAGTTCTAAAGCTCTTCAAAATGTAGCAGTTTAACACAATGTTATCTGTTTTTTGAAACTTTTCTATAGAGAACTGCAAATTTTCTTTTGAATCCATGATAACTTTATAGAGATAAGTTTAATTTCCATGTTTATTGATCAGCTTCAAATATATTCTTTGTTAACCACGGTTTTTATTTTAGTAAAAAAAAATGTTTTCTTTGTCTTTAGTCCATGCTGGTCTATCCTGAAATTTCTGACAATGAAGAACTTGAAGAACTCACTCAAATGTTTGAACAAGTGGAAAAATTCTTCTTGGAAGAAGGTAAAAAAAATGTTGAATAGCTAATTTAATGCAAAAATTTAATTTTTTAGATGAGTCATTTTCATTGCTTAATTCTGATTAGTTTTTGTTTCCATATTTATTGTTGCATTTTTTATGATAATGAATTTTCTTTTTTACATTCTACAAATTTAAAGTTGGATAGTGGAAAATGATTTAAGGAGAATATGGTGTAGGTTCTCTGTAGCCAAATTATTTAGGCCCTGCTCATATCAGACAGGCCCAAAAGATATGTGATTAGTGAACATCTTGTTACTACTTTTTATTTTCTTATAGAATGTAAAAACAACTTGTCAAATTAGTGACAAATTACAAACACAATTTGTTAATTCATAAATTTAAAAATTTAAAGATATTTAAGAGGCAGATTTTTAAAATTTTTTTTAAGACATCTTTATTGGTCTGCTTGTCTCGTGTAAATGTACAGAATAGCACATTTTTTTTTTTTTTTTTTTTTTTTTTTTTCAACATTAAATTATAAATATTAACCTGGAAATGTAATATTGATTAATTGAATTGAGAAAAAGATTTTTGTATGCCTTGGGAGAGACAACAGAATTTTGAACAGCAATTTAGGTTTTGTTAAATTTTTATTGTTCAGAAAAAATGGTCAGTGTAAAGAATATTGTTGTGAATTAAGTCACTTTGAATAACTGAATGTAAGACTGCTGATGTCATGGGTACTAACTCTGCTTCAATTATGTCCACATTGTCATTAATGAATTAAAGAGTTACTGTGCCTCTGCCCTCTGCCCTCATTGTAGATAGGTGCTGACTAAAAACAACCCAATTCAAAGCTGAGAGCTTTAAAATACAACTTGGAGAGATATAAACAAATATTAAATTGCTTTTTTTTATGTATCAAAAATCATTCTAGCATGAAAAAGAACAATTAAAGTTAGATTTTTTAAGATAAAAGGAAGTGGAAAAAAAATTCTGAGTTTCCTTATATTTATTGCTTTTGAGGTTGAAAACTTGTTAATAAAAAGAAATATACTTGTATTTTTATTTTAATCATTTTTAAAATAAATTTTAAATTTAATTTTAGTTGATTCCAAAAAGATTGATGAAGAAGCCTGTATTCCTGAAGAAACTCTCAGAATGATTGGTGAAATGGGACTGTTTGGGCAGCAGGTACCACCAGAATATGGTAAGGGTTAAATGATGAATATCAGTTCATTTTTATATCCTGAATGTTCATTGGGCTGTGCTGGGAGTGTGACAGTGTGTAGTAGAATTGGCAAGCTGAGTTTAAATTCCCACCTAGTATTGCATTCACTTTCACACAAATACTTTTTGAAAAGGCATTAATCCATCCCTATTCCTGTCAGTGTTAGTTAAGTAGCTGAGTAGATTGGTTAACTTTGTGTGACAATAAGAAACAATTCCACCATCTTTCCCAGACAGTTTATTTGCAGATAGTAAAGAGACAGAATCTGTGGAGAGCCAAGTTTGTCTATGTCCTGAAGGAACATACCCCTCAAAAAAAAAAAAACTGCTATCTTTTAGTCATTGTGTTTTAAATATTTGACTTTTTCTTTCAGGGGGTCTAGGACTGAATGCTACAAAATTTGCTCGATTAGCTGAAGCTACAGCTTTAGATGGTTCAATTGCTGTCACATTAGCTGCACACCACTCCATTGGACTTAAGGTAACAATTTTTCTTTTAATACTATGGCTTTGTTGTATACTGGACAGGTGTGTGTGTGTGTGTGTGTGTGTGTGTGGTTTTTTTTTTTTTTTATCTTAATGAATGAATAGATAACAGTGATAGAGATAGGAAGTTGTGCAGAGTCATTATTACCTTCGCCTTGATGGTCCATAGAATATGTCTAGCATTGCCTGTATAATGAATATAACACCAAATAACAAATGGTAGTTAATTTTTATTTTTTTTTATCAGTATAAATTAAGTATAAATGAAATAGCTCATAATAAAACAAATTCATATTTATTATTGCAGAAGTTCTTTTGTGGATAAGCTCCTTTTAATAGATAGAATATTTGACCAAGAAAGTTATAACACTATATTTTCTTGTGTATAATACAAAAAATTTTAAATGAAAATTAAAGGCAGAAAAGTACACATTTTTAGAAATTTTCACTTGGCTTAAAAACCTGTTATTTGAAAGAGGAAGATTGCAAATACACTCAGCACAACAGATAATAAAACACAAAGTAGGCAGGTGTTGATAACAATTGTTTACAAAAGGTATTTGATATATTGGCAATATTTGTTCTTTGGAAATCAGTGTAATTGAACATCTTCTGTCTTATAGACAGGAAATTCATTAAAATAGATTTAAAAATTTTAATAAAGAGAATATAAAAGATTTGTCATTTTAGTAACATTAATGTTATAACAAAGCACTTTTCCTTGAAAATTCAAATACGAAAATAAGTTTTTAAACATAAATTAAGAAGAAACTCATAATGGCTGAACATCCGGGTCATTTCTGTTCCTTAATATTGTGAAAAATTAAATATTTTAATGGATAAGATAGTACAACTTTTAAAAAAAAATTTACATATTTATTTATTTATTTTTTTTATGGGGTTGTATTATCGTATTATATTCAAAGATGTAATTTATTCCTTGTTTTTAGCTTCAGAAACACGGTGACATTATACTCAAGTCATATTGTTCATAAGAAAATACAGTAAGCACAACAAGATGATTAAAATTTTCAAAAATTAATAATGTAATACTTCATTTCATAATTACATGACTAAAGTAGTTCAGCTTTTTTTTAAATAACTAATATAAATTAGTATGACAAAACTTATAGAGGGGAAAATAAATTTCTTATTAAAATTATCCAGAAAGGTCAAAAGAGCAGTGAGGAAAAATGTTTAAGTTTCAAGTAGTTAAAGAAACATTTGTTGTCTTATGGTAATTGTTTTTTGAATTTTTTCTTGCATTGATGAAGCAGATGATTAAATAGATATATTCACAAATTGCTGTTTCTTTTTCATTTAGGAAGAAATGTAGAATATCATAGTTAAAGATTACTAGAACCTGAGTTTTCAAAATTGTAAATTTTTAATTTTTTAAAAAGTTTTTATAGACACATGTTTAGAACAGTTGATTTTCAATTTCAGGGAATTTTATTATATGGAACTGAAGAACAAAAACTAAAATATCTTCCCAGACTTGCAAGTGGAGAACAATTGGCTGCATTTTGCCTTACAGAGCCATCCAGGTACACAGTCATTGTTTCTTAATATTTTGTTGGAGAGTACAAGAAGTCTTTATTGGAAAAACAGGGTAACTTATTTTTTTTCATGTATGTTCATTATATTTCATGATGGAAATAAACAAGTTGCTTTTAAGTTGTGGGTGGGTAGTAGTGTTGGAAGTAAATATACTCTATTTTTGCAAGAAATCTTGTTTTCATTATTAAAATATATTATTGATTTGATAGTCATGCACAAAATATAATAAACTGCATGTGAAATGGTCAATGAACTCCTGTAATCATGGTTTGGCTTCACAAAACGAAGATCAAGAGGGAGTCTGTACACGTCAATTGAAGGCATGTTTATGACTGATAAATCCAATGCGGGACAGGCGTACATGGTTGCAGCAATTGCAGCTGAAAGTTCGGCCTGAGCTCAATGACATAGCATTGCAGTACTTCCTCCTCTGCTTCTGAGTGTTCACTACCTTCATATAAACTTCTTTTCATTCTCGAAATTTTCTAAGTTTGCATTTCAAGATATGATGTAGGGGTAGTGCAAAAGCTATCAGTGTAGCCAGTGGAATTTGTGAGCTGAGCCAAATTTATGCCTAATCTGTTGTGTTCATTTTGCACAAGTTCCCTTGGTAAGGGAATGAGTCCATCTTCTCTCCCTCTAGCTATGGGTTAAATAGCATAGTAGGCTCTCTAACTTGGGGTAGCAGTCAGTCCAAGAAGAAAAACTGAATTCCAAACTGTGGAAAAAGCAATAGAAAACTACCCCACTATCTTTCACAGAAGTCATGGCAATTCCAATAAGAAAAGGAATCTGTGGAGAGCCATGATTGCCTACATCATGAAATGGTATGGCATTAAAAAAAAAAAAAAAATAGAAAAAATTAATTCCATTCATAGTCTTCTGAAGGTAATGTTAACAAACATTAAAATATTAACAAAATCACTCATGACTCTTATCATATATAAAAGCATGTTTTGGAGTTAATCTTTTTACTAGCAGTATAACCTGTCTTCAACTGGGTGTTTCATTACTGGGGAATTTTTTCCATTCAGTTAAAGCAGTTTAAGTTTAAAGTCAACCCACCCAAAAATCAATATTAGTAACAACAATTGGGTGCAACTGAGGCACATCCTCAAATGGGGGTTAACAATTTGGAAGGGGGGGGTCCTGGAAAGGGCTGTTTTTGCGTTCTCAATCTTGCAAGGAAGGAACCTTTTCCATGGACCATCATCATAATAATAATATATATAATATATATATAATAATATATATAATATTATATTTATATATTTATATTTTATTTATAATATATTTGTTTTTATAATTCTAATCTTTTGGATTAGATTTCAACTCTCTAAATTGTATGCTTTTTTTTTTTTTTTTTCACCTTCAAGCTTTTAATTTTTTCCAACCAATTTGGACTCAAAACCGCCTCTGAAGAATTATTTATCAAACAAAAAAATTTCATCGAAATTGGATGAAAACTGTGGAAATGCATAAACAACACCTGATCTCACACACATACATATGCACACACATTATGAGAATTATGGATATAAGATAACTTAAAATTTGTTTTAGGTCTCAGACCTCACTGATTACTAAAGTCATATCTTGATAATGTGAGTAGAAAGATTGATCAGTAAGCCATTTGTCCAGTTAGCCTTTTATATGTTATAAATTCTGTCAGTAACACTTATGAATTCTTGACCACTGACAATTCCTTTTTCCTAAATTTTAATACATAACACAGATTGACTACCAAAAAACATTTTAAGTCAAAAATAACAAAATTCAGTTTTAATTATCAATATTTAGTTTTTTAGTGCAGAAACTAAAACTAGCCAGGTTAGCTTTGCTTACATATATTAGGTTCACCATTGCCAGAATTCTTGTTTTGCTATATATGCAATGTTTAAAGAGAATGAGAATTTTGATTTATTTTTTTGCACCTCTTACCTATGATATTATGAGTTACATAAACAGTGAGGGTTTCAAATATCTTTTTTTTTCCATGATAAACTTTGTGAATGTTCCAGAAAAAAAAAAATTCTAATTTTCTCTTAGTGGAAGTGACGCAGCATCCATTCAAACCAGAGCAACACTGTCAGAAGATGGAAAATCATATTACCTGAATGGAAACAAAATTTGGATTTCAAATGGGGGTCTGGCTGAAGTCTTTACTGTTTTTGCCAGGACTGACATCATAAACAGCAAGGTTGGTTTGGCATTTTATTTATATATATATATTTATATATATACGCACACCATTGTTGAGATGATATTTTGCGTTCTAATATATTGGACTAAACTTTCAAACAAAATATAACAACACTTCTAAAATGATGCTCTGTTTAAAATCTGTTTTTTCTTTCCTTCACTTTACTTTTTCACAACCCTGAAGATAACTCTTGTGGGTTGAAAGTTTGGACATAAGAATAAATTTGGGATAATTTTTTTTTGATATCTACAACAATCACATTTGTGAAATGTTATTTGCATTTTGGTGGAAATGATTAATAAATTTAATAAATCTAAGATGCCTATTCTTTTTAATAAGGTTTGTTTGGAAGAACAATTGTTGCTACAATATACACCTTTTCTTTTCTTTTCTTTTCTTTTTTTTTTCTTTTCTTTTTTCTTTTCTTTTCTTTTCTTTTCTTTTCTTTTTTTTAAAGCCTGGTTTTTGTCATGTTTCGTCTTAACTATTTCGGATTAGCTAACAAAGATACCTTGCAATGAATTGAGTGATTCAAAACAATTTCTACATACTAGTGAAGGCAGAGAAAACTGATTGTCTTGGAGCTGCTGACAAGATATTTTGCTAATATAAAGTCACACAAGAATATCTTGATCTCAAGTGCTTATTATTAAGTTATTAAGCATGTTTTATTTTCTCTAGCACAAATTTCACTTGTTTGTTGGCCTCTTTTAATCTTGTACCAATAAATTTTTGTGTGAATTTTCTTTTTTGGTACAGATGATTTATATTCTTTCGATGAATGCTGAATAATCTCTTGATAATTTTGAGAAGATATTCAAAGATTTGTTCAAAAGTTTGTATTTGTCTTTTATGTTGCTTTCAGCCAATCCATTCTGCGGTTACCTTCAGGTGAACAGTCCATTTAGAAAAGAGGAGTGGCAGTCTCTTTCTTAGATAAACAGAAAAGAGAAAATTTGAAACTGTTAAGACAAATTGTATCAGGAGGAATAAGGGTTGAGAAAATAAAGAATGTTACTGGAAGGTGGGGGATATTAAAGGCAGCTGACACACACAGGTGTATAAGTCAGGCCAGTGTGGAGTTCTTTCTGCAAAGGGTAAGAATTGGAGAACATCTTTGTGCCATATCGCCTCATGACATAGGTGACCATGGCTCTCCACAATTTCCTGTCCTCTATAGATCTTTATAAATTTTGTCTTTTTGTTATTTTGCCTAAACCCTGTTCCGCCATCCATTTATTCAAATCCACTAAGTAAGTTATACTTTGTTTTCTCTATTCCTCTTGCCTTCAATCTGCCCCATGAGTATCAGATTTTCCAAGCTCTCTTTCCTCATGTGCCCTAGATATTTCAACTCTCTTTCTGATGTTAAGTATAAGTTTCTTTTTTGTTTCCATTTTCTCTAAAATTTTATCATTGTTCACATTCAGTCGATGGTATGCTCAGCATCCTTCTGTAGAACCACATTTCTGTTGATTTAAGTCTCTTCTTCATCTTCGAGGAGATTGTCATATAGTACAGATATCACATAACAGTTCAGTACTCTTTTCTTTGTTTCTAATGAAGTTTTTTCTGTTTCTTAATACTCTGCTTTAGGAATGCATCTTTGGCTATCCCAATGTGTCTTTGGATTTCAGTGTCACACTTTCTATCCTCTGTTAAAATACTTCCCAGATGATTAAATTCCTGTACTTGTTTGATTTTAGTATCTCCGACTTGGAATTTGCATTTTGGACTCATCCTTTTGCTAACAATCATGCATTCTGTCTTCCTGCAGTTGATATTTAGTTCTTTCTTCTCACTTTCATTCACTAATTTCTGTAGGAGTTTTTGTAGTTTTCTTTCTGTGTCTGTTATCATTAATGTGTCATCTGCAGATCTTATGTTGTTAAGGTTGTGGCTGCCAATAATGAATCCTGGTAGGACTTCTAATTCTCTCAAAATCATCTTGTTGTATAGGTTGAATAAGTTTGGTGAAAAGACACGTCTTACACCCCTTTCTATTTTTGTATATCTTTTGAACTCATTTTCTATCCAAACTCATTACTACCAATATAGGTTCTTGGTTATTCTAATATCCTTCCCAAATATGGCAAGGTTTCTGATCAGTTCCAACAGAAGTTTGTGGAATACTTTATGGAACATCTTTGTGCAATCTATAAAACACAGGTACACATCCTTCTGCATTTGTATTGCTCTTTCTGGTGACATTCTGAGAATAAATATCATGTTCCTTGTTCCTGTGTCTTTGACAAAGCTGCATTTTTCTTGTTCTATTTCTAGTCTGATTTTGCTGCATTCTATGTTCATCAGAATTCGGATAAGTTTGTTATATGGCTCATTAGACTGATTGTCCAATGGAGTTCACATTTGTTTGCACCTAGCTTCTTAGACAGCACTATGAAAATGGATCTACTTAGGTTTGCTGGTATATCACCACTGTTGTAGATTTAATTTATTATTTCTGTAATCTTTATGCCAAAATTATCTAAAGCTGCCAGCATCTCTATTACAATTCTGTCTGGTCCTGCCGCTTTGTTTCTGTTCAATTTGGCTAGTGCAAATTTTAATATTTCCAGTCCGTTGATATTTCTGTGTAATGCCGGTTGCTTTCTTTCATCGTGGAAGAGTTCTCCGATATATTTGTATATATTTTTTCTTTCTTTAATATCAGTGTTCCATCCTTGGATTTTATGCATCCTGTTGATGAGCATGTATTTTGTCCTATTAATTCTTTATACATATCTGCTTTATCTGTGATATTATTTCTTTCTATTTCTGCACATTCCTCTTTAACCTGCCTTCATTTGTTCCTTATTTTTTGTGTGTGTAGTGTCCTATATTGTTTTCCATGTCTTAGCATTGTTTTTTTTTTTTTTTTTTTTTTTTTGTCCCCTTTCCATCATGTCAAATTTAATCTGTCATCCATTCATTTTTTTTTCCTTTGTCTATTTTCCTTTGGGAAAATTGCTGATGTTACTGAAGCTTCTTTTAATGTTTCCCACTTTGAATTTTCATTTTCATTTTGTCCATCATATCTGCTATTCACACTGTCTATATATTTCTCCTTCAGATTTGGGTCATTCAAGAGTTAATATTGCAATTTGAGTGCTGCCTTGGGTCTCTTCAATTTCTATAGTTTCACTCTAAGTTTAGATATCACTGGAGGGTGATCGCTTCCACAGTCAGCACTTGGATATATTTTGCAGTGTAAAATTGTGTTCCTGAATCTCTCATTGATAGTTATGTAGTCTTATTTTTCTCCTCCTAGGCTTCTGCATGTCCATGTATGTTTTGGGTGTTCTTGAAACCAAGTGTTGGTTGCTATCTGCTCATTCACCATACATCACAAGACCCATTTTTCTCTGTGTTGAACATCACTGTATATTAAAAATACAGAGTCACCTGGGAATGGATTTGCAAGTTTAGCTTCTATTCCTGAGAATGAGCTGAATTGGTGAATATATTTGCCACCATTTTTTTTTCTGTTGATCACCATTTCCTTCTTTCTTTACAAATTATCTACCCTGAAAAGTGTTGTAAAATGGATTAACTGCAAAACATGGAAACAACATATAAGAAAACAAATTTGATATTGTGATATGATAAACCTATTTTGTTGGAAATTTAAAGAAAATGATTGAGCTAGAAAAAATAAACCACCATCATTTTTTTTCTGTGTCCCTCCAGTCCTAACTAATGGAATTGCTTGTGGATTTCTCTATTAATTTGTGGGATATGCAAATTTCCATATTGTGCTCATAATTAATTTTTAGTTTTTTTTTTTTTTTTTTTTTTTTTTTTAAAAAAAAAAAAACGTAAAATGACCTCCATTCATGTTTCAAATGATGTTTGTAAGATATGCTCACTTTAATGGAAATGACTTCATATAGTGTTAACACTTTCACTGTTGCAATGTTATAGCATTATTATCTTCTTGCATTGATTTCTTGTGAGTGGCACCATTTTAGTTTTGATAGGATACTGTTGGAGATAAGACAAAATAGAAAAACTACTGTCTCTGGAATGTCTCCCATTTCAACCTGGGGATGCCTACTATAAGGGGCAAAATGCATAGCTAAATAGTTTTTCACTTTGTCTTATCTCCATTTTCCTTGGGACATTATCATACATCCTCCTATTATCCATAAAATATTTTGTAATATGAACTAAGATAAACAATATCCCCAACATGCAAAACAATAAAAATAAGTGGCAGAATTGGTCATATTGTATGCTACTTTATGTCTATACTAGCGGCTGACATTTCAGCGTCTTTAAACATTGACAGCAGACAATATATTTTTGGAAAGATGTATATCTAAAGCAGTGAAAGTTAACTCCTATTTAGTATAGATTCAAGATGAGATAATGTTTGTGGGATAAAACAATGACTCTTGTATGTATTATAAATTTTACATGTTGTAAATTTCAGGGTGAGAAAGAAGACAAAATTACAGCCTTTATTGTGGAAAGAAGTTTTGGTGGCATCACAAATGGCAAACCTGAAGACAAATTAGGCATTCGAGGCTCAAATAGTAAGTTTTATTATACTAGTTTAATTTGCCTGCATAGTTTTTCTGAATCTTTTCTTAAAATATTTATGAAGATCAGTTTTTTGTTTGTGGAAGTTTTGAGCATTTGGTGTGTTAGACTATTTTTGTATGTTGGTTAGTTATCTATGTTACCTTTCTGTTACTTTTGGTTTTGTTGCAGTTAAAATAATTGGTAGTGTGTTTAACAGAATTAGTCATTTCTTTTTGTTAAGTTGATACTATATGGAGTGGGAGTTATGAATCCCACATGGCTACTTGTAAATCCTTGTGGAAATGCTGACATTCCTCTTCCCACAAATTGGTGCCATTTTATTTAATCTTTTTAAGATATGAGTAATTATGAAAATCCTCATTGGCAGGCACAAACTATTAAAAAAAAAAAAAAAAGACTTTCTCTGAAATACTTTAAATTAATTTTTCTTTTACTAAATTCCTACTTTCCAAAAATGGTTTTGAAAACCAAACTTCAAATTAAAAATCTTTTAATTTGATTCTTTTTTTTCTTTTCTCCAGCCTGTGAAGTCCATTTTGAAAATACTCCTGTACCAGTAGAAAATGTCATTGGAGAAGTTGGGCAAGGATTCAGTGTAAATATATATTTTTTGTTTCTCCCTTAAACTTACCTGTGTATAAATGCTCTGATACGGTAGGTTGTTAATTGTGATTTCTGTCTGAATTTCTCTGAAGAATTCTCATTATTTACAGTCAGAGTAATTAAGGAGATCAGGCCAACTGTAAAAAAAAAAAATGATGATCCTAAGATATTTTTCTGTTTTAATAAACCCTATATTGTATCTTAGACAAGAGGGTGCTGAAAAATTGTCCTAGCCCACTCTCCAAAATCAATATTTCAATGACTAAACATCAGAATATTTTTTTTTCCAGGGTTAAAGTAGTTTGAGAATTAAAGTGCAGAGTTTTATTGAATCTTGGGAGGGAGGGAAATAAGTGGAATTGCATGTAGATTTTGTGGCTCCAGGTCATTCTTCTTGGTTGGGTGGGGCTTGTCACATTGAAATGCCGGCTTTTGTACAATCACCAAAGTTAAGCAATGTTGAGCCTTGTCAATATCTAGATGGGTAATCACTTGGAATACCAGTTGCTGTAAGCTTGGATGTATGGGTGCTGTAATGGATAATGGCTTGGAATTGAAAATTGGAGAGTCAAGTTCATTATATTTCCTTACATGCAAATACCCTTGGGAAGGATATGAATCCGCCTCTTCTTCCTCAAGCTATGGATTAACTCTCTAGCATTCAACTTGCCCCATAAATAACAGCTCTCAATGTTCAACTCGCTGTAGCCTGCCCCATGTATACTTTACCATAATATGATGACATCATGACAAATAATGAAGGAAGTCATGCAGTGAGACTTTGACCACAGTGACAGCTGATATCTATCGGGGGTTTTGAGTGTGTTTAATTCTAAAGGGTTAATTAGTAGGACTTGTATCAATAAATCATTATTATCTCCCCAAAATAATTCTTACAATCTAAAAATATTTTCTGGCCATAATCTGCAGAAAGTTGATAAACATAAAAAAAAAAATCAAACAATGCTGGTTGAGCTGTGAAATTTTTCATACTCGTGGGTATCAACTTGGAATAGCATAAATTCATTTTTCCCTTTTGCTCTGTCCCACTCCCTAATTGGTTCAGCATACTTTGCAGTTGCAAATGTTATCAAAGAATAGTTTGTTTTGGAAAGAATTATTTGTAATCACGATGTCAAAAAAGAAAATAGGCTTTTTTTTTTTTTTTTTTTTTTTTTTTTTAAATAATTCCTTTTGAAAATAGATTTTCAAGGCTTATTTTTGTTAAAATTGAGTATATTTTCTATTTTTATGAAAAAATTATTTAAATTGATTTTTTTTTTTTTTTTTTTTTTTTGATCAGTATTAATATATTATTTATATATTTAAAATGATATTGAATATAATATTGAATCAAGCTCTGATGCTTCATCCCTGTTCTTGTTTGATGATTAGATTTGTGAACAATGCCATACTATTTGAAAGTTATTATGGCCATAGGAAATTTACTGAATATCTAAAACATTGAAACAATTTAATTCTGAGCAATGACCACACAAGGTTTTATTGATGGAATTCCTTTATTAAGAACCATCAAACACTTGTGAAGGACATACTGTAAAAAAGATGAGCTTAGTATATGAACAGATGATGCATGTAAGTGGAGACAGATTTCTAGACAGGGTGGTGCGGTTATAAAATTGTAGCATTGTACCCACAGGCATGTACCTCTGTTTATACAATAAATAAAGGAGAGAAGTTGCTTGATTTAAATATCTGAAGATGGAGAATATAAACGGTCAAGATAGAGTAGCAACAAAAGTAGTAACAGTCACATTAGTAGATATACAAAGAGATTTTTGAATACGATTTAACACCTCATAAGATTGGTCATAATGTCACAATAAACTCATAACCTGATCTTGTTTTGGAATGTTCAATCAAGACAAGTTATAAAAATGATTTTCATTTATCTTCCTTCTAGGTGGCTGTGAATGTCCTGAACAGTGGACGTTTCTCAATGGGAAGTTCAAACTCGGGAGTTTTAAAGAAACTTTTAGGTAAGCCTCTTGAACTTGGAAACTGCTAAGAATAATAATTGAAACTTGGTGGAAGAGGGAAGAGACATCTCCTAGACAGCCCCTCTCATTACACTGATAAGGAGGATCACTACCTTGCTTGCATCAGTAGCCAATAGAACTGGATGATTTCTGGATAACTCCTACAACCGTGTGTAGCTATCCCACACTAATAAGATTGTTAGATTTGGCCTTGGGGCAGGGGGTGTTGACAGATAAAACTCTGAAATAATTTTTTCTTGCTGATTTGTTTTATGATTTTTTTTTTTTTATGATAAAACTGGTAGAAAAATTCCTGTAAATATTAAATACTTTTTCTGAAAAGAAAATTCTTTACATTTCTACAGAAAAAACAGTGGACCACACAATTAATCGCTCTCAATTTGGAAGGAAACTTTATGAGTTTGGCCTCATCAAGGTAATTTTAATCTCTTTGTATGTTATTTTAATTTCTACTCTACTGTTGATTCTGTCATTGTATTTAAGAAGTGATTTAATATTGAACTGATTTTAAGTTTTGCTCATGTCCTTTGAAAAAGTATGAAACCACCTTAGGATGTACTGGGGTGTAATGGATAGTGGCTTGGAATGAGAGTCTAGTTTGTTACATTTAATACATGCAAATAACCTTGGGAAAGGTATGAATCCGTCTCTCTTACCCCACCAGCTATGGGTAAATAGCAGAACAGACTGGGCCCTTGGTTGTCAAACAGCCTAGGAGAAGGAAAAATCTTAATTCAAACCAGCCTGATGGGGGTTGGGCTCTGTCAGATGATCTAGACCATGACACACCACTGCTGCTATGGCTGCATTACATGTGCTTCCTCTATGTCCCTAATGGGTTACAGGACTTGTGATTATGATCTCGAAGAGGGAGTGATTATGTGAATTTTCCCTCATTATTCAATAAGTGATTGATATCAGAAAATAAATGATTGTTCATCATTGTCATCACTTTTAAAGAAATATCAACCTACACTTTTTTTTTATCTTATACTGAGGTTGAGTTGACAGGTTTATTTCACTGATTTTTAATTATATTTTCTTGATCATGTTGCTGTACTAGATATGATAATGACCGTACTTTGTAGATGACCTCATATGATAATATGATGATTAAACCTCATATGGTAATTAACGGCTTTGTAGATGACCTCATATGATAATTAACGACTGTACTTTGTAGATGGCCTCATATCATGATTAACGACTGTACTTTGGCTGTAGAATCATTTGATCAAAAGCTCATAATTGACCCATTTTAATCATGGGTCATCAATGAATTATTTTTCAGTGTTGATGCTTTGCTAAATATAGAATTTGTGGCGCAAAATGTAGGTTAATGCACTTATCTATACCCCAGTAAAATAAATAACTTTTAAAATTAATTATTTTGCATTGTCAATGAATGCCAATAAATGAGAGCAACTAATGACTCTATGAAGATAAGCAGTAAATACCAGAATTTTCTGACTCTAATGTTCATACAGTATTAGTATAGGAATTGTGATATGAGAACATGGTAACTTCAAATTGGACTGTCTTCATCTCTCGTCTTCTGCTTCAAACTTGTAAAAGTTTTAAAAATGTTATACCATCATAAATTACTCTTAATTAGGGAAAGTCAAATGACTTGTGTTCCTAAGAAATAAAGATCTGAACTTGTGGGTCTTCTGTCATTCACCTTTACAATTTACGAATAGAACATGAGTTGTATAATTTGACAATAGTATAGTTTGACATAATTATTGAAGATAAAAAGTGGCAGAAACATAAGACAATAATGTTGGTATTTCATTTACTGATTAACAATAATCTTTCTGCCAGTAAGAATGTCACTTTAAGAAGTACACCCATTTAATAATAATTAATAATAGGTGTATTTGGAACACCACCTAGAAATTTGAAAGAGCGCTTAAGGAAGATTGGAGTTGAGATCAAGATTGTAGACCTCCAGAAAACTTATCATTTACTTAACTAAAATCCTTTGAAAAGTTCTTAAGCTATGAAGAGTCTTGTTCATACCATACTTCAAGAACAGTATTTCCACTGACTACATCAGTTGGCAACACTGATGATGATGATCTTATAATTAATTCTGTGTTCTCACAGAACTTTTCTGATGCTATACAAAAGATCTTTGAACAGATGAGTATTGAGAAAACAAATTTGGGTATGTATATATATATATCTGTGTGTGTGGGGTTTTTTTTTTGTTTTTTTTTTCTTGAAAAGTTGAAGAGAAACTGATTGACATTGTTAATTTACAGGAGAAATTGGCAAAAATTGCCCTTCACATTTATGTAATGGAAAGCATGGCTTATATGACAGCAGGTATTATGGACAGCTCTCCAAAAGCTGATGTCTCACTAGAAGCTGCAATGGTAAAGGTAAGGAAATTCTCACATGATTTTGAGGAACAAAGTTGAAATGTTTTGTTATCATCCCTGTTTAGTTTGGTATATTAAGTTATGTGGATTTAATTTATTTTGTTTCAGAAAATTGTTAGCAAGATCTTTTGCAATACTGTCAAACATATGATGTTCATTTGGGCTCAGCCTCATTATTGTTGTTTTTTTTTATTGCTTAGGGAGAACAGAGTAAAGTGCTGAATAAAAATGGTTATTTTTATGCTATTGATATTTGATATATTTGTGAAGAGCATAATTGCTAAATAATTTAAGAAATATAATATTTGCTATTAGTTATTAAGACAGTTATTGACAGCTTCAGAGATATTTTCAGCTACTTTATGCTTTTTGTCCTTTTATAAGATGTTTATGTAACTAGTGATATCACAGGTAGTATTTAAAAAATGTTAAAGCTTTCATTCATTCTAATAATGATATAAATCAGTTGCTAAAATGTTCATAGTACGTTTAACATATGAACAATTATTGAATTATTATCACTATCACAGGTTAATCATGTTGGAAGATCATGCAGAATATTAAAATCAGAGGTATTCTTTAAGGAGATAAAGAGTAAATTTGAGTTCCTCACAAGAATTTGTAATAGCTCACTTAGATTGGGTATGATTTTGGTGCAAGAAGGTGATAGCTATTAACAGGGATATGAATGGTATGAAAATTGCAATAGTAACATTAATGGTATTATGATTTTAACCACAATTTGTATTTTATCTTTCAAGTTGTATATTTATGAATTACAAATTAAAAAAGAATGTAAGTGTTATCAACAGAATAGAACATTTGTATGTATTCATGAATGAAGGGTGTGTTGAAAAGTTTTTGGCTTGACTATGAAACCCTTTTAAAAAGAAATTCTGATATTTGGTTCTCTAGCCTTGGGTGGCAGTCAAAGAGAAGGAAAACTCTGAATTCAAAATCATGGAAAAGAGGATGTGAAACCACTCATATCATTCTTGAGAAGTTATGAAAATTCACAGATAATAAAGGAAATGAATCTGTGGAGAGTTGTGTGCTCGCATTAAAAAATGGATGTATAGTTTTGGATTTTATAATTGATCATAAGGACAACAATACTATGACCATGTTACAATGTGCATTGGCAAGTAATAGAATGTATTGTGGAATTCTGGTTGAATTATATAGACAATAATCATCTAGTTTCAAACACAAGAAAACTTAAAATTGTTCTTGTTACAACACCATGCTTTGTTCCTTCACTTAACAAAGCCTAGTGTTGTAACAAGAACAATTTTACTGTTAGTAACTAGAGTTTTATGAACACAAATGTTGAAGGTTGGGCCAGACTCTTATGTGTAGAACATGCAGAGGATTTAAATTATATACTGTAATTATAGTCCAGTTGTCTTATGTTGCCTTTATATAGTAATCCTGTTCTAATGGAGGCCATCCAAAATTTGTAACATCAAGAAATTTGGAGATCCTTTTTTAATAACTCACTAATCATAGCCAAGCATTGAATGCTTGTCTCAAAATGGGAATGATTAACATGGACTATATTTTGTTTTATTGGCAAAAGCTCTTGACCAACCTTGACACTAACAATAGCTTTACTCCTTAATCTTAAAATTAACAAGGTTTATATAATATCAGTAACAAGGTTTATATGAAGTTCTATGGCAGCTCACTGGATTCAGTCTTTTACGCAAAGAAGTCCATGAGGGCTTTGCGCAAGTCTGCTTCATTGGTAAAGGATTTCCCACGAAAATGATTATCCAGGGAGTGGAAGAGGTGGTAATCGGATGGCACAACGTCAGGTGAATAAGGTGGATGGCACAAAGTCTCCCACCCAAGTTGCTGTATGATATCCCTGACCACTCGTGCGAAATGTGGCCTGGCGTTGTCATGGAGGAAAAGCACACCTTTGTGATTCACCAGTGCTGGCTCCTTCTGGCACAATGCCTGTTGCACACGTTTCAGTTGCTGCAAGTATAGGTCTCCAGTGACCGTTTGGCCTGTTGGTAGCAGTTCATAATGAACCACTTGACGACCTGTCCACCAGACACAAAGCATAATCTTGTGTGGGTGCATAGGCGGTCTTGTGGTGTGAGGGACAGCATCCTGAGGAGTCAACCAATGTCTGGAACGCTTGGGAGTTTCATACACAACCCACTTTTCATCACTGGTAAGCACTCAAATGAATAAGGATGCAGTACGGTGGTGAGAAAGCAGTGATACGCAGGTTGCCACCTCCAACAGCGTTTGCGGAACCCATTTGCTCAGTTTGTACATCTTACCTAGGCAGTGCAGGTGAAGTCTAACTGTTTCATTGGAAACGTTGAACTGTTTTGCAAATTCACCACATGTTAGACTACTGTCCTCTTCAATTGCCACCTTCAGGACTCCGTCATTCAAGATCTGTGGTCGTCCACTGCGAGGCTCATCATGGAGAGACAAATCTCCCGACTTGAATTTTCGAAACCAACGCCTTGCAGTACGTTCATCCACAGCACTATCCCCAAATGCTCGACATATGCGGCTGCTGATAAGCCCACTTTGAAGTCTTAAAGCAAACAGCCCCGAACGAGATCTCTAGACACTTCCATCCTTCTCACAGATGTCCGGCTTATAACTGATGGCCGGGCATGGTGCGCATGTTTTTTATAACGTCTGATGTTCCTACTTCCGGCTGTCCGAATTTGAAAACAATTGCTACACGCATTTCATATATATTTCAACTTCATTCAATGACTAATCAAAAAACAGGCAGAACATTTTTGGTTACCTTGTACCTTCATTCTAGATTCCTTGCTTGTGGATGATAATTCTTAACATGTTAAATTCTTGGTGATACAATTCAATAAAAAAAAAAAATAAATAAAATAAGACATAACTTAATGATTTTTTCCCTGACCTCTATCTTATGGCATTTGTAAAAATATATATATATATATATATATATATATATATATATATATATATATATATATAACATAAAAATGAAACTCAATTGTACTTCGTTTATATGGCCATTTTGCTCCTCAAGAGATTTCTCTCTTCAAGAAATTCCCTGTATCTTGTTATTACTAAAACATTTGATGAAAAAATGAATTGCATAATAAATATAAGCTCTCTTTTGTAGATCAGTTTTAATATTTTATATTATTAGAATTCACTTGGATTACTTATCCATGGATTTTTACATATATATATATATATATATATTTGGACTGTTGTCTTCATCTTTATTGCCATATTCACAATGTTTCGACTGTTTTATACTCCAGCCTTCTTCAGGTTATATTTGTTGGAATTTTAAACCAGACCCTTTATTTTGTCTACAAATGTAAATTGTTCTATTTCCATGTGCCATGCCTTGCCTTTGAATATCTCTGTTTTAATTAATTCATTTGATAACTCAAAATGTTTACCTATAATCTCAAGTATGATTTAACAAAACAGACAAAAAACAATGACATTAGATAATGCAACAAGAGTTTGTCATATAATACATCAACCCAACTCTCAGTTCTTTAAGCCTAGGACAAACTTGGCATTCAAACTCAGTTCCTTTTGCTCTTTTATTCTTAAATGGTTGTTATTCTTTCATATTGTTTTTTTTACACTTTTCTTTTTCTTTCTTTTAAAAATTATTTTAATTTTGTTGCAGATTTATAGTAGTGAGAGAGCCTGGGAATCTACAAGTGAATGTTTGCAGATTCTTGGTGGTCTTGGCTACATGAAGGATTATTCATTTCAGAGATATCTACGAGATTGTCGTATTTCTTTGATCTTTGAGGTTAGTTCATTATTAAAAATTGTTTTAAATTTGTTTTTTGTGCATTGATACACCCCTGGTCAAAATCTTAACACCAGATACGAAAGGGTTACTTTAATCACAATATATTTGCGAAACATTTACATTTAATTAGAAAATGCATTTTATCAACAAACAAGTGAAAATTTTAAGCTTTTAATTGATTTATTTTAACAATCATTGAAAAAAGGATTTTTTTGGTTGGTCATAAAGATAAGACTATGTGTGGAAAAAAAAAAAACATTTACTGGACAAAAATTTTAAAACTAGTCAATGTGCTCATAGCCTCAGGCATGTAGACATCTACATAGCTCATTTCCAGTATTAAATTTCAGATTTTAAAATGGCTAAGGGTAAAATTTTAACAAAGTTTGAACTTTGAACAGGGCAGGATTGTTAAACTTCAGACATGGTCTTTCATAATGAGCCATTGCATATGAAATTGGCTGTAGCAGAACTGTAATTGCTAACTTAATTAAAAATCCGGATGCATATGCTTCTAAAAAATCAAGCAATCACCCCAATAAAATCTCACCATCTCTAGAGAGATGCATTAGGTGAGAAATTAAGACAGATTCAAGCCTAACATCAAATCGGATAAAAGCAAATACAGATGCTGAATGCAGCTCTTGAACAATTCAATGGCATTTAAATAAGAAAGGGTTTAAGAACTTAAAAAGGCTGCAAAGGTCTCGCCTTCTTCTTTGCCATAAAACCTCCCATTTACAATTTGCTGGATAAATGGAAGAAAGTTGTTTTCAGACAAAAAAAAATTCAATCTTGATGGCCCAGACTGTTTTCAGTGTTACTGGCATGCAAAAGATGTCCCATAAGAAATTTTCTCAACATGATACAATCGAGGTGGATCAATTATGTCCTGGGCTTCATTTTTGTACCATGGAACTCTTTAGTTACAGGAGGTAAAAGGTCGTCAAACAGCTGCTATTTACATTGACATGTTAAGAAAGGCATCGCTAATTACTGAAGGCCCTCATCTATGTGGTGAAAACTCGATTTTTCAGCAGGACAACGTTGCTATCCACAACGCTCTCCAGATCAAAACCCAGCCGTGAATGTTTAGGGGTGGATAGCAAAGGTTGTTTATAAACATGGATCGCAATTTGAAACTGTGGATGTTCTTTGTGCTGCAGTTTATGCATCCTGGGCGAGCATCCCAAGCACCTTCATGCAGAAGTTAATAAAGAGTATGCCAAAGCGAATTTTCAAAGTAATTCGCAAAAATGGACGATATACTAAGAATTAAATTGCCATTGTGACTTATTTGTTCTGTATTTGCTATTTTTATTTACATGGGCTTTATGACCAACTAAAAAAACGTTTTTTTTTTGTTTTTTTTTTTTTTCAATGTTTGTTTAAAAATTAATCAATTAAAAGCATAAAATGTTCACTTGTTTGTTGATAAACAACATTCTCTAATTAAATGTAAATGTTTTGCAAATATATTTTGATTAAAGTAACAGTATTTTACACTTTTTTTTTTTTTTTTTTTTTTTAAAAAAAAAAAACCCTTTTATATCTGGTCTTAAGATTTTGACCAGGGGTGTACTTGTTTTTGAACCTGAAAACCAAAGAAGTCTTTGAATACCATTTATACAATCATTCTGCTTGCTTCTATGTACAGCTGCTATGATTTTTTATGTAGCATCAGTCTAATATAGGGATAAAAAACGTTATTAACCAAGGAAGAATTGGAATAAAGCAAAGGAGTAAAAAAAGCAAGAGGAAAGGTAATAAAATAGTAGAGAAAAATTGTCCATGTATACTTTAGATGGAATGTAAGTATAGTAGGCCAATGAAAGAAATTAAAAAAAGACATAATAATGATATTTATTGCTGCCATAAGAACAGAGGTTGAAATAAAAAGTACCTTGTGCAATACTGTCAGGAAGCTTCCTATAACAATGGACAAGATAATAGACAAAGCGTCTGATGATGAGTTCATAAAGGACAAACTAAATAGTAAAGACCAGAATATCTCAGAAGTTTACTCGCTCTATAATGACATACCAATGTATGAAGACAGTAGTAATCCCATCTACATTACAGAAAAGAACTTCAAGGAATTTCATGTTGGCCATCTGGGAAGAATGAAGAGGAGGAGTTATGTCTACTGGACCAATATGGACAAGGATGTGCTTTGGCTACTAAAGCACCCCCAATAAAATTCATTCCTGGCTTAAAACTGATCGCTCGTGGTTGCAGATACACATTGATTTTGCTGGTCCACTTGATGGTTTTGGCTACCTTGTAGTAGTTGACATTTATTCCAAGTGGCCAGAAATATTGAAATGTAAGAAGCCGATCACGAAGGTGACAGTAAAATTTTTGCACAAGCTATTTTTCTGTTTCAGAGTTGTTGATTGTATTGTTACAATGGCACACAGTTCACATCTTGTGAATTTAAGGATTTTTGTCAATCATTCTTCATCGAACATATTACCACAACACCATATCACCAAAGAAGTAATGGACAGGCAGAGTGTTTTGTTGACACTTTCAAGAGAGCAGAGAAAGGCGAAAACTACTTCCACTGACACGGCTATACAGCAGTTTTTGCAGGCCTATCGTGTAACTCCTAATGGCAGTGCTCCATCTGCTAAGACACCAGCGGAGGTTATGTTTGCCAGGAAAATAAAATTGGCATTTGACAAATTCCTTCAGAGTGAAATGAAAGCAGGAAATAGGAATTAAGTGTTTTAAGATCGATGAAAAGGTTTATTTTCATGTATTTTGAAATAATAAATCTCACTGGGAGATAGGAACAAGAAGGAAAGAAGTTGGTAACATGATTTACATGGTTCAGGGACCGAAGTTTATACACAAACATCATGTAAACCAAATTAGAAAATGGTATGAAAGTTTAGTCGACAGGGATCTCATAGATGACACTATGGATGTTGTCTTTGATTGCGGTATTGGAATGTCAAAAGTGTCAGTGCTCGAAAGAAAAAGGAAATTTACAGAACCTTTAGAAGTTAACCTGAAAAAGAAAAGCTATTGAACATCTTTTATGTCATACCATGTCAAAAGGAAAAGAATGAATAAAAAACCCATCTCCTCACTTATGAACTTTAAATTACCAGAAAAGCACAATCTGCATTGGATTATTGGAAATTCTTATTTAAAAAAAGAAAAAATGTAAATGTAATTCCTGTATATAGCTTTTTCAAAGTGATTGTTTCTGTTTTTTTTTTTTTTTTTTTTGAAAAGGATTGAATAAAAAGTATTGTGGTATTAAAAAACAAAAAAAACCACCTCCAAAATTCGATTGAGGATGAAATGGAACTGTCTTTAATTTAATCACAAAATTAAATTCGGGGCTTTTAGCTTCCATTTTTGAAACATGGTTAGAACTGTGTAGCAAAAAACAAAACACATTTTATAATATATATATATATATATATATATATGAAAAGATTACTTAACTTTTAAATATCAATTTTATACTGACTTCAAAGTTTCTTAGTAAAATTTCCATTCTTCGGAAGTGTTTGGTTTTAGGGGGAAAATTTTCTTATTAATAAATCTTACCCATGACAGCTTAAATATTTTTAATTTCAGGGTACAAATGAAGTTCTGCGATTGTATGTGGCATTGACAGGTCTCAAATATGCAGGAATAACACTAAAGGAACTAATCAAGTAAGTTGTAAAAAAAAAAAAAAAATTTCATATAAACTTTTTCTTATTCTCAAATCTAAGGAGGAATAAAGTTACTGATGATGTCTTTATCTTTTAATTTTTTTTTCTCCATTTCCCATTACAAGTAAAATCTGGAAAATCTAAATTAATATTCCCTTCTGTTTATACAAAAAAATTTTTTTTCAACTTAAAAAATTTATGGAAATGCTTTCTTGATTGTGGAAACTGTTATCAGCTACCATGGTAAATAAGAGCATGTTGAGTGTTGTTTTTTTTTATGCCCATTGCTGATTTTTATTTATTTATTTTTAACCTTGATTCTCAGAAAACTAAGAGACCCTTTCAACAATCCTGGACTCTTAATGAAAACTGTTTATTCAAGTATGAGAAAGCGTCTTGCAGAACCAAAGCTGACACATGATCTAGCAGCTGCTGTGCACCCGACATTAAAGGTTTTACTGGCTTCAGCATTTTTTTCTTTTATTAATTTTGTTTGCATAATGTTTAAATTTTAAGTGAAAACTTTCACTCTTTTAAAAAATATTTTCTATCTTTTCTTGAGACAACTGTTGTAAAACACTGACTCTTTTGCTAAATTTTTAGTCTTTTTATATTTTTCTAATTTAGCCACAAGCGGACATTTTAGAAAAATGCACAGCTCAATTCAAAAAGATTGTGGAGATAGTTTTGTCAAGACATGGAAATGTAAGTGTTACCCCTTTTCTTCTCTTAGCCTTTTGACCATCACAGTTTTCCAAGCTTCAGTTTTATTTATAACATTGTAGATTTTATAAACAGAACAAAGATGAAGATACTAAAAAAAATGTTCTTTGGTCAAAATATTTCTTTGTGGTCTTCTCAGGTTAGGATGGACCAATTGTTGACAACTTGTAAAATTCTGCCATTAGGACCTTCTGTAAATTTATAATCTTTTCAAGATTGCAGGTAATGAATTTATTCATACTTTAGTCTATTCACAGCTAGATTATTGCTAGAGCCAATTGATATTAAGACTTTTTCTTTCTTTTAAAATTGTACCAAAACAATTTAAATTGCAGAGAATTGTTGAAGAACAACTTGAAGTTCAGCGGATTGCTAACATTGTCATTGACCTCTATGCCATGACAGCTTGTATTGCCCGATCATCCAGGTCTTATTGCATTGGTCTCAGGAATGCTGACCACGAGGTACAGGACACTTTTCAAATTTTTTTCCTGCTAATTTAAATGTGCTTCTCTCAATCTCTACCTAGCAGTGACTTTTTAAAATATTTACTGGAATACGCCACATCTAGATTTAAATCTTATTTTCAAAAGGGATTCATTTAGTTCCTGAGGGAGGAATTTTAGCAAGGGTTAGAATTGGTCAATAAATAAAATAGAAGTTTTATTATCGAATTGAAATAAGGATTTTTTTTTTTAATGAATAAAACAATTTGATTTCATAAATTGTTTCAGTAATTACCACTGTAAAAGCATGTAAAAAAAAAAAAAAAAAAAAAAAAAAATTGCTAGTTGACAAGTTTAAAATATGACAAAAATTGAGGATAGCTCAGATAAGGCAAAGAATAATCTTACTCTGAAACACAGATTTCATGTTGATCAATTGATTTCACATTAATATAAAAATAATTGGAAAAGTGCTGGCTGAAAATTCTTAAAAATTATAACACCCTATCCAAGAATTTTGAACAAAAATTGACAATATTTAAAAGATGTCCACAGAATAGTTATGCCAAAATCTGAAAATAAAATCATTTACAAATATTGCCAAGTAGTGTTTAATTCAACAAAACTGACAAATCTTTTGTAACTGTTTGGTATCATTCCCAAGTTCCTTAGACAATATTAAGCTTTTTTGAGTCTTGTATATTTTTATTGTACCGACAGATTTATTAATACTTTCCTTGTTTTTTCTCTTAATGTCAAAATATATAACCATGTTGTGATTTTTATATGAAAATACACTCCATATTATCAAACATTTGACCCTGATAAGCAATTTGATGTAGCTTAGTGTAGTTCTGTCCTGTTAAAAACTACAAGTCTTAGATAGAACTGAAAATCATGTAAAACTGATTTTAACATTCTTTGAAGGAATACTTTTGATTGTATTTTCTGTTAATTTGCAAAAATATTGTTTCTTCCATATATACTTGTTAAACTTTTAATGTATAAATTAGGTGCAATTTAATTAATAAAAGGAAAAGTAAATTACTATAATAAGTGAAATGAGTAGTTTTTTTTCTCCTTATAAGTTTTATACTTTACACAGAAGAAATAATTTAGTGTTTCTCTTTAGTATATTCAAATTAAATAAAATTTACAAATTTTGTGGGAGGGCACTGTATAACATTAGATTTTTTATTAGACAAAAGAATCCCTTTTCTCTTCATCCCTGCAGATTATGATCACAAAAGCTTTCTGCTTTGAAGCAAACAAACGAATCATTGAAAATGTGAAAGATTTGGAAATGGGTAAGTTGAAAAATGATTTCTTACAACAAAAAAAAAATTCACTATTACTGTGACCAACTGTCTTGATATAGGTGTGTGTGTGTGTGGTTGATAGTTGACAATCAGATCAATACTGTCACTTAATTGGAGTCATGGCATAGTGAGTGACCAGATGTTTGTCATGGTATCAGCTGAATGCAATAAATGCACAGGAAACTGTTGACCAAGACAGCATTATTATGTGGGGGAAAAAAAAGCCAACATGGACTTTTCACAAAACACCTCAATTTGTGAAATACCAAAATGCAATTACTGTTAGGGCCAAAACAACTATTTTGCTGCTTTTATCATGCTAAAACATATTGTATTAATTTATACTAGTAATCCAACCTGCCTAGATGTAAATTTTATGTTGTAATGAATTGTGTTTATGGTTTAACTGACCAGACAAGGTCATCATTTTTTTCCCTATTTCTTTCAGGTCATGTATTGAACAATGATGAAAATCTTTACCAGATCTGTGATCAATTGATAAAATCCCATGGCTATGCTGCAGAACATCCCCTGACACGAAATTGGTGATAGAACTTTCCAAAGAAAAGCGTTGCCTAACAGGACTGATTTTTTTTTTTTTTTTGTAGAACACAGCTGGTCTTTTAATGTTTTCTTTACTTCCCAAAATAAAACCTTGAGTTCATAAACATGTTTCATCTCAGACTTATATTAAAAGCTCAGCTGCTAAAAACAAACTTTAGTTTCTTCACATCTAACAGCAAAAAATTGGAATGGCTTAGTTTGTGCTCAAATAAGAGTTTTCATGATAGTCCACAACTTGACCTTTACACAGGTTATGAATTATAAGCTAACTTCTGTAACATTACATATCAGCTAATATTTATTGATAACTAATACTGTAATGTCATGTTTCACTCCAGTGTAAGGAAAGAATCTATTTTCTTAAATAAACTCTTATATAAAAAAAAAAAAAAGGTTTTCTTTTCTTATTTAACATGAAATGGAGTGAGTGCTGATTATGCTAGCATACAAGCATAGTAAAACAAGAATTTTCAGCACCCCCTCCAAAGTGCAATGAAAATCAAATACAAAATTTCAGGTTAATGTGTAACAGATCTAATTCACTAAAAATGTTCAAAAGAAATGAGAAAAACAATGACAAACATTCATTCAGTCCCCTTTATTCGGTAACCAGTTTTCAGAACTAAAGCCTTAAAAATAAGATTTAGAAGTTGGTGTATGGCCGTCTGGTAGTGAATCTGGGATTGTGCAGATTTTTATTCACACGATGTGGAAGAGGGAACTTGATCTTGGCATCCTGAAGAGAAAAGAGGTTTTTGTTTAGTGTAAAAGCAATCTTAAACTGGTAGGAATCATGTAATTTACAACTAAATACTTCAATCAGCTGGAAATAAAGAATTTATTTTTTTGTAATTTTTCAAATTTGTTCTAAATTTGTTAAATGTTACAATCTTGATTCGGTCTCATAAATACACCACAACTTATGAGATGCGACAGACTTATTTACTCTTGCACAATGATTCTGACACAGGCAAGTAAAAAGGAATTGCTGTGTAAACGGTAATTGTGCAGTACAAGCAAAGTCAATTAGTTGCAAAACAGAACTTACATGGAACTGCTTAATGTAAGCTCTTCTGCATTTCTTAGCAGCCACAGTCTCCACCCTTATGATTTGGATAGATGAGGGTCTGGCACGATGTCTGGCTCCCATGTCACGATCTGGTAATATGAAATTAAAAAAATAATAATATATAAACCATCAACCAGAATCAATTTTCACTTTGTAACTGTTTTACAGAAAATTTAATAAAAGTGAAAAATGTAAGTTTTTATGAGAGTAAATGTCACAATCTTGATTCGGTCTCATAAATATAAGTACACTTATGAGATGCGACAAGACTTATTTTCTGTTGCACAAGGTTTCTGACACAGGCAAGTAAAAAAAAAGTTGCTGCGTAAACGGTAATTGTGCAAATGATACATCAATATTTATATTAGAAAACAAATCTTACAGCACTGAGTAACAGCACCAGCTGCAGACAAATCACGGTATTCCTTGTACATGTTGTGGATTCCACTACGAGATTGATAGCGCAACCAAATACCATAATTCTTAATGGTGCCAGGTTTCCTCTCAAAAATCTGAAATGGTTGAAACAAATTACATATGTAGACTGTTAGAGAATAAAAAACAAAACACACACACACACAACATTTGGTAGCTAATAACCACCCAGCATCACCTTTCACCAGAGGAAGAAAATCATCCAGGGTCTGTTATGTATAGAAGATTCAGAGAATCTGTGATCAACATTATGGCACTCAAAAGCAGTTCACAATCCTTTGGAGATATTTGCAATAATTATTACAGACAATATGAGGATGGACTACCATTTGCCAAGTCCATGGCCCGAGCAATAAACAATAACATGACTAAAACAGATGAGTAAATGAAATAGGCAGGACCACACAGAACACAAGTTACAAAAAACTTGAAAAGCTTTTAATTGCCCTAAGAAAATTTTCATCAATGAATAATAAATTTTTTACAAGAACCGTTTCCATTTCCTTTAAATTTTAAACCATAAATTGTTCAAGATTCTACATTACTTCATTCCAGTGAAGTGAAAAATATATTTCTGAATGAATCAAAAATTGTAAAGCAATACAAGTCGTTTACATATGACAACACATTTACTTAGATTTTAGTCAACCATACTTAGCTAGGCACCTCCACTTTTCTCTCATCATAAATTTTCAATGCCTAAGGGTTAAAATGAAAATACATTTTTGAAGATTCCATTTTGGCTTTAATTGAAAGCTGAAAGGATTAAATTTATTTCCAGTAAGTAAAATATTTTGGTGTATTTCAGATAGAAACCAGAGTGGAATGTCAAAAATTTCCTTAACCTTAAGGAATTTGTAAACAAAATTTTTCAACCCTAAAACTATATATATATATATATAAAAATAAACTATCTACCTGTGTGCCATTGGTGGAGTTAAGCTTCAAGATAGGACATCTATCGTAGACCTATGTAACAGGTGTAATATTGGAGTAATCATGACTTTCTGATGACAGGATACCCAAGATTCTAATGTACAGCAGTTAGATCATGCTTACATAGGTACCTCCACGATATCGAAAAAACTGGAAATCTCACTTTGAAATTCTTTTAAATATCAATTATCATTTTTTCAAAACTTATTTTAAGAAAATCAGAAATTATGTTTATTTAAAATATTTTGAACCAAACTTAACTTAGCTTAGCTTTTGTGCCAAAAAGATGTAATTTGAAAATAAAACAAAGCAAGTCATAAACTTTCGCGTCTCTTGACAGGTGATGAATGACATATTTACGAATTCCATGAGGCTAATTTGTTCTACGGAAGGAGAAAAGTGAAATAATTTACATTTAAGTGAACAAATTATTTACCTCCTTATTTTTAATGAAAACTTTCAGCGGTCTAATTTTTTTTTTGTACTTAGCTTTCACCTTTATGTTTATGATGCTTTATGGAAAATATATTATAAAGAAAAATAAGACTATTAAGAGTGACATTAAATTTCATATTTCCTAAGAAAGGTATCTAATTTATTTATAGGTACCTTTCTTATGAAATTTTATCAGAACTGTACATAAAATACTATAATTTTATGTACATTTATTACATTTTACTGTTATTTGTATTTGCATTCATTTTATTATTAATTTTGATATTTCATTTATGCAAAAAATGTCATAACTGAGATTAATATAAAAATAAGATCATAAATTTCATAAGATGATACTAATACTTGTAGGTACCCTTTTCAGCTGAAATTGAAAAACCAAATTAACTTCACATGGGTTTCGCAAAAGTAAAGGCCTTAACAGCGGAGAACAAGGCTTAACTCAAATAACGCAACTTAATTATATTCTGGTTGGTCTTCCGTACTTTATAATTACAGCCCGGCTATAAGCACAAAATTACATTTCTTAATTACTGTGGATCTTCTGATTAGTCAAAATGATACAATTTACAATGCGCTAAAAAAAAGATCTATCTCACAAGAACACTTAGGAAAGCCGATGTGGCGTTTAACTAATTTCATAATATTTTAACAACTTAAAGAAATAACAAATAATTGTATTAAAAATTCATTTTTCACCGAAAAATTTTCTTTTGCTTTCAGAAAATATTGCCCATATTCATAAAAACAACTAAGAGCAAATAAAAGCATTTGAAATTAAATAATATCTTTGTTTTATTGAGTTTTGTATGTTACAATCCAGAGCTGATTTTCAGGTACGTTGGCTCCAGTTAAAAAAAAAAAAAATTTGCATTCCTCAAAGTTCTGTGCTTTTAATTATTGCAATCACTAAAAAAAAATTTTCATTAAGTAAACAATCCTGGTGTATTTCAGATAGAAACTATATACATTGGAATGTCAAATTTAATTTTGATTTCTTAAAATTAAGAAATTTGTAAACAAACAAAAATTTATCGATTTTTTAAAAATATTTTAAAAGATTTGACACGTTATTTTAGTAAAATTAGAAAATTTTAAGTTAAATTAATGTGATTTGAAAGAAATATTACTTATAGCATAAAAAAGTAATATACAACCAATTATTCATGATTGGCACTGTTCATTTGATGGACTGTTGATTGACGAACCGATGACAGCTACTACGGATGACCATAAATGAAAATTATTAGAAATCTGAGTGAATGCTTTTTTTTAAAGTTTTACTGTTGTGTTTATTTATTAGAACAAAGGGACAATACTCTCAGATCACGTGAACTTTTCATAATAATCTGTAAACCATACACGAAAATAAGGAACGTATTAAAAAAAATTTGAAAAATAAAATAGCACAGCTATGTTTATTAATCTTTTCCATTTTCGATTTGTAAATTTCGTTTCCACTTAATATATATCACATCCAGGAAATCAAAAAAAAAAAAATTTTATGCACCCGCGATGACGTAAACAAAAGACTTTAACCAAAATTTCAAACATGTTAGAAAGGATTAAAAAACCTCTAAAAATAATTAAAAAATACTTTGGGCTTTCATCTTGATAACATAAGCATTTTGACGATAAAACTATTTTCGTTAAGTTTGTGGCCCTTTTCATTACGCTATGCTGTTTTCCCATGGAAAAAACAAAACAAAGGTACCTTATGCACACACATAACTATAGAAATTCAATGTTGAAGCATGCAAGTCAAAAGCACAAGGCTGCGAGGAAAGTAAATCATGTTATGAAATCATCATGTTACTTGTCAACCAAGAACCGCTGTTAAGACCAACCTTATATTTTAAAGTGCATTTTCCAGCACAGAAAGCAAATAATGTTTGTTTCAAAATATGTTAAATAAATTTTATAATTTCTATTTCCTTAAATTAAATTTTGAAAAAAAATTATGATTTTTAAAAAGAAACTGATCTTTCCTCTTGATAAACATTTAGGTAGTAAAAAATTATTTTCATCAAGTTTAAGGCCCTTTTAATTCATAAAAAAAAAAAAAAAAAAAATCAATCTCAAACACAAACCATTGAATAAAATTAGAATGCTTGAAAGTTAAATTAATCCGATTTGAATGAAATATTACTTATAACATAAAAAAGTAACATACAACCATTTGTTATTGATTGGTCTTGTTTCTGAGGCAATGATTGATGGTTGATTGAGTGACAAAGCGATGGCAGCTATAATCAATATGAAATTTTACAAAATCTAAAGGAATCCTTGTTTGGTTTTTTAACTACCTAATAATTTTTACGTATTTCCCACAATTATCTAATAATTTACTGACTTTTTTTCTTTTTTTTTTTTTTTTTAAATCTTTCTGATAAGATGCTTTTATGCAAAATTTTTTTTTTTCAAATGCTATTAAAAAAAAGCAATTTCCCTGTAAAGAGACAAAACTTAGATTACATGTCATGTTTTGCCTTTCATAAATGAAAAAAGTGAACAATTTAAGCAAAAAAAAAAAAAAAAAAAAAAAATCAAATAGAATAGTATAACTACGTTTATTAATCTTTTCAATTTCAAATCCCACTCAATTACTACATCACATCAAGAAAGTAGCCTAAAACAGAATCTTACATGAGTCTATACTATTGTAAATTATTATAATAACCCTCCCGTAAAAATTCATTTCTCAGACAATAGTGCCCTTAACTTATTTACAAAAGCAATTAAAAGCTTTTCTAATTAAATAATGCTATAGTTTTATTGCATTCATTATTTTTATTATTATTAATTCAGAGCAGATTTTCAGTTAATGCAAATTTGGAAAAAATTCAGGATACAAAAGTTTTCTGCGAAACTTCATGGGATTATGTAAGGTGGTGGAGAAGTGGGTGTGATATTAAAAAAAAAAAAAAAAAAAAAAAAAGGAAATTGTTCCTTTAAGAATAAGCCCTAAAAATTTAATTAAAATTGGGCAACTACTTAATTTTTTTCAAGAATTTCAAAATCAATGTGATTTCAATGATGTAAACAAAAGATTTTAATCAATTTTGGACGTGTTAGAAAGGATTAAAAAAGAAAAAACTTTGGCCTTTCATCTTAATAACAAACACTTTGACAAAAGTTTTAAGTTGGAGACCTTTTTCATTACGCTATGCTGTTTTCTGTGAAAAAAGTTTAGGTACCTATAGCTGTTAAAAAAACAAACAAGATCACATGATTAAGGAATGCTTGTATACTACATTCTTTATGCTATAAGTAAAATTTGTTTCATATCAGATTAATTTAGCTTTAAATTTGTTAATTTTCCTTAAATAACGTGTACAAATATATTTTTGGAAGATTTTTAAAATTTAAAGTATTTTTTTGAAAGCAGGCAAGAAAGCTGAGACTCCAACCAATATAATTTGTTGGAAATACACCAGGGTATTTTGCTTAATGGAAATAGTAAATTTAATCACTTAACTTTCAATTAAATTGAAAAAGAATGCTTTAGCGTTTATAAAATTCATTTTAAAACCAAGGTATCGAAACTGAGTGGAAGGTATCCACTATAATACATTTAAATGAATTGTAAAGATAAATCATAGCTTACCCTGTGACAACAGACAATCTCTCCTCTAGTTTTCTTTAATTTTCTCAGCTGACTGGCAAAATACCAAAAGCGAGACTTCGCACTGCAAGGCTCAGAAGCAAAGATCCTCATCTGGAAGAGAGGAGGCTTGGGGCACTTCTCTGTGGGCAACTCACGCCCAATCACTTTGTACTGTTTCAACTGGAAGATAAAATAAAATCGAGAATCATAAAAAAAGTTATAGAAAATGAGAAATTAAGATAATTAGAGCGAATATGTTTCATTCTTTCATTACTCTCACACAGGTATAGATATGTATGAGTGACTAGAAATGAAAGTGGGAGTATTAATGTCGCACATTTTTTCTGGCATCAGTAACATCAGAAATCACTGAGCAAAGGGACATGTGCAATAATAGAAGTTTTTGAAGGATTTCAGCAAAATAATCATTCAGAGTAAAGCATAACAGATACCAACCACCTGAAATGTGCAAAATTTCCCCAACAGGCAATTCTTTCAAATATTTACTAATTATATAGAAAAATTTGGATAAACAAAGATACAAATTTAAAGGAACCATTTTTTGACATTGTGGGAAATATTTTATTTTTATAGTACACCAAAGTGATTCAATGAAGAAAAGCGGCCAAAACTATTTTAAATAGACAATAAGAATACTAGTAAAAACAAAATAATTAGCAAAGAATTGTGCCAAGTTTCTTTGTTTACCGGGATAAATGGCATGAAAGAAAGTGAACAGCATTAAATGTATGCGAAAATTAGTTAAAAAAAAAAAAGAAAAAAAAAAGTTAAATATAACCGATTTTACAAAAATACCTCACGAAGAGAATGCGATTTTTTAAAAAAACCTAAACAAGTTTTCCAATTATTCAAGTTTCGAAGTATATACACGTGGTTTTTTTTAAACATCATAGACGTTTTTTTTATAGGTAGATTAAAAAAAATGACTGTTTAAAAATTTAAGATGTAAATGTGTCATATATATATATATATATATATATATATATATATATATATATACACACACACATCAGGTCAAGTATACCGAGAAGTCCAGGGATCTAATATCGAAGGAAAATTTGTAATAATAATACTTCATACAATGAGACTTGTCAATACCTTAAAAAGAGAGATCAAAACAAGCATACAGCGGAGAGAGAAAAAAAAAGTCGTTAAATTGAAGATTACCATTCTAAAAATATTCGTAATCTGAAACTTGATGCTAACTTTTTAAAAGATAATTTAAGAATTCAACCTGTGATTCAGAGCATATCCCGATTTAACACATGGAAGGCATAACGTGCAATATTCTCAATACTACTTTTGCACAAACTCTCTCATCATAAGAATAACAGGATAATAGCTATCGAATTTATAAACACATACATAGGTCAATGGAAATTAAATGAGTCTCAAAAGGATTTAATTTTTCATTCAATTGTGCCATGTGGACATGGCCGCCATCTTAATCATTTTCATCCGGCATGTTAAAATAAAACCGAATTAAATCACGATTTTATACAACAAAAGAAAATACAAACAGAGACGCATGCGGTCAAGTCTATTGCTTAATAAGTGAGTATAAAATAAAATTGATATGAGAACATAAATCGACGTAAATATAATCTTTTCGTTCAGAGCTTACCTCGCCACGGGCTCTCATCTTTGATAGCTGATCTAGAAAGGCTGAACTCTCGCCTACAACACGTGATTACGCCACGAGACGAGACTGCAGCGTTAACGCTATCAGCGCTTTCATTATTATAATTTAAAAGTAACATTGTTTTTTTAATAAATATAATATTTTATGATCGTATTTTATAATTATATATCGTATAATAGTATTCTAATATAAAATTTAATTAAAAAGAAAATTTCATCGAAATCTCGCGTGATTCCGCGAGATCGATGCGTTAATACCCACGCTACTCTATGAATTACTCTACCCGGACGCTAAACGTTGAAAAGCCGCGATTGCAGGAAAGAGAGAAAAAGAATTACTAACAATAAGAAAAAATGTCAATTGTTTGGGCAGAGTGCAATCGATGTGCGTTCGCGACTCCCTGACGCAACAGTTATAATAGTTAAATCATATCGTCGACCTTAAAAAGCACAAGCTTAAACCAGATTTTTTCATTGCATTCGTGCTTTTTACAACAGAAGCTCCACGTGTCTAAAGAGGCAACGGGCTTCTCATCACTTTTTGTAATTTTTCATTTCTTTATCCTTTTATTGCTTAGTTGAGTGATAAAAGAATTATTTTATTTTACTTCCTATTTCACTGTTACGGCGATGGTTACCAGTTTCCAAGTTATTTTTATAGTTCAGCAAACCTGATCAATCATTAATGTAATGTTTTGTTTGTTAAAGTAACATTGTTGTCACTCCAGACTTTAAAAATTAAAGTTTATTTATTTTTAAATTAAAAATTCAAATCTCATATCGAAGAATCATACAACCAACTTGCTTTTTGCTTTACTTTCAAAACAAAAGTATATTTAAATTTTAAAGTGGCCTGTGTAATACTCCCACCTGTGACCAGTGTCTTAAAGTCTGCCAACAAAACAGACATATAATTGAAGCCAGGCGACATTTAGATAATACGCACACACAAAAAGAACCTTTATCAATAACCAATTTTTCTCTAGGTATTTAAAAAAATCCAAACAACTGATATATCTAAAAACTAATTTTAAAATCGACAACTAAAATAAAATCAGAACCAGATGGGAACTGTATCAGTTCCTATCATAATGGATGATCAAGCCTTAAGTTTTCTGGATGGCCTTCACTTATCCGATGGCAGGTCGCAAGAAAAGGTAAGTTTCACATCGTATATTTTTTTTTTTTTTATCAATCTTGAATGTAACACTTTAAAATGTCTATCTGATGTCCAAATATATCAATAACGTTGATACTACGCGACAATGTTATGTTCTTTAGCATTGTTGGTTAATGAAGTTTTAGTAAACAATCGGGTATTTACCGTTTTACTTTTAATTCTGGTATTTAATGTTTTATTTATTAAGTCTGTCTCCAATCAATACCATGACACAGATGTATTATTTAACTTTATAAGACATTCAAAAGTAAAAATGTAAAGAGATCAGTTATTCATTGTTATCTTGTGCGTTAAAGTGAAGTCTGTCGTATTGAAAAAAAACTTTAAACAACCCAAAATGTCACGTTTCTTTTTTAGTTTTTAAATTGCATCATAGTCACACGCTTTCACTAGATGTCTTTTTATATTTAGCTTATTAATTAAACTATAAAACACTCTTCCTTAAAAAAAAAAAAAAAAAAGACGTCGCTCACGGACTTAGATCTTCATTTTTTAATTAATATTTGAAATCGTTCCCTTTTACTTTATTTTTTTTTTTATTAAGTTTACACTCACACACAGATTAACAGCAACCCCCACCAAGAAAAAACGCTTAATCGAATTCCAATGAAGTCTTAACCGGCATTTCCCATTGTTTGATTTTTTATCTTTTTTTTTTTTTTTTTTAGATGTAGCACAAAATAAAATAAATTGACCTTCGAAAACAATAGTTTCACTTTTTCAAAGTTTTTGGTTTTGTTTTGGATTGCCATTAAACAGAAAAAGCAAAGCTTTCCTTTATTTATAAAATACCAACGTTGATGATTGTTTATTTTTATTATGAAATAGAACACAAAATTGCATCTGTTAATTCTCTGTTCAGGTGAACCTTTCCTACAATTTTGATAATATAAATCTTAAAAAGTGTATTGTTACTGTTTACAGTTTATGATTTTTTTTTTTAATCCCTTGTTGCTAATAAATTAAATAACTATGTTTATTTCCCTTAATGGTCTGGATCACTTCTCTTTAAGAAATAAACATGAGGTATGAATGAAAAGAACATATTTGCTTTAGTTTAACTCATCCGATTAACTAAACAGGCTTTATCTGAAAACTAAACTTTATTCATTTATTAAGGTATAGGTAATGAATAAAATGATACATAAATCATTTATGTAACATTTTAACACCAGACATACCATTTATAAATAAATGGTTATGTCTGGTGTGGTTACCTCCTGATACATAACAGTAACACTAACAGTCTCTCCTAGGTACAGAAACTCTGTCGGTTGCATGACCAAAGAAAGTTATAAAAGTTGAGTTGGCATTCTTTCTCTTTCGTATAAATCATTGTTACGTTATTACTAGTTGGCGAATAATAAAGAGTATTTTGCAATTGTCAATGTGAAAAGTAAATTAAAAAAACAGTTATTAAATAACGGATGGGTTATTAATCAACATACAAAAAAATCTAGCAAGTAATTTTTTTTTTTTTTTGGTCGTTTTAACAAGAAACCCTCAATTGAATTGAAAAATGGTGTATCACGAGCCAAAATAGTTTCTCGTGTCTTCTCCATAGTTTTTGTTTACTTAGGCGATTTGTTTGCCTGTGACTAAATTTCTCTGGAATTGATTAGTTTTCTCATACTCTTTGCTTGCATGAAGTTAAATGGCCCTATGGTGGAATCTGACCGAGGAAAATTCTGGGAAGTAAAAGTTCCATGACTAATTTATTTACTGTCTAGAAATGGTTTTCAGAAGTGGACAGGAAAATTCCCTTACATTGCTTTTAGTTTTTTTTGTAGTTTATTCTTAAAGTCACCCTTTTCAGAACAAAATGGCTGAAGACCTGGGTACAAAATTTTAGTAATTTATAAACTAGTGTGTTAATGTTATGTTCTTATTGTTTATTGTTAAACTTTGTTTGGAAAGTCATAAAAGCGGTCCTCAAATTGAATATTTGCATAGGTTCAAAAGAGCAATGAATGCGAACAGTTTTGGCAGGGCAGTGTTTTTTTTTTTTTTTGTCTTTGACAGCAAGTTAGATGAGCAAGATTAGAAGCTTCTTCAAAAATATCACAAGGAGGTTTTATTTAACAGTAAGTTTCACTAGATTAGAAGAAATCTCACGAGGAAAAATAGTTTAACGAAAACCATGTGATGTCGGATGTACTTAAACCCAAATGAGTTCCCGGCACCAAAGTGAGATTTACTCTGTTAGTGTTATCTAGTTATCATAACGAAAGAAAAAAAAAACAAAAAACACATACTCCAGATAGAACTCATAATTATTGATGAAAAATGCATTCGTGAAGCTAAGGAAAGACTGAAAGAGAAAGGTTTTGATAAAAATTTGGATGTTAAATAGAGACTTGCTTCTAAAAGTCAATCTATTCCGATAAATAGTCAGTTGATATAGCATTTTTGTCTATTTTTTGTGACTGCCAGTTAGTTTAAAAAAGAAAAAAAAAGAGAACATTTATTTCTTATTCCAATCCTCTTCCCTTATGTCTCCTATGCTACCTGTTTTTGGAAGACAGATTAAATCAAATCTGTTAACAGTTAAAAAACTGTTTGGGGTGTTTGTCTCGTTTTGCTTTTTAGCAAAACCAAAGCCTTACGAATTGTTGGAAAAATGTACTTTTTTTTTTTTTTTTTATCCACAACTTAAAGGTTGGACATTTATTTTTTTTTTGTAATGCTTATATACTGGTTTTGCTAATATTTTTGAAATAACTGTCTTACCAAGACATCATCAGTTGCATAATATTTCTTGTGCATTGAAAGATTGTAAATAGATCTCACCAACGTCAAATATTGCAAACTTTGACTTACTAAGAAGACCCCCACCTCCCAAAAAAATCCCTCTCTGAACATGAACAGTTGTACACCAAAATTAAAAATTATCCAAGCTGATTTCAAATTGATATTTTTATACATGGAAATGAAGAATGAAAAACACTTATTATTTGCATGATTTTGAGAATATGACTAAAAAAGGTTATAGTTCGCCTCCTAATACTAAAAACAAACTTTTAGTGAGGTAAGAGAACTGGTATGTACTGTGTAGTCAGTCAAGTCTGGGTGTTGCTGAAAATGGCAAACTCTTGAAAATTATTTACTAATCTTTCAGTAATCATTCGTTCTTCATGATTAGTCCTCAATTCAATTATCAGTTCGATCTCTTTATCTGCACTTTGAATTGCATTTATTTCCTTTTTTTTTTGTACACATTCATTGTGATTATGGATGGGCTTTAAAAACACGCCGTATAAAAGTCAATTTACGAGTGAATTGATGCAATTCATGAGTGACTATATGAACAGTGAACACCATTTTAAATCTGCTTTAAAAATAATGTTGTTGACCTTATTTAAATAAATTTCCCACTAAATAATAATCATTTCGATTTCACTGGCTGAATTTTTACATTTTTTTTATTCGTTCATATTTTTTTCTTTAATACAATTTCCTAATGGAGTATGGACGGAAGGCTTTAAGTTAAAATATTTTCTATCACAACAAAGTCGGTGGTTTATCATTTGCATTTTTACAAATACATATGATATGACTTTTTTATCTACTTTTTTTTGTTTTACCCGATCGTCATGAAATCGTCTCGTTTGTAGTCGTAACTTACTGTTGGTAGAAAAAAAAATAACAAAAACGAAACCTCTTTCCAGAAAAAAACAAAACAATTTTTATTTGTTTTTTTTGTTTTTTAAACTAATATTTTCTGAATTATTGCGTTTTTACAATACTCATCTTCCGATCACATGGTCAGGTCTAGGATTGCATCATGTCTGAAGGAGGAAGATTGTTTTGTGGTTTTTTCCAGATTCTGGTTATGCAATGCAACTGGAAATTAGCTTTGAATTGAAATTATGCCAATTTTTTTCCCGTTACTCTCTCTCTCTCTCTCTGACATTTACTTACGGACCCTTTCATTTGAAAAGGGAAACATTTTAAAAAGTAAATCTCTCTTAAAAAGAAAAAGAAAGCATTTTGTTTTTTTTACTGAGACAATATCCCGAACACAAATTATTTTATTAATCGACGACAGTTTCTTTTTTTTTTTGTTTTTCCTCTATTAGCCGGTATTTTTTTTTCTTTGTGTGTGTGTGTTTTTCTTCATTATTCGTCATATTTGATAAAACTATATTACAGCTGTTTAAAGCAAAAAGTGCTGTGACATTGTTGTTGCGACTATCAGCTGTTTGTATGAATCCGCTTCGGCTTATGGTTCTTGGCTTGCTTATATTGTCGGACGTAAAAAAAAAAAACCTTTTTGTTTGTTTATCGCGTTTAATTTAAAATTGTTTTTAAAGCAGTTATTATCTGTCTACTTTTTATGAAACCCAATAATTTATCTCTGAAAACTATCTCGGTTAATGTTTTTGTCAATTTCAGTGCCGAGAATTTGATTCATTACATGAATTTTCAAAAATCAAATTCAAAATCAAAGCGTTTAGGGACGGACCTCCACAAAATAAACAAAAAACGAGACCTAAGGTTTAAAAAGATTTTTTTTTTTTAAATGAAACTCGGTTTTTAAAGCTTTTATTTTAGTTTTAATTTCAACTTGAAATTTTCAAGCTTTTAGGTACCTACAAAAAATTTTCTTTAAAAAAAAAAAAAAAGCGCATACCATGATGAAAAAGACCTCCCCCCCTTAGAAAATTTGATAAAAATAAAGTTTTATCGTCTATTAGCTTGAAATTAAAATAATAAAAGCTTTAAGAAAGATTTTTCATTTTTTGATCCTCAGGTATTTAAAAAAAGAAAAAAAAATTGACTGAAAGGAGGTTTTTCCCTCTCCAATGAGTACCTCCACTAATTCGCTGAAAAAGGCCCCAGACGTAATAAAAACAAAAACCATTGATGAAATTCTTGCAAAAATGAAATAATTGTCGGATTTTTATGAAACTATCACGACTTATTCGCAAATGAAAGTTTTTTACATGTTTTTACCTCTCATTTAAATATTTTATGAAAATTACTGTTTGGTTTTAAAAATACATTTCTGTTTAAACTTAGATTAATTATACTTTATCTGAGGAATACTAGCTGATTTAAAGTTTCAGAAAGATTTTTTTATTTTTGGAAGATTTTTTTTACAGAATTAAGTTGCGATGTAAAAAAAAAAAAAAAAAAAAAAAGTGCTAATCAGCTAGTTTAGTAAAAAAAAAAAATCGTTTCCAATCAATATAGGATTGTGTTAAATAGCTGTTATGTGCATTTAAAACATTATTGAAATTGATGTTTATTGGTTTTTAATCAGGAAGATAGAAGAAAATAAGCAATATTTTGGCATATGCCTTTTTTTTTTTTTTTTTTTTTTTTTTAAGTGATCAAACAAATGTGCATTTGTTGAAAGTGATGTAAATAATCAAATATGTCAGAAATGGTTTATGTGCTTGAGATTTCTTGCCAAATGATGCTCCATAGTTGGGTAACCCAAGGAGTTGATATTGATCTAATTAAGACATTATTTGAGAATAATTGATACACTATACAATAAAATATTGGAATTAATTTTTGCCATCCAGCCTTGGTTATGTTAGTTATTTTGATGTTGTTTTCCACATGAGTAGGTATGGATAGTGTGTGGTTTGCTACTTATTCCATTTTTAAAGGTAATGAAAAGTAAATACTTTACAACAGAATGCAGGAGATTATAGGGAAAGTGAAATGAACCACTACTAATAGGATCAAAAACTGGTCTTCATTCAAAGAAGGTTGTGCTGTTCATATGGTAACTTTGAAATTGTCTTCTATGTTCCATCTGGAGAATCACATGATTGAACAAATGTGAAACTCTTAGATTACTGGAAGGCAGCAATTGTCAAAATTGTCTGGAATTAGTTGAAAGAAAGAACATCAGACCAGAGGTTTTTATAGTGTTCAAGTGTTCATGCAAGAATTGTTACAGCCTACAGTTAACTTTTCACTCCTTTGCCATATTCACCAGATATTTGGATTATTTATTATGGCCATTACAGAATTTTTTTTCACAAATTTCAATTCCTTGAAAGATGGCAAAAGATATTGAATATATTCTTCAGTTAATCCAGAATATATCTTGCTTACTGGCAAACCTGAATATTAAGAAGACTATACTTGGGATTTTTGTTTTGCTTGTTTTTCTTGGAAGAGCAAAGAAAAAGTACCAAGTATTTTCCCTTGTTTGTTTCTTTGTGTCTTAATATCTACTGACTGCTGATATAGTATCACATTGTTTCTAATTTAAACATTAATTATGAAGTTAATTGTTGAATTGTGCTCCCCCAACACCAATCAGAAATTGACTTTAATGTTTAAATTTCCTAAAAGGGCTCTCAGTTTGTATTCTACTCTGTTAGCTTGCATAATATAGTCAAACTGAATTATGTTGCATGTCTGCCATATATAAAGTTCCAAGATGAAAAAATTTGGAAAATGAGTTGATTCATCAACAAACTATAGATTTTGCTTCCTATATTGAAAAATTGCAACAAAGTGAAAAAGTTAAAAAAAACAAACGCATTCTTTTCATTAAGCACATATATGAACTAAATGTATATATTGATACAATCTGTGGTTATTTATAAAGATTAAGATTTAAAAATTTAAGTGGCAGTGTTTTGCTTCAGTTCCTTAAATTTCTGAGGAAATTATAAATCAATATTGTTGATAGTATTTGGTATGTTAAAATGTAAATGAATTATGTACCTCTCACACTTTGTGATTATTTCAAATTCTAATAGAAAGTGTTACTAATGGTTTCCTGTTGACAAAACACTCTATTTAATGAAGGTTTTTGATGTTGAACTGGTTTATGTAGGTTCTAAACAGTGTGGTTCTTTTATATAATTATAGGACTTCTGCAGTCCAATTACTGTTTTCTCATTTGAAGATTTATCTGCATATTCCTTAAAAAAAAAAAAAAAAAAAAAAATCATAAATAAACTACACTTTGTATTTATATATATATATTTATTGTTTTTTTTTTTATGTTTGTGTAGCTCCTGTCATACTTTGAACTTCTCAAACGATCAGATGATGGTTGGAAGTTGTGCATCACAGCATTCACCAGTGGCAAATACAACAGGTGGGCAGTCATTTCACTATTTTCTTTTTGTTCCTTTCTTTTGATTACTCTTCTTCCCTTCAACACCAATAGAAATTTATTTTTAAACTTTTTCGTGCAAATGTTTTTATTCCTTTAAATATTCAGTTAGAAACTTCCAGTATTTGAGAAAATTACTGTAATTAAATCTGAAATGTGTTTTAAATGAAAAGAGTTAATTGTACTCCTCATTTCCATTAATATTTTTATAAGTCTGGGTATTTCTGGGTAGAACTTAGTGGTTTCACTTGTAAATACCACAAGCATATTTACTAATAATGATCCGTTTCTTTTATTATTATTTGTGAAGAAATGAGTTTTTTGGGAACAATCATTTGAATCTCGTCAAATTCTTCCTATTCTGCTTTACTGTTATTTCAACTCATAAAATTTGGAAAATATAAATGGTTGCTAAATTCTTCTAAACCATATTAAAGAGCAAATGAATCACTTTTCTGGCTTTCATTAAAATACTATTCTATCTTTGAATCACATTTATTTCTTTTGAAGCCTCTCTGAAATTATTCTTGGGAAGATGACTCTTGCTTTCCTCTTGGGTGAATTCTTGTTTTCATAAGCTCAATTTTTCTACTAGGTGTACTTTACTGAATTTGATGGGATTGTGTAACCCACACATCCTCTCTTGGCACTCTTCTCTGTCTCTTCTCCTCCTCTCAGTTGCTAACTTTATGTAATACCAAACTTATGGGTCATCTGGCTATCTTTTTCCTCCTTGATTGGGGCTGGTGTGTTGTCGAATAGGGTTTATTTGGGTTTCCAAAAATTTTACTATATTGGGGATTGATGGGAAAGTCTAGTGTGGACCCATCTATGTAAACTGTGTACCAGAGACAAGATTGTGTAATTCCTGTGTGTTACCGTAATATTTTTTGTCTCTTTGCATCCAATGATCATGTTAGGAATCAGAACGCCTTCAATAAAATGCACAACACTGTTGATAACTCTTAACAACATCTTTATTTAATATAAAGAAAATCTGGTTAAATAAAAATATCCATTATCTATTGCAAAATCAAGAAATCCAGTTGCAAAGGCTAAAGTAATACCCATCCAATTGACTCTCGCTCAATTCTTATGCGTGTCTCTGTTTTTGCTCTTGCTTGGGAATTGTAGGTGTGCTCTTTAGTGATGACGGTCTTACGAGCAATCCTGGGCATCTGAGCTGAATTCTGGGCCTGTCACTGTCTGTCTCTCAGCTCTTGCCATGGGAATTATGTGTATGCTCTTAGTGGCAATTGTCTTACAAGCAATCCTGGGCATCTCTGAGCCGATTCCCTCTTGGGCCCATTTCTGTCTGTCTTCAGCCTGGGGAGTTCTCATATAAAACTCTCCTCTTATTTGACATTGATATATCTAACCCAGACTGTCTTAGGAGATCTTGTTAAAAAAAAAAAAAAAAACTGTATGGTAATCTCTTTGTTTAGAATCTTCCTAGATATCTTTCTGTAAAGATAATTGTGTTCTTTGGTGATCAACATAAAAAAAAAAAATTTCAAGCTTGGGAATTAAACAAAATTCAAAGTTCTTCTTTGTCTAGAATAATTTGTAAGAACACACATTTTGGACAGATAGTATAATATAAACAAACCCTTCAAACTTTATTTCTCATAACTAAAGAAATTTGGACAACACACTAATCATATCTTACCGATAGGAAGTGGATAAGGTAGGAAACCTTGGTTTTGCTCAGCTTTACTGAATCTTGGGTAGTTAATTCTGGGTTTAATTTTCACTAGAACAGTTAAATTCATTTTATTATTTTAAGACATAAATTTTAACTTTTTTTTTTTTTTTTTCCTCAACCATTCAACTTACCTGAGAATTTTAATTATTATCCAATTAGCAGTTGCTCCACATCACCTTTCTGTAATTTCATGCAATTAAATGTTTAAACAAGGTCAGTGTACTGTTATGAAAGAAGGTTGGAATTGCTGGTATTTGGATAGCTAGAGATTAGTAATTTGGGTATTCATAGCAAAAAGGCTTCATTTGTTTGAAATCCGTCATCCTGGTAGGAACAGTCCTCAGTTAAAAAAAAAAAAAAATAGAAATAACTTTTTGAAAGTTATAGTATTTTCAAAGAAAACACTTGGTGTTTTTATAATTTTTGTCAAATGTTTTTGTAATTATTCTGTTGATCTTCAGACCAAATGAAAGTGATATCTACTTTAAGTAAATTTCAAAATGGAAGGAAAACAGTATAAGCAACAACCAATGATTTTGGTGGTTAATTATAGATTCATTATGTCAATTTTGCTAAATGTAGTTATCTTTTTGATATTTGCTATTGCTTTTTGTTATGAATTATGAAGGTATTTGTGACCCTTAATAATTAAGCTTGAACTGACTTAGATTTTAAGAAGCAGCAGTTTGTCATCTTTGTTTCCTCAAAGTTGTACATCAACTATGACCTTCCTTGAGGGAAGTAGCTGTCATCTTGTTTCCTGATCTGTCAACTTTTACTGGAGATAGTTCATCCATTGTCCTGGCCACATTTCACTATTGAATTACAACAGGTCATTTGCAGGGAAGATGCTTGCTAAACACATCCCTTTGCCCTTAATTTGGGCTATTAGGTCTATTTAGAACAGCTGAAAAGAGTTGACTTTATAATCTTGTGTCTATAAAGCAATGAAATATCTGGCAATAGTCCATTTTCTATCTATACAATTTGATTAGTGTAGAGTTTATAAATGTAAATCCAATCAGTATAGGTAAAACACTACCAAACACTTGAGATTCGAGCACACACACACACACACGTGTATGGTTGTTTCAGCTGCTTTAGAGATTTCCATTTAGGTTTGATTGCTAGGTTTCTATTTATAAACCTGGTCAAGTGGTTTCTTTAAAGTTGGTAATATTAATCTGATTTACAAATACTAAATGTGGCAATGTTTGAAAAATGTCTTCATAGTTCTCGGTTTTTTGGTTAATAATTTTAATCTTGCCACTTGGGGATCCTTGTTGGTAAAACTTAAAGTATGCCAACTGCATCCCCTGTAGAGTGTGGACTTGGGTATCAATCAGGCCTGTCTTCTATTAATTGTGATTTTTGTCCCATGAGAATTATATTTAACATTAAATAATCCCAAGAAGGTTATAGCCTAGTCTACAATTCAGGTATTCTGTTACTAGCATCCAACTGTTTACTTACGTCCTGGGTAAGACATTAAACTATGTCCAGCAGCAAGGCCTCTGTTCAGGAGGTTTTGAGGAGCGTGGAACCACCTCTTCATTGCTGGTGTTCTCAGGTCCACCCTGACCTGGGGTGGTAGCACCTGTTAGGGTCCCAGCTATGGGCAAATGGTTAACTATTACCAGCAATACTTTTTTGAGACAAATTATTACCAGCAATACTATTTTGAAGGAAAGATATTACCAGAAACAAATTTTTGACAAAACAAAATATTACCAGCAATAAAAAAAATTTTGTCAGCATTAAATAACCCATTGAGGTTGATATGCCATAAAACAAATAAACCAAAGAACATGTATTCTATTCATACGAATCTATCCTAAAAATTTTGTCGGCATGAAATAAACCATTGAGGTTGATATGCCGTAAAACAAAACGGAATAAACCAAACAAAACCAACTGTTTACTTGTATTGTTGCTCCATTGGCATTACAGTTTTAAAACTTTTTCTGACTCACTTAAAAATTGTTTTGAAGTTTTGAAAATATGAACCTTGGAGAGTTTGACTATTTTTCTTGATTGTGAGGTGTATTGCAGGTAGTTTAGTTTGTTAGCAACCATCTCTTGACTTTTTTTTTTTTTTTTTTTTTTTTTTTGCTAGTTTATGATGATTATGTCAAGATGATTCTTCTGACAAAAGCTTATTTAAAATAAGCAAGTTAGTATCGTCTAACCTTATTCATTAAGATTCAAGACTGGACAATAAATCTAAGTGTTCCTGTCAAACTAGCATTATGACCAAACTGTTTACTTTTGTCATCTGAGCTAAATGTCTATTGCTTTTAAATAGAACAACCCAATGCATTCTCCTAAATTTTGTCTTTAATTAATTCTTCCAAGTGATAATTAAGCTATTTAATGAGAATTCTTAATTATTTCTTATTGTTATGCATTGTGTCTTAAGAATGTAGAATGAAATAAAACTGGGTCAATCTCAAGTATAAAGTGAGAATGTGTATATTTAATGTTGACAAAGATGCAAACAGTAATTAAGCATTTTTTTGAGTATGCTGTTTTGAAGAGTATAGGTCAGGGTAAACCCCGCCCCTATCCTGATACTTCTCAAATGTTGTCATATTTAAATAACTGATTAGTGTTGTTTGACTTTTGACTTACTGTGTCCATGTGCAAATGAAAACACCTAGTTTAATGCCAGTTGGTATGAGGTGTCCTGAATTTTCTTTTCTTTTTTCTTATATGTGCATCTCTATACAATGATAATAATCTTTTCGCTTTGTAACCTGATAAAAAGCAAGTTAGCTCGTTTAAATTCTCTGATGTAGTGGATTAGGGGGGAAAAATAATCCCATTCAAGTAACACATTCTATCCTGCTGCATTCCTAATGATAAAATTTTGAGGTTGCATTTTGTTGTGCTTTTGTCTGTCATATTTCTGAAGTGGTTCTGGGTATGTGGGTGGTGACATGAATGACAGTTCAGAATGAGAAATCGGAGAGCCAGGTTTGAATTTCAGTTGGGGTTGTTACATTCAAGTATGCCCAAGTACTCTTGGGAAAGATACAAATCCATTTCATTCACCACCAGCTATGGGTTATATAGGAAATATTCACTTGCAAAAAAAAAAAAAAAAAAGAATCATTCTTACAATCCAAAATATATTTTGGCTTTAAATGACCCATAAAGGGTTGAGAAGAAATAAAAAAAAAAAAAAAAAAAAAAAAAAAAAAAAAAACAATTTTGAAGTTCTTTTTACATACATTTTGGATTTATATTTGTAGACATTAGCTGAGTTGACAGAAATTCCTGAAGGTAGTGGAAAAGCAAACCACTCTCTATATGCAGTTATTGCATCATCAAATAATTTTTTGGCAACTGAATATTTTTGAAAATAACTGGACTATGAATTCATCCTTTCTCTTATTTATATTTGATTTTTTTTTTTTTTTTTTTTTTTTTTTTGATTAGCCTCTGCATTTTATTGTAAGTTAGGTTCTTGGAACCTAAGTTTGTCATTTTTTTTCTCAGTACATCCATTCAAAATAATGATCCTGGGAGTAGTAGCTTCTGGAAAGATTAATAGCTCAATGTGGTAATATCTCTGAATGAGTATTGGAAATTATTTCCTATACTTATGTACATTGAATCAGCTTTGTTTGCAAAATGATAAGCCAGAGAAGGTCCCTACATAAGTAGATAAGTGCCTGTCAGGCTTTGATAGGGATGGTGGAAAATTACCTTAAAAATAAACACTGGGTTCTTCCTATTACTATACTCAATTTGTTTGTGTGTTACTGTAAAGTTTTTCTTAAAGTAGGGGATAATGAAAGATGATTTAAGTAGAGATGATGCCAAATGTTTGTGTGCTGCATTTTGAATTTATTAACTTTTGCTTAGTTTGATACAAGGCCAGAAGTTTAGGCAGCCAGTGAAGATCAAATTCATTACTTGGTAGTAATGGTCAGCTAGACTAACCTGCTAACCATTACCTATTTTATGCGCTCCAGTTAGAATGGAAATAAATTCAATAATAAATGGTTTGTGAAATGAACAAAGTAATCCTAAATATATGAAAAACAAATACTGGGAATAATGAGTGCTGAAGTAAAGGTCTTTTTGTTTTGTTAAATATAAATAGTTGATGTTTGGATGAGAAGCCAATTTTAACATTGTAAGATGCAGACTTCAAACTAGTTAAAAATCATAAATGCGGTGTCATATAGGTAGTCTTGAAGTAAAAGAAATATAATACTAATCGAATTAATAATTATTAGATAAGACCAGCCTAAACATGGGGCGGGGGGAATTGTGTTCTCAAAAATGAAATAGTTAAGGCATTACACTTAAGGGCACTTTTGACTGATCATATAAGTTTCATTTCAACAGTTAATGCCTTGCAACTTTTTCCTATACTTCATAGCACAACAGAGGTGAAGCTAACTGTTTTTCAGTACTATCTCAATAAAAAAAAAAACAAACAAAAAAACAACTATATTTACACCAAAAAAGGGAGAAGTGCAATTTGGCAATATGGCAAAAACAGGTAAAAAGTATTGAATATTGAATTTACCATAAAAAGGTATCCATTAGAAGTACATGCCTGAAGCTTATTAATTTGGAAATAAGGAATTCAACAGAATAGCTCTTTCCTCTGTAATATCCATACTTTTTTGTAATATATGTATCTTTTGGAAAATTTTGAATTTATATCCTTTTTAAATTGTCAGGAACAGGACAGTAATGACTACAAAACTTTAAAAAAATTTTTACAAAAGGAAGAAAAATATTTTATAATAGGTCTTTAAACTTTTCGGTTTTAAACTTATAGAAAATACTCTCTTGATATTGTGAATGGTTCTCCTACTTCTCTCCCAATGGTGATTTGCTGACTGAATTTATTAACTGCCTCTGATATGGCTAATATTTCTGGAACACTCCACATTCAACCATCACTTGAAACTGACATTAAAGAGATGTGAAGTAAAAACTAATCAACATACACAAGAAAGAGTTCTATCATTATAAAGAGAAAAGATTAAAATTTGTTTATATAATAACTTTATCAAAATAGCCTTGAAAAATAAATGAGATATCAGCTGTTGAGTTTGAAGGAAATTTCACTATTTTAACACATTTTTGCAGTTTGGGATACATATTAAAATAGTTTGTAGTTTGGCTAAATTATTTTGAGTTTCCACTTACGAGAATTATGAAGTGCATTTTGTTAGGGCAAGTAGAAAAAAAATTGAATTTAAAGGACCCTTTAAGTCTTGTTAGTAAATGTGACCCAAATATTTTGAAAATGACAGAGCAGACAGTAAGGTGAGGGTGAGTATATTTAATTCAGTCTGCAAATTCAATTTGAAAGGGGTCATATTGGGCTTCATATGCTACTTTCTATTTGTATCCTGTAGCTTTATAATACAGATTGGTTACATTGGAGACACTTGTTTGTAATGTTTAATTTATTTCGCATAAGAATATTGTCTCTGTTTTCCTTTCAATTTGATTCTGTTACTTTTGTTCATGATTTGTTCCTTGTATCTATTTGGCTCATTCCAATTGTTTAATATGTTGAGGTTTTTATCAAGATTCATTCAATTCTTAAAATTCAGTGAAAAACAGATCTGGCTTTTTAAAAGATATTGGATGTCACACTATGTTCAGCAATAAATAGGTACATTGTTTCTCAGATCTGTTTGCAGTAAATCTATAAAATTTATTTAGTTTTGTCCAAGATCATAATAATGAGGCATTTAAAAACACTTTCTCACAATGCCTTGCAAGATAAACTTGCTAGTCATTATTCTACAGTTGCCACCACCAAATCGTTAATTGTATTACTTTAGTTAGAGGATTAAATAATCTAACACTTTTGCCCTGGCCCCCTCAACCTCTGGCGTTTTACTCTCGGGGTTGAGGTGTCTACTCGGTCTTAACTTAAGTGAGTGGACATAGGTCCCCTGAGCATCTGTAGATTATTTGACTGATCCGCTGGTTTAATCCTGCTTTTTGCTCATGTGATTTGTTTGATCCATAAAGCAGAAGTGATGTCCGTCCATTCACGGTCGACTGAAGATGTAGACACGGCTGGGGAGTCTGTGTTGAGAAATTTAGAATGCAGCAAAAAAAAATTAATATCTGCAGAAAGCCGGATAAACATCGATTCAATGGTTGAATTGTTAATGTCTTTTATATAGCAGAATAGAGAAGAGAAACAGGTTACAGAAAAGAAAAAAAAACTTGTACACTGGATTCTAGACAGAGAGAGAGTATGTGATTATCTTGTTGTTAAATCATCTCAGAATGATATATGACTCTTGCAATAGAGGGATAAAGATTTGTGTGCAGGGCTTAGTTATAGTGGCGTTCCTCCTCCCAACGCTTGCCCCCGGGCCAATTCTCTCTTCTCTCTTCAAGAATTTTCTCCTGTCTGGCTTTTTCAGCATAACTATGCTTTTATACAGATAAACCAGGCTAGTTATAACTGAACCATGTCCCTACTACTTCGCATGCAATCCTCACAGGGTTTTGGCTGTTTCAACCAAAATCATGTGAATTCCAATTTCTATTTCAATTTTTAATCAATAAAAATTTTGACCATTTCCATTGTCTTATTTACCAGCTATCAGAAATTACTTGTTTATAAAAGAAATTAAAGATTGCTTTTCTTTTTTGCAGTGATAATGTAAGATTTTTTTTCTTGCAAGTTCTTGAGTCTTACATACATCAGAGGTAAGTAAATATTTTATGTTTTTCTAATCTGTTTTTGTATTTGAAACAAATATTCTTATTTGGTGAAATAAGCAAGAAAATGGACAATGTGTATTTTGTAACTATTTTGACATTAAATTCACTTTTTTGAAAATGATTCAGGTTTAAGTATTAATGAAAAATTTTCTTTCTTGCAATTCCTAAAACAATATTATATCTAAATTTGCTGAAGCTTCCTTGATTAGTAAAATTAACATTTCACCTGATAAGTGATTGGGTGGATGGGTTTATCTGATGATAGTTTTGGCAATAAGAATAAGTTTGATGAAAACCGGCAATTTGTTTAAGATATAGACATGTTTTTAAAATAATTGCAGAGAAAAGTGGTCATTTCTGCATCTTTTTCCTTGTTTCTTGAAAGGCATAATATTAAATTTGTGAAAGGATTTGGTAACAATATGTAAAGATTTGTATAGCCATTTCATGATGATCCAAATGACCGAGACCTTTTCCTAGATTAGAAATTCTCAAGGAAAAGAGGAGGGTTAATGCAATGAGGGAAAAAATCAAAGAATGGTGTGTAGTTTTGTTTATTCTTGAATTCCTTTGTTAGAAAAGACTATAAATTGAAAGTGTTCCTCTGTGATATGAATACAGAAAAGGAATAATTAAACAAAAACTTTCCCACTCCTTGGTTGTAACTATGGCAGTTGTATTCATAAAGTTTATTCAAAGCCACTCTATAATTATGCTTTAAAAAGTTAACATGAGATTGGATCTTTTTTACTAATACTGGTTTTGCTACCAATTATGACTATAAATCCTGAACTTTTTAAGATTAGAACATATTGAATAATATTCTCCATGAAGATTTTGCAAAGGACATTTAAGAACAAAAATCAATGTCTTGATTATTATGTAACAATTATGCTAAATAGCTTGCCTAATTATTTTGTGCAGAAGTAATAAATTTATCAAGGATTTGTAATTGGAAAGTTGAAGGGTGAGCTGGATTTGGTCACTAGAATTTCTTGTTTTGAACAGGATAAGAATGCTAGATTCATAAGGAAATAGTTTGGGGTGCATTGCTAACAAATGAATGATATTGAATCTTTTGGAAAGAAAGTTTGATTTTGTTGATAACACTTCAAAGAAACCCAAATGTGATTAAAATAAATGAACTGACAATAAAAATGTAAAGTTTGATTTATCATTTTTTTATTTTATTTTTTTTTCTGTGCAGGTATCACTTGGCAGGCACAGAAGACCAACAAATAGTGCGTGCTTTTCTAATCACTTGTCTTCAAATGCAGGTAAGCTATTAAAAGGTTTTGTGTTATTATTCTTAATGTAACTTTTAGTTTTTGTTTTTTAACAAGATGCTGTAATTGTAAAAAAGTTTTATCATTTCATTGAATAAGATTGTAGGTTGGTGTTCATGTACCTTCTACTTGGATATTTGTAGCTTATGTTTATTTTGGATTTTCAAGATAGGTACCAATTACTCTATAATTAAATAATGGAATCTGAATTTGTGAGAATTACAATGTATTTGGTAATGGATGAAGTTAAAAGAATTATGAAAAGCATTTAATTACAAAAAATTGAATTAACACCTGGAATTGTTTGAGTTTCATCTCCTAGCTTAACAGGCTTTTTAGCTCATTTAAGCTATTAGGATCAAGTAAAAAAAGGAGCACCTAACCTCTCACCTTCACTTGCTGCTAGAAAAATAACAATTGAACTCAACCAGGTGACCCACTGGGAAAGAATTGTACTTAAAATTCAGTAAAGGAATTGTTTTTTTTTTTTTTTTTGTAATATCCCCACCTGCACAATTCTGCCTTTTTAAAGGTTCAAGAGGTCAAGCTGAAGCAAAGATTCAGTTGACCACTTTGGTTATGTGATTGGATGCAGATTACACTAAAACTCTACTTTTGACTCTGTTGCTATTCAAATATGCATATTGATTTTGTAACTGATGCTTGAAAGCAACTAAGATGAAATGATTTGAATAGGAGGAAGGTCTGCTCAGATCATTAATCACAATGTTAGTGAGAAGACTGCTAGTCAAATTCCTCACACCCCATCATTTAACAAATAATCTTTAATTTTTTTTTCTTTCTAGATGATTTCTGTGGTTTTGTGAAGACACTGAAATAATACTAAAATTTATAAAATAAATAATTCTTTAATGTGATCAAAACCTTTTGATTGTTTATTGTAAAATTTAATGAAGAAAATTTGCCTGTTTTCCTTAATTTTTCTATTTTGTTTTATTTTCCTCAGGCCTCAGGAGTGACTAAAGATAAATCATTTCTAAAGAACAAGATTGCACAACTCTTCTCACTCGCTTTCCTTGTCGACTTTCCTCATCGTTGGCCCAATTACTTTGTTGACATTCTTCATGCTTCTTCCTTTGGCCATGTTGCAGTTGAGATGTACCTTCGTATTCTTTCAGCTATTGACTGTGATGTAGTGGATCGAGAGATCATCCACACTAATTCTGTAAGTACCTTTCATGCTTAAGCTTACTTCTTTTGACTGCTGTTTTATGTAATTTAAACCTCGACACTTCTAATGTTACAAAAGGCAGAGTTCAGCAATATATACATAAAGTATATATGTGTGCTCTGTGCTGTAGGTCATCTGAAATAATCATCTTAATCCAAGAGAATTTGATATTGTATTTATGCATACAAACATGAATTATAAATATTAATTAAACTTCTCAATAACTAACTTAGCAGAAACGTGTATGCATTGAAATAGTTATTTGGCAATTTATTTTTTATCTAACACAGTTGATACAAAATATGAACTATTTTCCTGAAATGATTTATTTAAATTCGTGAATGGCATCGATGTGATTGTAATATGGTAATGACTATCTTTTTGTAGGAAACTGAAAGAAACACTAATCTGAAAGATGCCATGAGAGAGCGTTGTGTTCCACAATTAGTGGAGTCCTGGTTGCAAATTATGGTAAGTCAAAAAAAAAAAAAAATGACTGTTTCTTGTTCAAATGTGCTTATTTCTAGAGAGGTGGATTAGAATCCTCTGTTGTCTGCAGTGGCAACAGCAAAAAGACAATTTGGTTTGTGGGCATGAGGAATATCTTGACAGCCTCTAAGTTTGCATAGTTCAAGCCTACTCTTGAACCAGTTTCCTTTCATAATATTGTCAGCATCTTTGACACTCTAGTAAGTTACATTTTAAAAATGGCTGTGGAAACACAACATGCATATGTAGTTGTGGGAGAAATATTCCACAAATTATCACATCATAGTGGTTGAGTTACTCTGATATTTTTGGTTTCATTGCTAGCCAAAGGCATCACTGTTGATGGAAGCACCTTGGTGTTGCTGCTGATTGCCTGAAAAAATGTTTTATGCCCCTGGTATTTTTGTACGGTATTTCGGAAGTGGGTACATGGAGCTGGATTAAATTATGACCTGTTTTTGTCATATGAGCTGTGAATGTTTAAGTGAGCACTTCTGTTTGACTTAAAGAATTTGAGTTCCAACAGAGAATGGCACTTCAACTATACAAATAATTCCTCTTACTCAACAGGCAAGTTTCATTTGGTCCAGAAAGAATAATTAGCTATTTGTTTTAAGTTTTATATTTACAACTAATTATATCAATATGTCCAGCTTGATTAAACCATAACTATAGCAGAAATTTGTGTTCAGTTTAACTGAGCCATAGAAGCCAACCTTTCATTCTTTCTTCATTCTTCAAAAAAGTAAATTTTGCCTTCTGCAATACTTTGCTTTTATTACCTCTGTTCTTTTTATTTTCTCTATCATGTTTTTATTTTTCAATAGAAGAATAAGATCAATCCCCTTCCTGCCTTTTATTGGATATCATTAACTAAAGTTAATTGTAAAAACCAAGCAACAGTTTCTTCTTGGGTATTTGAAATTTTTTGTTTCAACAGATTCCTTTCTTTTCTGCTTTTGCATAGCTTCAGATGATCTTTACTTTTCAAAGGATACTAATGAGAACACTTTATTTTTAATTTAGGAATAATTCAGTTTTTGAGTTAAATATTTTACTTAGTTCCATTTTATGCAAATTAAGCTGTATATTTCAACTTTATCAAATGTGAATATGTAGTCAATACATTATCATGCCATTAAACCTGAATATTTTAACAATTTGCTGTTAAACCTTAGATATGTTTGATAATTTAAGCAAGGCTGCAGTTTCCTGACAAAAGTAGCTTATCTTGTTTTACATTTTTGCCTTATCCAAAGGAATTGACAGTCCAAAAGTTAATTCTAGATTAAAAAAAATCAATTCTTCCTTTTATCTATAAGAAGTTATAGAAAGTTCCCTGTTTCCTCTGCAAAAAAGTTTGTTCTATCTGAGCTAAACAAAGTCAGAGGACAACATAAGTTTTCTGAATTTTCCCTTTGTCCTGGGTAAGACATTAAACTGCATCTGGCACTGTTAGCGGGGCTTCAGAATATGCTGACTGCACCTCTGCAGTGGGGTAGAAGTCCCTCAAGGAAACCAAAGTTTATTTGCTGTTTCATGTTACTACATGTTAGTTCTTGGATAATAAATCAAAATCGACAGCGACTCAAAACAGTACTTGGTGTGAGTATAACACTGGTTGTCTATCCCCATCTCAACCAAGGCGATTGGGATTCCCCCTTAGTATATATTCCCAACAAGAGTTGGACTCCGTGGTGGGTGATGGAGCACAGAAACAGTGAATAGTTCTATTTAAATTATAGAAAGACAAACCAAAAACACCCAAAAGAAATCTCTTTGATTCTGAGTCTGAACCAGAATCTACAGCTGAATTCCCAAGATTCATTATAATTCAATCTAGATGAAAAGCAACAAGACCAACTTTCACCTTTTTTGATAGAAAAGGTAACTTTTAGTTGGTCCGATCCTGAAAATGCGAAAAAAAACTCTGAAGTGGAAACCTACTAGTAGAAGTTAAAAGTAAAAAAAAATACGCGCAGAATTTACTGAAAATGAAGAAATTTCATAACTCGGACTGTAAAGCCTAACCACATGAAAAATTAAATACATCCAAAAGCACTATTTACATTGCTTGGACTATCATCCTCATCTTTGTTGCCATATTTATTACATTGATAGTCTGAGTAATGTAAATAGTGTACATAATAGCTCATTTCTGAAATATAGACAGATGCATTCAAAAGCACTATAAGAAGTTGAGATCTTTCTCTAGCAACTCCAGAAGAAATGAAGACTATCTCACCATTTATAAGAATAGTAGAGCCAAAGCCAGAAAAATCATAAAAAAATTATGTTATCAAAATAGTAACACTAAACCAAAAAAGGTATGGCAGATGATATGAAAAATAATACTCCTACTAAATATCTCATCCACAATAATGTGAAGATTACTGATAAGAATGATATAGTAAACTATCTAGCTGACACTTTCTTGCAAAATTCATCCTCCAAAAACTAAACCTAAAAGTTTCAAACAATCAAAGCAAAAGTAGAAAAAGTAAAAATCAAATTTCAAAGCAAAAATACTGAAAACTATAATCAACCTTTCTCTAAAAGAGACTAGAATTCATCAACTGCCCCCCCCAATCTTTTTGTTGAATGCGAGCCACCTTTGCATATGTGGAAAGGCAGACCAAAGCAAAGAGAGCAATGAAAGATAACAAACACAAAAATTCCATGTGCTGATTATAGGACTGTGATCAATAAAATGATCGCAAATAAATGGCAAAACCAGTGGTATACCCTCACTAATAACAAATTTCTGAACATTAAACCCCCCCCCCCCCCCATTGGAGAATGGAACACAAAATACAATAGAAGAGAACAGGTAGTGCTGACCCACCTTCACATAGGTCACACCCATCACCATTTACTAGAGTGTGCAGAACCCCAACATGTACTACATGCTAAGACAGTAAAACATATATTGCTGGATTGTGTAAACTTTGACCTAGCTAAAGGAGAACATTACCAAGAAAACAAAGCCATCCAAGATGTTAAATTTTCTAAGAGAAGTGGGATTATAATAAAAACAAAAAAATGAGAACTGTACAATGATATTCCAACTATATACACCTACAACATTTAGTCCTGTACCAAAATTATTCTACAAGGAATGATTATTTTATCTCTACAAACTTATTCTAAAACCTATGTCAGCATTAAATGACCCATTGAGGTTGATGTGTCATAAAACAAACAAGTTGAATTTTCCTTTTTTGCCATTGTCATTCAATATCATTTTTTTTTTTTTTTTTTTTTTTCCCCATTTACAGACGACATACCAAACCAGTCATCCTGATATCACCTGCCTGTGCCTAGATGTTGTTGGCAAATATATTTCCTGGATTGACATCAACCTGGTGGCTAATGAACAGTTTGTCACTGCATTGCTTTCTTTCTTTAGTCATTCACAGCTTAGAGAGAGTGCATGTGATTGCATCCATGAAATCATCTCAAAAGGAATGGAGCCAGTGGCAAAAACCAAATTGATTGAATCATTTGCTTCTGTACTTAACAGTGCTGGTGTCATGTGTCCTAATGATGTGAGTATCCCTTTTAGGAGGCTGTTTTTTTTTTATTTGAATTTATAGAGATTCTCAGTTTTGTCATTGACTTGTAAACTTTGAACTCTTCACCTTGTTCTTTTTTTGTTATTATTTTTCTTTTTTCTTTTTGTTTCTTTTTCATTTTTTTAACTTTTGTTTTTTTTTTTTTTTTTCCTTTTATTTATTTATTTATTTATTTATTTATTTTTTCATTTCTTTCTATTTTTTTTCATTTCTTTCTATTTTTTTTTTTTCTTTTTTTTTTTTCATTTTCTTTTATTTTTTTTCATTTCTTTTATTTTTTTATTTCTTTTTATTTTTTTATTTATTTTTTTTATTTCTTTCTATTTTTTTCATTTCTTTCTTTTTTTTTCATTTCTTTCTATTTTTTTCATTTTTTCATTTTTTTTTCATTTTTTTTTTTTTCATTTCTTTCTATTTTTTTTCATTTCTTTCTATTTTTTTTCATTTCTTTCTATTTTTTTTCATTTCTTTCTATTTTTTTTCATTTCTTTCTATTTTTTTTCATTTCTTTCTATTTTTTTTCATTTCTTTCTATTTTTTTTCATTTCTTTCTATTTTTTCATTTCTTTCTATTTTTTTTTCACTGCAAATGTTTTGATAAGTAAACACATTTTAATAATCTTATTTTATATCTCCAATATTTGCATCATCTGTCATATAAAGATAAAAATAAAAAAATCATTAAGTATTTACTGATAACAAGTTAATTCATTTGTCTATATCTTTGATCGGTTTTTAACTTTCGTAATCTGTATAACTATAAGATTGGTTAGTATTGATAGGTTCGGCATCTCTGGAATTTTTTTACAAAATACTCAAAATATATAACATTGTAGATTATTAAATCTATGTTTCATCATATGGGTTTATGACCACCAAAGGTTTATGATAATTTCCCAAATTAGAGCTCCTACATTTGACATGTTATAAAATTGATTCTGAAAGGAATATAAACCCTTTTGGATAGAAATAAGTGTGTGTGTGGGCATGCATAAAATATTTTAAGATTATTTTTTTTTTTTTTTTTTTTTTTTATTTATAGGGAGAAGAAGGTGATTATCTTGCAAGATTGGCTAATCTTGTTAATGGAATGGGGCAAAACCTTATCTACTGCTATCAAAAGTGAGTTTGCTCTTTTCTTTCTGTAATCATTTTTGCAAAATATTCTGTACTTGGAATAGGACAGTGACTAAGTTTCTCTTAATGCTTACAGTAAATGGTTGTTCTACTTTTAAGACACTTTAAGCATTCTTTTTTTTTTTCCGTTTTAAAATCTAAAGTTTATAAAATTTAACTTTGTTTTTTTTTTTAATCCTTGAACATTTCTTTGTTGCTTGAAGGTTGGTGAAATCTGCTGACATGGTCAATGCAATGACCACTCTTCATGCAGTTGAGAGCAAAGTACCGCTTATTCTACGTTTCCTCAGCCATGAAGATGATGATATTTCTGAAGCTGTGATTGGCTTTGGGCAAGACTACATAACCCTTCTGAAACAATCTCCTAGTCTCACCCAACGCCAACGGGAAGATGTCGAACAAATGCTTTACATCATCATTAAGAAAATGAAATATGATGATACATATAATTTTGATATGGAGGTAAGAATGAAAATCTTTTTTTAAATCCAATTCAGTTGAAAAAGTAGTTGAATCAAAACTATTGTGTTTATTGACATATAAAACTCTACCCCTATCCTTCATTTACAGTTAATCGTAGTAACTACAGTTAGTAGTTGAACTACTAATGCTTGGTTGAAGTTTATGGTATCTGGATAAACTTTAAGATCTGAGAGAGATTTTTGAGTCCTTCAAGTACAGTATTGTTTCAGTTTTAAAAAAATCAGTTTGAAATTTTAATTTCATGTTTCTTAAAATGAACAATTTTCACATTTGTAATTTAGGCAATTTGTTTATTCAGACTCAAAATTATTTTTATTTCTTCATTAGAAATTCACTTTCAAAGATCAAAATTAGATTCTGTATTTTGATATTTGCATTTTTTTTAATTCTGAATGGCACAAAAACTTGTGGAATTATTAATTAAAATAGTAAATATTCTTTTCACTTGTTAGGGTGAAGAGGAAGCCATGTTTCAAGATTACAGGAAACAAGTGAAGATTATTTTCAACAACCTTGCTCAACTGGTCAGTTTTTCTTTTCAGTTATTTTGTAATTATATAATTTTTCTTTTCTTAAAATCTAAATCTGAGCTAATATTAGCTTTTTTATTTTTATTACTTGATAGGATTCAAACATGGTAGTGAGGAACGTGCATACTATATTGACCAGTACTCTCCCCCAATGGAAGACATTGGATTATTCTGATGCTGAGATGTCTTTGATGCTTCTTTATATGCTTGGAGAAGCCCTGCCTGTAAGTAATACAGTTTCTCCCTTTCCTCCTCCTCCTCCATGTACACTCTTAGGTTCAGTTTGGTAATTTCCTTTCACTTTCATTCAATATCCACCTAAAGCAGAATATGCTTCTGATTTCTTCAATCGGGACACAAATTCAAAATGGACTCTGTTCAAATTTAGTTATTTCTGCCTCACCTAATGAATTTCATATTGGATAAAGCAATAGACTGTCAGCATGTCAATATTTTCACAATAAAATTGGTTTAAACTGTTGTTGGTAAAATTTTCAGGTTCGACTTATATTCATGAGCAATATTTCAAATAAGTTTTCACCTTGTAATATTTAATCCTTACTAAAAAAAAAATATGTAGTGAAGAAAATAGTAGGTTATCTCATCAAAACAAGTGACAGTGTGTTATGTGTATTCTATGTTGGAAAAGAAAGAGTGCATATGACTCTTGTTTATATATAAGAGCATCATGAAAATTTTTGGTCACACCTCAACCAGTCATTGACTTCTCAACACAGATATAAACAGGTGCCACATGTGGCTGAAAAATTGGCTCTACAACTTGTTAGATGGTGAGAAGGGGGATTTCTTGAGGCTGGCAACTGCTGGATTGAACTTTATCCTCTTATAAAATTATACTACAAACTATTAATGACTTGTTTTGGGAGTGTCAGGTTTTATGCATACAAAGTGTTACACAAATGTTACTTAATAAATCCAAAAGCTATAAGCCATAGTAGAAATTAACATACTATATCATATATACCGGAATAGATTATTATTTTATTATTTTACATGTTAGCATAAACTCTTTGACAGTCTTTCATTTATACTATTGTTTTCTTTTCTTGCCATGGTGTTATTTTCACCTTCTGTTCTCTGGGCCTTTCTCGGCTTTCTTTTACACCAATGCAGTTTGGATTTGAAACAGAATGTGGGATGAAGCTGTCCACTCGGTGAAAGACAGGGGACCCCAGTTATACATTTATATCACCTACAGAAATTTTATCAAAAGCAAAAATAGTGCGCATTGGAACTGAAGACATGAAGTAGATTGATAGGGAAGGACCAAATATGTTTTCAGAATTTTATACTGAAAATGTTTTTTCCTCATTTGCTCAAGAGAATTGTGTTGGTTATCATGATCTTTAAAAGATCTGTGGCAAACGTCTAGTCCATGACCATATTTTCTCAGAATGGAATTCGCTTCAGTTAAGATTTCATTGTAAATCTTTTTCTGGGAAATCATGTTTTAAAAATTTGAAAAAAAAAAATAGTATACTTTTTGAAAATTTTGAAATTGATTCAAATATAAGAGCATTTGTTGGTAAAATATTTAATAGGATGAATTTAATGACCTGGTTTGTAAAATTTTGTGAATTGAAACGACAAGTGAAATATTTTGTTTGGGTAAATATTTGTATTATCTATTAGGCAAGTAAAACCTTTTTTGCTCTCTGCACCTGATAACTTGGGCTTAATTGCTCATCTCTTGTTTTGAAAAACACTTTATTCAATCCTAAAAAGAGTCTTGTCACTTAATTGTTTTGATTTTTATAGTCTTCCATCCAGAGTTTCACCACTTACAAAGAAAAGGCCCCTCCTCTTCAAGAAATGATGCGCTTGGTAAGTATATTTCATACATTTCTCATCAATTGTTATTTGATTCATTCACTCTGCTTGTTTCAGTTTCTCATTCATTTAAGCATTTAGCAAAAAAATCTTATAAATCTCATAATTGACTTTTTTTTTTTTTTTATTTATTAATAAACCTGTAATATATGTAGAATTTAATCGGATATATTGAAACAAACTACAAAAAAGACCTTTTATTTATTTATTTATTTATTTATTTTATTTTTTTTTTTTTTTTATTTTTTTTTTTTTAAATATTTTTTCTTGAAATTTGATATGGAAAGCTATTTAATAAAAATTATCCACTCCTTTATGTTAACATTTGATGGTCCTGGATGTTAAGATTTAATTGTTAGATTAACAGAAATATCTGGTGTTGAAGTTCAATTAAAATATTGAGTCCTGTTGCATGTTAGGAATAATTATGTATTTAAATTTGTCAATTGAAATTTTCTCATAAGCTAAATAGAAAAGCAAAGAAAACCAAGACAACATAGCTCCTAATTGTTTGTTTGTATTTCAGATGGTATCTTCTGGTATTAGTTGCCACAAACACAGCTTTGTTCAGCTGCAGTTCCTTGAAACCGCTGTTCGCTATGATAAATTCTTTGTGGTAGAGCCAGAATACATTCCCAATGTTCTTGTAAGTTTATAATTTGAGCAATCCAGCTCATATTTTGTGTCATAACAAATGTTAATATCCACTTTCTTCAAGGTCAGAATATTCGCTTGTGTATTACACAAACAAATATTAAGTCATTTTGTTGTTGAAAGAACAGAAATCATTAATTTTTTTTTCTTTAATGTCTGTCTTGATCATTCAAGACTTCAGTTAACACAATGTTTCACTTGTAAGGTTGAAATCTTAGTTAACGCAAACTGTGTGTGTTATCAGCAATTGTAAAGCTGATGAATAGTCTGTGGTTGAATCCATGCCACTTGTAATGTTATTGACAATAGATGTCCAGTTATATCTATAGTCAGATTTTTATAATCACGTCAGTAATCTTTTGAGAATTGTAATACTTTGAATAGTACAATTCCTTGCAGCCAAACTAGTTATCAGATGCAATATGTTTGGCTACAAATTATGTTTCTACTATACATCATGTTATAACAACTTGTTAGTGTTACAAACTCAATAGAATTATGTGTGTGTAGTTGGTTTTTTTTTTTTTTTTTTTTTTTTTTTGTAGTTATCGAGTAGTAACTCTCCTATTTAACAGTGCTTGAAAAGTGACTAATGTCTCTTCTAACTTACTCTCTCATTCTCAAGCTGTCTATGCAAGCTAACACTTCTATACCATATATTCTGGTAGAATTAGGATTTGGTTATATAGTAGAAGTAACTTTTTTTTTTAATTGTCTGGAAGGTGTTTAGTTCTCAGCCTGATTTTAAAAAAGAAAAAAAGTTGAGCAAATTTTTAACTTTTCAGTATATCTGGTTTTAGCTGTTTCCATGGAAACAATGCAATAAAATTGCTGAAAAATGCAAAAAAAAACAAAAAACCTGAAACAATACATTGTGCTGCCATCAACATGCACTTGGTCTACCATCAATACTGTTGAAGTCATTAGAAATAAATTCACCTGAAACATCCCCAATAAAACTTGTGATCAGTCAAAAATTGACTGCAAGGCCTCTTGGGCATTATTCTTGAAATTTGATCTTCTATTGATGAAAAATCAATGTTTTTCAAAACATGTTGCAGCTGCATGGAAACAACCATGTGGCTCAGGTTGATTCAGTAGCATTTACTCTATGGACAATTGGTTTAGTTGTATAGAACTAAGTTTCCTAAAATAGTAACATGATTTCTTTCTTTTTAATTTTGAACATTTTATTAGTAAGTATCTACATCTTTTATTAAAACTGTTAAAAAATTGATTTTTGAACTGTGTAAGAAAAACTGCAAAAAATAAACTTCATTTTTTTTTTTCTTTTTTTTCTTTCACCCTCTTATTTGCAGATGGCTTTCCTTGATGAAAGGGGCCTGAGGAACAAAAACCTACAAGTTTGCAGTCGTGCTTCATATTTGTTTTCTCGATTTGTGAAAAGTTTGAAGTGAGTTAACTTTTCATGATTTGGAATCTTGCAATTAAAAACAACAATGTTGAGTTAATTGTAAATCTTCTAGCTATGTGTATAGCCCTCCACAATCTTTTTTCATATCTATTAGTCTTTCTTGTATATCACCTGAAGAAGGCCGGAGTGTACAATGGCCAAAACATCATGAATAGGGCAGTAAAGATGAGGACAACAATCTGAATGATGTAATTAGTGTACTCTCTTTGCCATAAATGATCTGAATTTGACTAAAACAAAAATTGTTGGAATTTAAATGAATTTAAAGAGCATAATCCTATTTTTGATTATATACAATTTTCTGAATCATCATGATCATAACAAATTTAAATTTTCTATTTGGAAGTGAGTATGTGCAGCTGGTGTAATGGATAGTGGCTCAGAATTAAAAATTAGAAAGCTTAGTTTGAATTCCTGTCAGGTCCATTACATTCACTTACACATCCCTGAGAAAAGTATGAATTCATCTCCTGCCCAGTTATGGGTTAAATAAGAACTTTATATCTGAAAAAATCATTCTCACCCCCAAAATTTTTAATATAATATTCACTCACAAAACAAAGAATTTGACTTACAATTGAAAATATATTTTGGCTTTAAATAACCCTACAAGGTGTTAAGCTGTAAAAAAAAAAAAAAAAACAACAAAAAAGTCAATCTATGGAAACGATTTGTCTTCATTATACCAATTACTAAATTATCTTTTTTATTTTTTTTATTTCTATGGTTACAATTACCAAATTTTTGAAGAGGTTTTCTTCTATCTTTACAGTAAATTTTAAGATAGAACTTTCATTTTCCATTCCAATGTGTTTTTGTTTTCCTTTCTTTGACTCCGTTCAGGCCGCACCTGCAGAATTTTCTGGAAGATATCTTGAAACGCATCACGGATCTGCTTGTCTTGCCACCTCCAGAAGCTGATTCTCAGACTCGTTTGTCTATGGATGATCGATTGTACTTGTATGAAACAGTTGGAATTCTCATTGTATCTAGTAATTTCCCACCAGATGTAAGTATATGTTGCAGATTTTTTTTTTAACTTATTCAGTTCATTACACACACACACATACATATATATATATATATATATATATATATATATATATATATATATATATATATATATATATAAAAAAATAATAATCCTGTACTTGTGTTATATGATGAGTGATTTAACAGTTCTTTGAAATACTTTTGATATAAGATTAAGTCAGAATTGAATGCTTAATCTATGACTGGATTAGGAATTTAGAGAGAGATTGTGGTTGTTAAGATTGGGTGAGAACACATCTTAACATTTAACATAGTCACAGGCTATGTATTAGAAATCATAAATTGAACTGGCTTATGACTCCAAGTAAGATAATATAAATGACCTGCAAATCCAAAAACTGAATTCTGTAATTATTCATCTAAAATGACATGATTGTTAAACAGTAAAATCTCCCCAAATAGGATTGAGTATTTCTGTATTCTCTGCTTTGCTGAATAAGCTGCCTTTGAGAATGATAAAGAGGAAGTAAAACCCAGAAGAGATAAGGGATTGATGCAATCACGCGTGAGAGTCTAATCGTCAGGCAACTGAAGAGGGCATATTGGAGAGTGAGGTATTACATTATAAACTATTCAGGGGTCATTATGTATCATTATAGATAATTTGGCTTTAAATTTAATATAGTTATCACTCTTATATTATAATGTTGTATATGACCAACCATATCTACAAAAAATCGACACATTTATACATATACAAAAATAATTCAAAATTCTTTTAAAAATATTGATGTTTGATGAATTGTACTAAGCTTTTCAATTTAGGATTAGTAAATACGGTGTGATGGATTAATTGTCCTCTAAATTATGTAAAAATGAAAATAATATTGGCATCTCATTTTAATAAATATATTTACCAAAATTACACAAAAAAATATGTTGAAATACTAAAGAGTAAATTTATTCAATAAAATTGCCACTGGCTTCAACTGCAACCTCAAGATGACTTCAGAATCTTAAGTTGGTGAATACTGCCACAATCCTTGCCTTCAGTTCATCTTTGGTGTTACAAGTAGTTTTGTTGGTCTCTTGCTCAACTGCATTCCACACAATCAAGGGGGGTTGCAGTCTGGCAAGTTAGGTGGCTAGATGTAAGGGGTGATGTGGTTGCAGAAACTGTCTAACAGCCATGACTGGGTTCTCCTGGTTGTATGGCATGTTGCAGAGTCCTGTTGCCAGATAAAGGGTCTTCCAGCAGCCACCCTCTTGACCCAGAGCAGAACTACTACTTCAATGCACTTGGTGTTGACCTCTGTGTTGAGTCAGGGACCCTGTGGGAAGATGAATGGAGGCACAACATCGCTATCACTAGTGATCACTCCAAACACCATCATGTTTACTGATATCATTCAACTTTTTCTGAATTTTCTGCACGGACCTTAGATTGACACTCAAACCCTCTGAAATGTTCATATTGACGTTTCGCACTTGAATGCCAAGTAGTACAGCATGCTGTTTCCAAATTTCTGATGGAGTGAATTGCACCATGGTGCTCTCATTTTCTCAGACAATGCCCAATTGACTCTACTATATGGTACAGTTGACAAAATTAAAAACAAACAACGCCCATGTGTGAAATTAAAAATATAAAATGGTAACAATTTACTAGTTGTACCCTGTATAGTTTTTACTTAATTTATTAAATTTTAGATATTATTTTAATTAAGATTTTAAATTAAAAAAAAAAAAAAAAAAAATGAAAGCCATTTGCATAAAAATTAATTATTCATTGAAAAAAATGGTGTCCTTAATATATCTTTATAAAAGCAATTAAAATCTTTTCTAATTAAATAATATTTTAGTTTTATTGAATATTTTATTTTACAAAATGATTTAAATTTTCCAAGGAATTCTGCTTTTAACTAATAGAAATATTAAAGGAGAGAAAATTTTATTTCTCAAAATTTCATAAAATTAAATGTGTGTGTGTGGTGGTGGGGTTAACAAAAAAAAAAAAAAAAATTCTAAAATAATTTCATTCATTTATTAATAAGTCCTGAAGGTTTCATTATAATCCAACAATTATTTGATTTTTGCACAAATTTCTATGTGGTTTTAACAGAGCAGACATTAAGACATGAATCTGTGGTCCCTCTTCTGACGCAAAAAAACAAGAATTTTAAACAAAATTTTGAATGGAGTAGAAAGGATTAAAAAAACTTAATAAAATAATAAAAAAATACTTTGGTCTTTCCTTTTAATAAAAACAAAGATTCTGACAAAAAAAATTTTTTTATCAATTGTGGGGTATTTTTTTCATCTTGATTTGCTTTTTTTCTCTCAATGAATTAGTGCAGGTACCATTTATTTATTTATTTATTTTATTTATTTATATACACACACACACACTCTCCAGGTTTACATTACTTTCTCTCTACTTTTTAATGCTGTTTATAAGTTCATCCTATTCAAATTTTGGCTTGACGTTTGTGTGTCCTTCATATGAAGCAGTTGCTTTTCTGATTATACTGCTAGAAATATTTGCTTTCTTTCTGGCATTTTTCTTGTGTGTCATATCCAGAATTTGTACAGGTCCTGGAAAATTGTCAGTGCCTTTTCCAGGTCTTGAAAAGTCTTGGAAGTTTCTAAATTAGACTGCTTACACATTTCTCAATTCATAGAATTAAAATGCCAAATCCCAGAAATCCATCTTTTTTTTTTTTTTTAACAAGCTAAAGTTGTCCTTTAAGAAAAATGTTTCTTTAGTCATCAGTAATATTTGGCAATTAGTTTGAATTGTGATTTGGTTCCTTGATTAGAATGAGTTCATGACCTTGTAGTTACTTCTGTATTTTCTTGTCTAGGTGACGAGAAAGAAAGTGAGAAAAAATATAAAGGCATGTCTTCTAGCTGCTATCCTTACTCAACAAGAAAATAGGAAAGGTTTCAGAGTAAACATCTCCGTCAATTAATTCACACTCATTGAATTTGTAGTTGAAACGAAAATAGTAACTTACAGTAAGAAAATACATTTTAGTACAATCTCAAAAAAATTTCAGGCTTTTTTTTTTTTTTTTAATTTGAACAATTGAAGAAATTTAATTTACGTGTCAATTTCAAAAGTAAAAAGTCCTTTTGATCTCTAGTCAGCTGGTGGGTGAGTTCATGTTCAAAAAGTAGATAATTTACATGTTCCATTCCATCTCGATGTGTATCTGTGTAAACTATGTTTGTCTAAATTGCTGCCAAAAGTAGCCAGTGTGAGAATAAAGTTTGCAGGCTAATGATGACCTGTATCTAGCTTTTGTTGTAAGTGGAAAAAAAAAAATGATGAAATATTAAAATTTATTTAGCTTTTATTGCTTGGCTTTAAATTAAAAGTTTGATCCCTTTACTTTAGTATTTCTGCCATAGATGGCTAGAAAATCTATAAACATGTGAATTACTCCTAGACATTTGGCCAGATGTCATCAAATTTGTGAATTTAATTAAAAATACAGAAAAATGTCTCCAGACCAAGTCCTCCTGTGGTGCTGCTAAACATGAATGACATTTTATTTCTAATGAAACTGGAGATTTTTGTGCCTGTTTTGAAAGACCTTGAACCATTTCTGATACCCTCTTGTAAGGTCACTTGCCTGGCTGAACTCAGGATTCACTTGTGAAAAAAAAAATTGCCACAGAAGACAATCTAAAAAGATGTCTTTTCCACATGGAAACAAAATCAAGTCAGCAAGTCTGATTGTGATGACATCATCAATCAGTACAAAGTTTGAGGAGGAGGCTGCTGGAAATATTGCTTTCAAGAATTTCAGCAAGCATGAAGACTGTCTGGACACTTTGTTCTACTCTTTTAACAAAGTACCAAAGAATATTAAAAACTGGAAAGTTGTTTGCAGATTGCTGGTACTCTCTCATGGACAGCCTGAAAGATCTGCAAAGGACAAGTCCATAAAGATATTATAATTGGAATAGGAAATGAACGCTAAATTAGATGAACTGAAAAAATGTTAACATCATTGTGTTCTGTGCCGTGTGCAACAAAAGCCATGAGTAGTAGGGGTAATTAAAATATGTATTTTTTTTTTTTTTTGTGAAAATTTTTATTTGTAGTTTTCTTCATTAAAACCATTATACCTCACAGAAAATGTGCAGCAATCAAGAATTTTTGTGATGTTCACAAACCATGAATAGTCTAGATAGCTGAAATGAGTAGCAGTAAGAATTAAAGTGTGTAATTCAACATTTTCAAGTGTAGTAGAACTCTAAACTGTAGAATGCTACACAAAATGTGTAACATAACCAGGTCTGCATTGTTGTGTTTTAGCTTTCAACATTTTTTTTTTTTGTGTATGTGTGTACAATGATACTTACTTTTAAATTTTTTTTTTTTTATTTAGCGCAAACAGATGCTCATCCGAGAGTTGTTACTTCCACTTGTGAGCCAATTTAAGACTTGTCTTACCAAACTCTGCACGGATTGTGAAGAAGAGGACCAAGACCTTTATGCTTACCGTATTAATGATGTAATTAGTTTTGCCAGGCAAGTCATTTTCTTTTCTTTTCTATTTTTTTTTTTTTTTTTTATAATTGAGTCATTAATGTATTATTGAAACCATTGCATCCAATGAACAATGGCTGTCTCATTATTGAGGGTTTAGATGTTCCTTAAATTGCTTTCTGTCAAAGATTTCTGAAAAATACATTTTTAACTATTTAGTGATTAAAAATGTTACTAATGTTTGTTCATTTGTTGTCTATAGAATAAATTGTTTAGTAATGTTTTAAGAAATAACTATTTCCTTTAAAAAATCACTTTGAAAAATTAAAATTATCAAAATATTTCAATAATACTGCTAAAAAGCTCAAAGGTAATATACTTACAAAATTTTATTTCACTTTTAACTACTTTTTGTGTTTAATAAGTTGCCATGGTTATGTTTCTGTTTGCATGCATCCTTTTGTAACTCAAGAACAGTTTGAATATTGAGTATACTTGACACTTTCAGTTTTAGCTTATAGCTTTAATTTTTTAACAACAAAACATTGTTTGTCTATATTTCTGAGATGAGGTATTATTTACATTATTCGGACTATTGTCCTCATCTTTGTCGCCATATTTATCACAACGTTTCGGCTGTTGTATGCTCTGGCCTTTAGGTGGTTGGAATTTCAAACTGAACCCTTTATTTCGCTCACTGTGGTAGACTGTTCTAGTTCCACGTGCCATGTTTGATGGATGTCAGTTATCAGTTATCTGCTAATTTCCCTCTGAAAGTTCTCCACTGCCTTAACCAGGTATTAAACTCACACTCTTTGGGTCCTGTCACTGGATTTAACCAACGCCTTGCTCAGGCCGATTGTTAGTTGCCAAGGCTGTGTGCCACCCTCTGAGTCGCTTCCTTGTAGATATAATTGACCCATTGATCGGAAAGTCTCCTTCATATGTCCGAAACTCCGCCCACTTCGTGGAAATAATCAAAGATGCTCCCATCCTATCCAACCAGATGGTGAGCTTGGACGTGGTGAGTTTGTTCACCAAGGTACCCACAGAGGAGACACTCAGTAGTCAGAGACAGATTGGCCTCTGACTCTTTCTTAGAAGAACGGACCAGTATTCCAATAGATATACTGATGGAGATGTTGACTTTCTGTACACAAACAACATACTTCGGAATGAGATCGCACATATATCAACAGGATGAGGGCTTAGCAATGGGCTCGCCATTATCACCAGCAATGGCGAATATATACATGGATTACTTTGAGGAAATGGCATTAGAATCTATATCTCTAAAGCCAACTATATGGTTAAGGTACGTAGATGACACCTTCATACTCTGGCCACACCAGGAAGATGTTTAGGTTCTACTGGACCATGTGAACTCAATAAGACCTTCAATACAGTTCACAATGGAGAAAGAGAGTAACAACACACTCTCATTCCTGGATGTTCTAATATCTCTAACAGAACATGGGTTTAAGACATCTGTATACCGTAAACCGACATTCACTGGACAGTACCTCAATTTCAACTCCCACCATCCATACAGCATAAAGAAAGGGATCGTCCGTTGCTTACAACACCGAGCAAAAGTCATAAGTAGCGACCCAGATAAAGACGTTAGATAAAGAATTGGTCAGTATAAGTAATACCCTACAACGTAACAACTACCCTGGGTACATGGCAGCAGCCCCCCAAAACTGGGATAGGCGGGTAAAAGAGGAGGAGGACAACAACACTCAGAAAACAGTCTGCCTGCCTTATGTGAAGAGGTTATCAGAGAAAATACAAAGGATCTGCGGTCCGTATAACATCAGGACAACCTTCAAAAGCTTGACAACACTTCGCAGATATCTCTCCTGAGTGAGACCCCCTATAGAGGAGAACATGACTAAAGACTGTGTACGCTATCCCGTGCAACTGCAGAAAGGAATATAAAGGAGAGACAGGCCGCCCCCTCAAGGTAAGGCTTCAAGAACACCAGAAAGCTGTAACACGAGGGAAAGTAGAAAAATCAGGCGTGGCTGACCACATATGGAGAGAGAAGGGAGATCACCGTCCTCTGTGGGACCATGTTGAGATCATAGACAAGGAACACCATTGGAAAATTAAAAACTTAAGGAATCAGCACATATGCTAGGCCACAAAATCTCCTGAGCCGACCAAGCATAGAAATAAATACAATATGGGAACCAGTAATAAGGAGTGCCAGAGAAAAGCAATGATAACAACAAAGTTGCAATATGAGCTCTGGTAAAAACATGCAATGATAACAGCAAAAATTGCAATATGAGCACTGGTAAAAATGGTTGCTGAAGACATTAGGTTTATAATAGCCAGAAATTCATACCCAGATGTCCTCAAGGACACATGGCACAGTGGATAAAGGTGTTGGTTAGATCCAGTGAAAAGCCAGTGACAGGACCCAAAGAGTTCAGTACGCGGTTAAGGCAGTGAAATTAGCAGGAGATAACCATCAAACATGGCATGTGGAACTAGAACAGTCTACCCCAGTGAGCGAAATAAAGGGTTCAGTTCGAAATTCCAACCACCTGTACAACGGCCGAAACGTTGTGATAAATATGGCGACAAAGATGAGGACAATAGTCCGAATAATGTAAAAAATTGTTTGTACAGAAAACATCTGATTTGGGACTTTCTTGTTTATGAAAAATGACAAAAATAGAACTCTTTATGTGCTCATCTCTGAAATGCTTTCTGCAAACAATATTGCCAGCCTAATCTTTTGATTTTTGTAAAATGAAGGAATGGCAGGATTAGACAAATCCTTATTTATAACCATGATCTCATTAACTGTGGAATATTTAGATGCAGTTATGAGTAAGAGCATTTTGGCACATATTTGTTTCATATTGGATTCTTTTTAATATTTAAAAATGCTTTTGTTTATCTGAATGTGAATACTTTAAGTAATTGTGGTGCATTAAATTCATTTTTTTTTTTTTTTTTTTTTTTTTTTTTTTTTTTTTTCAGTCGAATCAGCAAGGGATTTTCAAACCAAGTGACAATGAAGCAAATTGGCTGTGTGGAAGCATTTACTGAAACTCTTCAGATTTTCCTGCAGGGATTCAAATGTCAAGTTCAGCGGCATGTATTGCGTGCTGCAATACGCCAATATCTACATCGCATGGTGGTCTGCCTGGAAGAAGAAATTCTTCCTTTCATTCCTGTAGCCCTTGAGAATTTGGTACAGGAACCTGATGCCAAAGAGCTGCATGATTTCATTCCACTGATGACTCAACTTATAATGAAATTTAAGGTCAGTTTTTGTTTGTCCACTCACAACATTATCTTTTTGATATTGTTATCTAAGCCTGATAAGAAAAGCAAGAACAAATCCAACAAAAGGCCAATCTTGTTTTCTAATTAATACATACTTCAAAAATGAATAAATTGATACTTGTATGACCTTTTTAAATATGTTAATTTGACAAAAGAAAACTATCCTTATTGTGCAAATGACATAGTTATATTGATTATAGTTTTAACAGTTTGATGAAATCAGATTTCTTAATACATAATTAGTTGGGATTAAGATTATTGGAGATTCCCATCATTATAATAAGTTAAAATACTCAAGTATGATAGCCATTGCTGGTTGAGATTTATTCCAAAGCCTCTCTTCTTAACTGTTAACTGCGAATGTTATCCATGGATATATTTTGGCAATTTTCATTACTTGTTTTGCCTCAAAATTGCCAATTTTCTATTTTCTGGAAGTGGACATATGCAGATTTTGAATGGAAGATGCAATTTGTAAAGAATTAATCGATTAACATTTTTATTCGTTTGAAGTATTATTACTTCAAACGAATAAAAATATTAATCGATTAATTAAATATTAAGCTTAACATAGTTGGGTACAAGGTTCGAATAAAGGAGCACCTAATTAACGTGATACACTGAATTGCTAGATTGGGCTACACTTGAAAATCCATGTAAAACTAAATTTTGAACCGGTTTTTACAAGAGTACCCCAACTTAGTCAACCTGATTTTAAAAATAGGCTAAAGAGTTAAAAGTAATAAAATTTTAAATTTGGTAGTAGTAGACTTTGAAAAGTTGTCAAATCTGGCAAAGCAAATGACCTGCAAGATAATTCTGCTTTGTTGACAGTACTCTGTTAAATTGCCTAAGAAAAAGCAAATGTTCATATTTTATGTCTTGATCTCTTCTCATTCCCAGCAGCAGGATCATGCTTATCATTTTTTTTTCTTTCCTGATTTACACTGCTGACTTTATAAATGCAATAATATTTAACTTGTTCAATGAATTCGGTTTAATACTTTGTCTTATTTTAAATTTTTAGAAAACTATTGGTCCATTTCTTCGAGAAGTGTTTATGCCATTTGTCCAAACAATTTATGGTGTGTTGTCAACTCCCCAAGATGAACATGACCAGGTGACTGCGAGTGAAAAGCGTATGCTTCAGAGGAGTTACTTTCAGTTTATTGCTTGCATTGTCACAAATAATGTCTTTGATGTCCTCAGGGACCAAAGTAAGTGCAGTTTTTTTTTTTTTTTTTTTTTTTTCTCTCTCTCAATTTAGAATAACTTATTTTTGTTGGTGATGTATTTAACAGATGGAATATATAATGCAAAGAAATTTTCTCAAATCTTGCTTCTATTCATTTTAAATTATCACAGTTTCTATATTTGTGGGTATATAAGCATTTGTGACATTGATTTGTTAATATTTATAAGTGGTATCATGCTTTATTCATCAAAGGAAGCATTTAACAAAAATTATACTGAGGGACACTTTTGCCTTTTGATGTTCTTTTTAAACTTGTTAAATTAATTTTCTGTTTGTATTAAAGATGTTTTGTGTCCAGTGCATTTGTACTGCATTTAGAAATTGAAGTCAAATTAATGGAACAAAGTTTTGAGTTAACTTCTAATGTAGTTCTTTATTAATGCCTATTTTTCTGAATCTATAAAAGGAGGAAGAGCATCTTTTTATCATTAAATTTTGACTACATTCTTTCACGAACTAAAGCACAAGGCAGTATAACTTTGCCCAACTATTTCAAAAACCATAAATTACCAAACAATTTTCTAAACTGCCCTTCCTCCACCTTAATGAATTTGTGGTTTAATTTTCTTTAATATTAAAACCAAAGAAATTTGCTTATTTTGAGGCTGTAAAATAAGCAAAAAATTTGATATAGTCATTACTTTCATTGACAAATGACTAAAATGTATTTTATATGTAAAGTTGAAAAATAAATGTTCTTTTTCCAATATGGATATAAGTAAAATTCTGTATAAATAAATGTCATTGTAATTTGTTCTGTCAGATGCCCAAAATTTACAGCAAGTCCTGATGACCATTGTCCAAGGGGCCTGTGATAATCCCGATCCCCAGGTAAATTTTCAATTTGTTCTTTATTTCTTTCCTTATGTAGTTAAAACAAATATTCTTTATATTCTTATTAAAAAAAAACAAAAAAACTTTCATTTCTCATTTACTTACTGCCGATAATATTTCAGACCCAGAAAATTTGTTTTGGAATTTTAAAGAAATTGGTTGAAGTATGGGGTAAGTGCTTTTTAAATTCTACTTTTTGATTTATTTTTGTATCCGTGGAGTAAATATAATTAAAATATTTGCACATGCACTTAGAAAATGTACAATATTTTACATTATTCTTGTTAACATAGAATAATTTAACATTTTTATTTGAAAATGATGTTCATATTTAACCACTGTTCAATGTTAGGATATTTTTCTTAAGATAATCTGAAATTTTATTTAAAAAAGCAAAACAATTGCTTGGCCCAATTGCTGTACTTTGGAGAATTTTCATTAAATATTGAAATCCTCAAAAAAAACTTTTTTTTTTTTTTTTTTTTATAAAGATGTGATGTGTCATTGCTTTTGGGCTTACATTTAATATGGTCTATTTTTTAAATTGTTTACTTATTTTTTGAATTGTGTGTATCTGTTTGCCATTGTTGCTTTTTTTTTTATAGGAGGTGGTGATGGGGAAATGGGAGGCTTTAAAGAGTTTATTTATCAAAGTGTTGTCCCTGCCTGTATTCTGGCACCCTTAAAACCAAGTTTTGACCTTAATGATGCTCAGACTGTGATAGTAAGTAATATTGCTTTATGTAAAGATTTAAACAGATTGAAATTGATTACTATTATGTTACAATTTGTCAGTTAATTTATTAATTATAAGAATTTGCAATTTGTGACTTTATCTTTTGTTGATAATGATTCATAGCAATTGTCTTAATCAATTTGTATGAAAACTATTAAAAATAGTTTTCAGAAAATGCAATTCTGAATGTTTTTATTAATCTGCTATACTGCTGTTATTTTTTATCAACCTGTTTTGAAAAGTTACAATTTGCAGACATCTTTATTTTCATATTGTAATAATTCATGAATAAGCTGAAAAAACAATTTAGTTATTTTGTCATGTTTATTATTATTTTTTGATTTTTAGGCTTTAGGTGAATGTGCCCAATGCCTCAAATGTATACTTGACAAGAGGGTAAGTATAAAATTAAATTTATCATCAGTTAACATGCAGATGTGCTTGTCTGTTGGATAACAGTGAAATGTTTAGGTACTTAAACCACTAACTTGGAACCATATAAATAGATAAGGGTCAATTTATGAAATTTTAAACCAAGATGCAGATATTTACTCTCATTTTGATTTTAGAATATGAAAAATGACATGATTTTCAATTGTTATTAAAAATACAATTTGTATATTGAAGGTATAAAAGTAAATGACATTCCAAATACTTATTGGTCATTTGTAAGATTTGCTCTTATATTTAGCATATGGAAGTGTCAGTTGACTAATTTGGATTCAGAAATATTTCTAGTGAAATTATTGATTTCTTAATATTGAAGAGATTGCCGCCATTTGGATCAAGAATTTAAATATTGGAATAAGTTAGAATTGATTTCTGTGTACTTCCAATGTCTTGCATGCTATTCTTGTCTTTTCACTTTTGGCAAATGCGATTATTTTTCTAGCGTTCACAACTGTTGATATAAATATTTTTTTTTTTTCATAGGGTGAAGAGGTCATCAATTTTCTACAAAACAATTACCTTCCCAAACTGCAATTATCTCCAGAACTCATTGAAGTAAGAATATTTTTTTCTTTTCTCCTTTAAAATTTATCATAATTCCTACAACTTTTTTTTTTTTTTTTTTTTTTACATTTTGTATATATTCAAATTGCTTTTACTTTGCATATTTTTCAAATATAGCAGAAAAATGTTCTTGAATATATTTCTTCTTTTTACTTTGCATATTTTTCAAATATATTAAGGCCCTAAAATGGTGAAAAATGTTCTTGAATATATTTCTTCTTGCACAATAAATGAAAAGATCAATTACATCTGAAAAAAGTACCTGTTGGTCATGGAAAAAAATATATTAAGGCCTGAATTCAAAAATGGTGTTGTCTGGATTAGGGACCCCCAGTTGACTATTTAGGATAATTACCTTGATCGTATGTGGAAAAGGTAGACTGTACACATCTCAATTCCTGAGAAGCATGAATGAAAAAACCAACAACTCAAGTTTGTTTTAAACAATTTAATTTAAAAAGTGTCTGAATCTGTTAGCTTAACCACTTCAGAGAGCTCTTATAATTTTGTATTTTTTCAATTGTAATCTTTTGGGTTGTAGAAAACCTGTTATAAAGTATATAGGTTGAGACTGGAAACCAATATCTCAATTGAAAATTGACCTCTGTTCACTTCCAGTGAATGTTGTTTTCAGTAGATTATTCTATTTGTTGCCTCTAAGAATGTTGATGGTCATGGAAAAAAACAAATTCTAACTTTGCAATTTTGGGAATTTGAAGGCTTTGTCCTGTCATTTGATGTAAAAAATTATTTTGTATTACATAGCATTCAATGGGAAAAATCTGTTCTTGAAATAAATACTATATTGGATATCCAAAAATAGGGACCCCCCCCATTTGTTGTTTCATATTTAGGATAATGAAAAACCTTGATGAAGTTGTGACAGTAACTATGGTTTAATAACAAAAAAAACCTGCTTGACAAATGTTTAAACTTGTATTTCTAAGCCTTATTTTTTTTCAATTTCAGCATCCATTGATGGATTCAAAAAGCTTTTAAACATTTTTTGGATGCTTGCCAATTCCTGAGAAAATACAGTGTAACCCGGATATAGGCATTCCCAATAGAGCCTTTTAATTTAAAATACCCCGGATATGGGGATTTTTCTCTGGTCCCAAAAGCCTGTGTTAATGTATATAAAATAACCAACAACTCAAAAGTTTGTTTTAAAAAATTTAATATAAAAAAGTGTCTGTCCCAAATCTGTTAATGTATATAAAATAACCAAACCCGGATATCAGAGATTTTGTCTGGTCTTATAATGTATTTTGTATTTTTTTCAGAGCCTTGTTAATCTTTGACCAAACCCGGATATAATAATTTTGTCTGGTCCCAAATTAGAGAACAATTGTTATAAAATTTTTGTCTGGTTTTTGGTATAAAATACCAAACCCGGATATAGATTGTCTGGTCCCAAATTTTGCCTGGATATAAAAAAAAAATAAGAATTTTATCTGGTCCCAAAATTGAAAATAGACCAAACCTCTGTTCAAATTTGTGTTAATGTATATAAAATGATTGATTTTTCTGGTCCCAAATAGAGCCTGTGTTATTCTAAAATCGGATATTTTTTTTCTGTTTATCTTGCCGGATCTAAGAATTTAATTGTTTGAGCCTGTTAAATAATAAATAGACCAAACCCTAATTTTGTCTGGTCCCAATTTGTGTTAATGGTTGACCAAACCCGGATTTGATTTTTTTTGTCCTGTCATTTGACCAAATGATAAAAATTAGAGCCTGTTTTGTATTACAGATATAGCGGATTTGATTTCCCAAATTTGTGCTAGAAAATCGGATATGATTTTCTCTGGTCCTTTGAGTTCTTGTATAAAATAAACCTAAGAGAAACCCGGATATATTTCTCTATCATTAGCCTGTGTTAATATATAAAAATGCATGCAAAATAGAGCCTTGAGTAGACCAAACCCGGATATAAGAGAGATTTTCTCTGGTTTTCCATATTGACCAAACAGATTGATGATATGAACACACATGCATATATAAACATACAGATGTGATATAAAAGATTTTGTCTGGTCCCAAAAACTGAAGTTGTGACAAACCCGGATATAACTATGTTTGTTTAACCAAACCCAGATATAAAAAATAACTTTTTTTCCCAAATTATAGCCTGTGTTGCATAAAATAGGTAAACCCGGATATAAAAATTTTGTTTAAAGCCTGTGTTTGTATTAGACCAAACCCAGATATAAAGAGGATTATTTTTTTCATTTAGAGCCTGTGTTAATTTTAGACCAAAAGATATAAGAGAAACCCGGATATGATGGATTCAAATTAAAAGCTTTTAAACATTTTTTGAAGGTGTGTTAAGTAATAAAATGCCATAATCCATATAAGAGAGAAAATACAGTGTAAATAGGATATAACCAAACCCGGAAGATTTTCTCTGGTCCCAAATTAGAGCCTGTGTTAATGTATATAAAATACCAAACCCAATATAAGAGAAACCCGGATATAAGAAACCGGATATAAGAGGATTTTGTCTGGTCCCAAATAATGTATATAAAATAGACCAAACCCGGATATAGAGAAACCCGGATATAAGAGAGATTTTCTCTGGTCCCAAATTAGAGCCTGTGTTAATGTATATAAAAAAATACCCGGATAAAAGACCAAACCCGGATATAAGAGATTTTGTCTGGTCCCAAATTAGAGCCTGTGTTAATGTATATAAAATAGACCAAACCCCGATATAAGAGAAACCCGGATATAAGAGAGATTTTGTCTGGTCCCAAATTAGAGCCTCCAGATATAAGAGAAACCCGGATATAAGAGAGATTTTGTCTAGTCCCAAATTAGAGCCTGTGTTAATGTATATAAAATAGACCAAACCCGGATATAGAGATTTTGTCTGGTCCCAAATTAGAGCCTGTGTTAATGTATATAAAATAGACCAAACCCAATATATTTGAACATTTTGTTTCCCAATTAGAGCCTGTGTTTTTATAAAATATATAAGAGAAACCCATTTTGTTTCCCAAAAAGCCCTATTAAAAAACAACCCTGATATAAAGATTTTCTCTGGTCCCCAAATTAGAGCCTGTGTTAATTTATAAAATAGACCAAACCTAATATTTATTTTTCTGGTCCCAAATGAGCCTATAATAGACCAAACTTAATCAAACTCCTAGATTACTTATTTATTTATAAAATATAAAAGATTTTTTCTGGTCCCAATTTATTTAATGTTTTGATGAATGTGTTCGGATTTTTGTATATAAAAAATTAAAGATTTATGCAAATAAAGATAAATTTTCTGGTCCCAAATTAGAGCCAATTATTTTCATTTGTATTTTCGGATATAAAAAAAAAAGACCAAACCCGGATATAAGAGAAACCCGGATTTGATGAATATATAAAATAGACCAAACGGATATAGAGAGTTAGTCCCAAATTAGAGCCTGTGTTAATGTATATAAAATAGACCAAACCGGATATAAGAGATTTTCTCTGGTCCCAAATTAGAGCCTGTGTTAATGTATATTAGACCAAAGTTAGAATACTGGGATTTGAACATATTTTTTCAATCTGTTTTATAGGTTAATTTTAAAAGATAAAACAACTGATAATGGAATTTTGAATTTTATTTTCTGCAAATGACTATAGTGGAACTTAATCAAACTCTAGATTACTTATTTATTTATAAAAAAGATTTTGGCAAATATTTATTTTGATGAATGTGTTCATTTTTTAAAGATTTATGCAGTAAAGATAAATTTTCAGGTGCAATTATTTTCATTTGTATTTTCAAAAAAAAAAATCTATTTGATGAATATTATGCAACAGTTATAAGTGTGGTTAGTTAGAATGGGATTAGCTTCATAGGTTAATATTAAGATAACAGATAATGGAAATTTGAATTTTGCTGGTAGACAAGCAATATTGTAGGGTTTATTTTTAAACACTTGCTATTTTAAACAGAAACTTGTGTTGACAAGAAACCAATCGTTTGAATGCTTACCAAAAGTTAAAAACCCAGAGGAAAGTGTCTGCCTAAAGAAAATGGAAAAAAAAAAAAATGACATTTCTTAGCTGACCATGTGTTATGAAAGTTGGAAGATTAAAATGTTTGTTATAAAATGACTATAAACAGTTCAAACAGTACTTTCTGATAAATTGGTTAAATGTTGATAATTTTGCTGGAAAAAGCCAGTGTGAAACTAGATAAATAAATTAAAATTAAATTTCTTTGTTGATGAAACCTGGCATTTACTTGAGGCTGAGGGTTACAACTGGAGGCAAATGTCATTATTTTACTGGGAGTGACAATTTTTACTTACTGTTTTTTTTTTTTTGTTTTTGTTTTTTTTTTCTTCTTCTGGTAATTCATTGCTGTCAATGCAAAGAAAAAACATAATTAATTTGGATCAAAAATTTACTCTTTTACATCTTAGTATATTTTTTCTGAAGTCTTAGCATTCATTTGGAACTTGGAATACAAAGGTGTACGAAACGTTATGCGTTTTAATCTAACCAGATAATGAGAATTGGTCAAAGATGGAAGTGCTATAAGAGTGCTAGTAAGTTTTTCATCCAATGAGAACAGGAAACTAGAAGCGGATTTAAATGGGACAAGATTGGAAAATGATATTTGGAGTTTTTCATAATCAATATTAACCCTACCCAAGACATACTGGATTACTTCACAATATAAGCAAGCTGATTTTAGTCCTGAGACCTTTGCAGTCCAGTTACCAGTGAATTTATTGCAAGTTGATATATCCACCATCTTTACCACCCCTTTGCAAGATAACACCTGCTACGAATTATTCAACTGAAGATTTTCCTCTCTTGAAATTATCCATTATCAAATTAGTGATTTAATGAGTGTTGGAGACTAACATAGTCTGCTGGCATGAGATCAGTTCCCTGATTGATTTGTTGAACCATTTACCAGTCACTAACATGAGGGCATTGTTATTGCTTTTGTGTTGTGCTATGAATGATGTCATTATCTAAGAACTTAATTGGCTGTAATTAGTTAGATTGCAACACTGCCAAACAGGGAAGTGTTTTGGATTTGTGATTGACTACAGTTTTGCATTTGTATTTATGAACAGGAATTTTTCACTCTAGCTGCAATTGTTCACAATCACTGGATTAGAAAACAGGTTTTTAAATTTTTTTTTTTTTTTTAATTTTTGTATGTATATGTTAATGAAAGACATCCGTGTTTTTGCATTTTCTCTAAATAATTTTTTTTTTTTTTTTTTTTTTCTTTTCCCAGACATTTTTCACTTCAGTGAAATCTTGACAGCACAAGTCATTTTCTAAACAACAACAACTCTCACGAAAAAGAGGAAAATGTTGATGGTAAAGTGAAATGGTGGGGGAGGACTGACATGTTCCTTTTTGACCTTCAACAATAACTGCCACCACTTTCTGGCCTGCAGGATTATGTGATCATCACTGTCCTATTTGTGGACATAAAATTGTTCATTTGGTCACTTCTCTGCCTATGATTAATGGACTCTCACAGGCACAACAGTTTGGCTGTTGGGTGGGTGGGTAGGTAGGTTGTTGTCTTCTTGCCCATTCTGTTAATCAGTAAAACATAAACATCATCAGTTTTATTATGATTTTGCACATTTTTTTTATTATAATTATTTGCACTTAATTGACAGTTCTGAACAGATAGGGCCAGTCCTGGAACAAGAATTTTACAATGGCTTTGCTTTTTACCTGCAAATAATCAAGACCAATGAAAAATTGTTTATTTAACATAGTCCCATGTTTCTTCCCAAATGAAGAATATGGGTGTGATAATCTTTAATTTTTTTTCATTGCTTACTTGTGGCAAGAAAAAGGATGAAGTGATAAATGCTTTACTTGAAGGATGCTGCAGTTTGCATGTCTTTGATAAATATAAGAATCGGCCAGTTTGTTCCATTGAAACTATTTTTTAATTCCCCACCCATCACTCATTTATCACTTATATCTGGTTATTGATTCCTTAAAATTCTATAAAACCAAGTTGGTTTCTTTCCCTTGCTTTTAAATGGAACCATCATCATTAATTTTCCAAGTTTATGGCATTTATTTTCTGGTGGAAATTATTTATTTGGTTATTTAAAATTCTTTTATTTTTTATTTTTCTTCAATATTATTGTTTTCCTGTTTAACCAACAATTGAGTGGATGCTGCTCCAGACAAAATTTCCCATTTGTCATATGCAAAGGTGCTGAAAAGTACTTGGGTCCAATAAAAACCAAAAAAAAAACCCTGATGTTTAGTCATTATGTCAGATTTTAGGAAGTTGTTTATGCTAAGAACCTTTCAGCAGCCATCTTTATACTTTGAATTCGGGACTTTTAATTGTTAACTTTTTTTTATCATGAACTATGCCTGCTTAAGTTAAAAAATATAATCCTCCCATATGTATGGTAACCACTTCATTTAAAGATTTTTATTTTCATTTCTTCAAAAAATTTTTTGATACCAAAGTTCTTCTGTTAATGAACTCTAGAAAAGATGAAGATAATTCTTCGAAATTCCAGGCAATCAATATTAAACAGAGGTGAAATCAAAAACATTTGGTTTCAGGGTGAGATTGTTTGCATTCTCTCTAAGCATTTACCCCCTCCCTCCGCCTTTTGTAGATATGAAACCAGTAGAAAAGGAATTGTTATAAATTTGTAATAGAATCATTTGGTTTTCTTAATACTCTTTTCTTGCTTTGGAAGTAAGGCAGTTTCAATAATTCTTGAATTGAAGTTGGTTTGAACCTATTTTCTTTTGTGTAGCTTTGCATGTTTGTATGATTGATTTGGGAGTAACAAAGTACATGACTTCCAGATTTTAACATTAGTGCTAAAAGATGAAAAGTAGAATTGGTTATTCCAATATTAGATTAAAAACTATTCAAGTTAATCTCTTTCTCACATCCATTATAACATGCTAATACTGTAGTTTTTGGTATTATTTAACTGAAGAGTTACTTTTCCAATTTGATGCCAGAACCATTTCCTATTTAAGTTTTATTTATTTTTGTTTTAATTGTTAAATATTTAATCCTAATTTAACATTCTGATTTTAATGTTGCCAGTGGTGCTAAATCTTCTGCTCAGATACATTCCTGTTTTAATGAGTGTGAGTAGTAAGAAATCATTCAGGCTAGAGGTTTCGACTGAAGTTTGTTCCTTACACTAGAATGAGGGTCAATGCCATCAATTCAATCTTTGTTCATGAATCTAACATATCCTATCATAAGTTCAAAAGAGAGAGGAAAAAAAAAAAACTTTTTGGCCATAATTCCTTTTAGGAAATTGGTAAGATCTCTTGCTGCTGTTACCATTACCATTTCATATCAAATTTAAGATTAGACAGAGTGTCTTCATTTACTCGTGAAGTTCTTAGTTTTCTTTGTGGAATAATTTTTTTGCAGCTTTCAAAATATGTAATTGATAATTCTGTGAAAGGTTACTTTGGCCTCTCTCTTCCCAATTTTCGTATATGTGTATAGTTATGGCTATTGAATTATTTTAAGAGTAGATATTTAATCGGTTAAAGCTGAAGTGAATTGATTAATATCTATTTGGTTCAAGACTTCATTTTTTATGTGCAAGAAAAATGCATTAAAATCAAAATAGTTGGCAATTGAAATTTTTCTTCTGCAAAAATTGCCACTAATTATTTTTCAAGGTAAAATAGCAACCCTGGTGGATATTAATAGATAATCTTTTGTTTCATAATTACTTTGACAAGTATCCTTATTGAAATAGCCTGGCCAGTGTGTTTTCCATACTTTGTTACGCATCCCAAGCATTAAAGGTTTGTGCAGACATGGAAATTGTTATGAATGTTTTGAAATTTAAAAAACAGAATAAAATTGTGTATTACCCCCACCTCCAACATGTATGCTAATATTTTACATAATGTATGTGTGTGTGTGTGGGGGGGGTGATTAAGCAACATTTTCCTATTCTTCAAATATAACAAAGCTACAATGGTTATTATTCTATAGAAAATCTTTAATTCTCCTGACCACTGATACTGATTCTAGACCATAATTGATCTATGGATGATATTTTTTTTTTTTTTTAATAATTCCTGTCTGCTGAAATGGCTAGGAAATGTGTCTAAGATGAAGATATTAGTTTGAATAATTCATGAAGTAATACCAATAAGTTGCTTGAGAAAATCTCACATGTTTTTTCTTTTATTCAGTTTATACATTTATTTGTAAGATTTTTAAATTTGATGCCATTTTATGTTTTAGTTTTAAAATCCTAGGTGGAGCTTCAACTTTGAATCTGTTCTGGAAACAAAAAATGAAACTCTAGAACATTTAAAGTTTTGACTGAATCTTTCTAGATGATCCTTACCCTTGTGCTTTGTGTTAAAATGTCTTGTCTTTCTAAAATTAATTACTTAATTTTTATCCTCACATAATCATCTCAGTAAGCATCAATTTCTCTCTCTATTTTTTTTTTTTTTTTTTTTTTTTTTATAACAATTCTTGACATTTTGTAAAGTCTGTTTGCTTCAGTGATATCTGGTTGAGGGTGAGAGTTGAAGTTTTGCCATTTTGACAGTGAGGCAAAATTTGTATAGATCCAACTTTTTGATGAGAGGTTCAGGGAAATAGAGCAGGAATTTATTAACCCTACTACTTGGAATTCCTTGCACCAGGGTGTTTGTTACATTTTGTATGATTCAATTAAAAAAAATATTGGCAAAAGGTTTTGCTGCTTTTTGACCCTGAAAGGGTCAGTAAATCACGCACATGTCAATTGGTGTTACTGCAATACCCAAATGGTGCCATTTTGATGTTAACAAGTGAAAATGAGAATTATAGGTGCTAATTTTGGAAATAATTATATTTTTGTCTCCTTTTTTAAGTTGTTAGTTTATCTTGGGTCAGTTGATTTTTTTTTTTTTCTTTGTTTTCCTTATATGGAGTCTAGATCAGTGTGTTTGTGTAGGCCTACATTGGCAATTAATGGAGTTTTTTTTTTTTTTCTCTCAGAAGGTTCTCTCTCAAGGTCAATGTTTAACTGTAGTTCTTTTCAGAAATTTAAAGTTTGATATTTTATAATTAGTATTTTCTAATCAAATGAGCACAAGAGAAATTGTAAGACTGTATGCCTAAACAAGAAATTGAACCTTACATATGTGGCTTTGTACACAAGTTGCATTTATTGTTCATGTTTATAATGTTTTTATCAATTTGAACATTTTTAGTGGACACCCATATTTGAGTAGATGCTCCATTCATTTTAAACAGTATATTTATTTTTCTCTACTGGTTTGAATATTTCCTCTACAAAGGGGAACACAGATTTGAGTTCTGTTGGAGGGTGTCTTTTTTTCTTTAATAAGATTTCTCAATTATTCAGGCCAGTAGAGAAAAATAAATATAACATTTAAAATAAACGGAGCATCTACCCAAATATGGGTGTCCACTAAAAATAGCCTTTAAAGGGATAAGAATCTGTTGGATTAATAAACAAAACATCCATTACTTTTTCTTTAATAAGATTTCTTGAATATTCAGGGCAGTAGACCAAAATAAATATACTGTTTAAAATAAATGGAATGTCTACACAAATATGGGTATACACTAAAAGTTATGTTTAAAGTGATAAAAATCTGTCTGCTTTATAACCTTTGCTGAAGTTGAATTCTAAAGTCCAAAAACACATGCTTGGAAATTAATCAGTTACTTTGTAGTGAGTCAGTTCAATTCCTGGTGAGAGTAAAATATTTTGTAATTGCTTCTTTTAAGTGTTTCATCATTTTTTTGTAACAACTCTTTTATTATTTATTAGGTGTGGACAATTGATGTGTTCAACTTACTGTAGGTAATGTAACCTGTTGCATTGTTTAGAACTATAAATGCTTTCCTTCAGAAATTTCAAATATTATTTTCAATCTTTTAGCTACTAATACTTATTAAGATATTAAAAAATGTCAGTCAGTAAACCCTGTTTAGCACAAATAATATATATATGCATTTTGAAAATCAAAATGAATGAAAATGTTTCTTTAAAATGCAGGAATGTAGCCATAATTTTTTATTTTCTTTTTTGTTGTGGAGAGTTTCTCCTAATGTAGCTTGCATTTTTTTTCCTTTCTCTTTTATGCCAAACAAACCCAGCAATGGATGGATGTAACTGGTAAGGATATGATTTCCTACTTAGAAAAAAAGCAAAAAATAAAAACAATGTGACTTGTCGATCCATCAATATGAACTGTGATACTGATTTAGGATTTTTATATCCAAACATCTTAATGTTAAAATGGCAGTGAAGTCTTTTTTTTTCTCGATTCAACTTGGTTGTTATTGAAAATGATTCTCTGAAACCATTTTGAGGAAAAAAGTTTTGGTAGTAGCTTGTTATTATCTTCGATTAATCTGCAAAGAAATTTCTATGTACAGCTGATGTTATAATATGATCATTTGGATCCTGCTGCCATCGCGCGCTCTCTCTCTCTCCGTACTGCTGCTGTTACTCTTTCTGGATAAGAAAAGTATTTAAGAGCAATAGTGGCATGAGGCTTGCTGAATATTTGTCCTCATTGCTTTGCTTTCTCTCTCTCTCTCTCTCATATCTGCTGCTGTTATTTCTTGTGCTAAATATTTAATACTTGACAATTTTATTGCATAACGTATATTATATGTCACAGATAACATTATTTTTCTACTTTTCATCAGGGTTGATCTTCCAGCTTATTTCTGAATATATTCATTGGCAGTTATACAAGATATTAAAGCAAGTATTATCTATAACAAATAGACTTAAAAGTAGGCAGGTTTTGGGAGAAATTAAATCTTCCTTTTTGTTTTGTATGAAAGACTTGGCTATTTTCTTAATCTTCAATTGTAAAAGATATTAAGACATTTTCTTTTATGTTGGTTTTATGATTTTTCTCTCTTCCTCTCTTGATTTCATAAAGTCAAACCTCTCTAAGACATTTTCTCATTTAAATCTTAACTGACCTTTCCCTATTTGTTTTAACTCATTTTAATTAATAAGTTTCCATCTCATTTTTTCTTCTTCCTCCTTTAAGGCTTCTTGGGAGATTTTCTGATATTGATCCAGACTCCCAAGACTAAATTACATACTTTTAAATAATTTACTCTGGATTGCAATCTCATCCCCTCATAATTTCCAATTATTTTTTGCTTGATTCAGAAGTGAGTGTCTTATCGATTTGCTCTTTATTCAAAGATTTTTTTCTTTTCTCCATATAATCAATGAACTTGATTTTACTAAAATCTTGTAACCCTTTTTAAAAGATTTTCATTTTTAGAAAGAAACCTTGAATTACTTGCTAAAGACTGACTTAAATGTTACTTCAAATAGCTAGCTGTTTCTCTTTTGCATCCTTTCATCCCTCCCTCCTCCCCCCCCGACTGTGTCTCACATGATGTTAACAGTTCTAACTGCTAGATGCATTTTCTCTGCTCACCTTATACACTTTGATTTTTAGCTTTTGCATTCCTTCTTCCAAATGATTGTTTATTTGCACATTGCTTTTTATATCCTAATTATATAAAATATAAATAAGCATATAGATACTGTTTTTCTTTTTCCTTTCACCTTTTTTTTCTCTCTTGGAAATTGCAATTTCTATTATTTTCATTTTCTAAAGATTTTGAAATGTTGGTCACCTCTACTTATTTTCATTAAATAATAAACCAAAGGAAACAAAACCGATTTATCAATTCAAACATCGGATCTTGTAAATATAAAACCGAAAAAAAAAAAACAAAAAAAAAAAAAAACTGGAAAAGCAATAATGACTACTTTCTATTCAGCCTAATTTCTTCTTTTCATTACACTTTTCTGATTTGTCTTTTAGTTGCTCTTTTTTTCCCCTCTCTCTCTTTCCTTTCATTTGCTTTTTGCTTCTTCCAATTTTTTTTTCCTTCTGTTCCCCAACTTTGATGCTGCTGACTCAACTGACCAGGGAAAACATTCAAACTCGAACATCTTTTTGTAAAAATTATTTATTTAACATTTCTGTTTTTGAAATTACCCCACCATGGGGGATCCATTTTGTAAATATAAAATTGCTTCTTGGCAAATCTGTGATCCTTTTTGAAGGCAAAGCTTTTCTCAATTGTTGCAGATCAAAGTTAACTGGTTAATGACCATTTCATGAATTTAGAGTACATAACTAATCAAGAAATATTTGGTAAGAGATGTATTTTATTGAAATAGGGTTGCAATAAAAGAATCTGGTGTTATTGAAATTAAATGAAATTGTTAGAGTTGGCAGAAAAACAAGTTTTAATTGGAAAATATTTTCTCTTGACTGTGTTGCTCATATTTTTAGTTTCCATTAATGGCCAAAATTGATTGAAATATTATTTTGATCCCAAAGGAAATTATAAATTGAGAAATTTAGCTAAAAATTTTGTTTTTCTTTATGCACTAGCACAAATTTCTGCTTTATTTTGTTGATTTTTGTGCAACTGTTGGTGAATAGCTTCTGGTAAGAAAACATTGTTTCTAAGCATTGTGCTTGCTTTTGAGCCAATAAAACACTGGCTCAATAAACTTGTATACATTTATCCAATGTACATCCTTTGGGTTAGATTGAATTTCTTGTAAGAATTTTCTGCTGACAATTTGGGCAAAAAAAATTTGTTATTAAATGAAAACAATTCTTTAAAAAATTAGGCTTATGTTTAAAAGAAAAAAAATGACTTACTGTATGTATGTATGTATGTATGCATGTATGTATGCATGCATGCATGCATGCACCCTCCCACCCAACTGCCTTTGCTATTCCTTAAGCAGCTCTACACTGATTGATAGCCATAATGGATATCATTTTGTTGCCTTGGGCTTTTTAAAGTCTGCTCGTAAGGAATGATACTTGTAGTGTTTAATTAGTCCCATCCTATTGGATTTCTTTGATTGCCTTAGGGGTATCTTGCCTCTGGTTGTTGGTTCATTACCATCTTGTCAGTTATTTTATGCTGCCTTTCTAAGATCATTGCAGGCAGTGAGTTGAGGTAGCTGAGTTCCTGGTGCAGTCTGCCTTTCAATCAAAGGACTGCTGTCTGGAGGCTACAGCATCCCTGAACACAGTCTTCCAGCATGTTTGAGATCTGTGTATAGTCATGTTGGATGTGTCAATGGTGTTTGATATGGTTAACCATGGTGACAGAAAGGTTTGAGGCCCTTGCTCCGCTGGTAAGCTATCTGCATTTCAGCTAAAATATAGTAACTTGTATGCTTGCTGACTACACCCTCAGTTGAAAAAAAGGATGTTTATCAGGGTGATACCACTACTCTTGAATATGGTCATAGACAAAGTCCTCTCCATGAGTGGTCTGAATCTGCAGTGCTCAGTGGACTTTTGGTGGAGGTAGACTTGCTGGCTTATGCTGTTGATTTTACTCTATTCACTGAAACATCAGAAGATACAGTTTAGGTTGAAGATAGTGGCAAAAGCACAAAGGTGTTTGGGATTATGGATTAATATGAAAAAGATGCAGTCAATCACGATCATAGCTAATAAAAGGGTCAAGTTTGTTGCATTGATACCATCGAAGCTGAGCGTAGTTAGGGTGCTGGTAGGGTCTCTGGGTGTCTCGGACACCTTTTATCTATCTGGAGACCACTTTTAATTAGGACATTGTAGCATGAGTGGATTGAGGAAATTTGTGTGGTACCATTAAACCCCTACCAGAGAGTTGAAATTGTTTGATCATTTTTGATCTCCCCCCAATTGTTACATCTACTCATGCTGGGAAATTCCCATTGTAACACATTGTGGGCACTCAATGCTGCCATTCAAACTGGGGTTGAGTCTCTCTAAGGACTGTCCAATTAATCCCCCCCCGTGCCTAGACATCGTACTCTGACATGGGTCCTGAAGCTCACTTGCATGTCTCTCCATCTTCCTGATGAGGCATTCCACCCTGTACTCCATCTTATGAACTGCCCTGTCAGGGTTAGTGGTGTTCTGGTGCAATCCACTGAAGAGGCACATAAGTGCTGGTGGGAGCTCCTGCTGTCATCTTAGGATAGGGCAGGTCTCTCTGGTTAGCCACCAATCTAAGGTGCTGCATCGGTGACTTTGATCACCCTGGGGACCCCCCCCCCCCAAGGGTCTACACTAAAAGTATAAACTTCGGGTATAGATTCCTGCCAACAAAAGTGAGAAGCTCAAGGAGCTCATGTACGACACCTGTTGTGGGGAACATGATGGCTAAGAAACTTAAGTTCATGAGGAATGGAGCATCCCCAGTAATCCTGAGCTTCCTAAAGCTTGACCTGATTGCCACTAAGGACAAATGTGCAGATGTATTTGATGTCATGGTTGTGAGTGATGTATATCTCCAACCTACTTGGCAGGGTAAATCTGCAAAGTACAACTTCCCAGCCCTGAACAAGACTGCAGCACAGTTTTATCCTTAACCTGATAATGCAATTTTCATAAAAATTGAGCAAGTTCCATTTGTTGTTACCAACCGGAGTATAATTCACTGATAATCTGAATCTCCCCTAACTTCACTGGGAATTAGTTTGTCCAATCTTTGTCTTTTGCTGATGGTATGTATGTGTGTGTATGTATATATATATATATATATATATATATATATATATATATATATATATATATACACACACACACACACACACACACACACACGTGTGTGTGTGATGTAGATGAGTGATGTATCTATTAGTTTATTTCCTCCAGACCCTTGTACATGATATTGGGGAGTGGCAGTTTATCTGGTGCTCTGGATTGTGTATGAAGGAGGGTTATTTAAATGCAGCATGTATGGGCAGTTTGGCAACATTTTTTTTAAGAGTTGCTCTGGGGCTTGTTGCCTCTGGCACTGTTTTTTTTTTTTTTTTCTATTTGCTGGTACCAGCAAAAATAATCTGTACTTAGTTATTCATGGAAACTAAGGAATGTCTTAAAGCCAGGAAGGAAAAAAAAATAATTGAGCAAACTAGTCAAGAAATCTTTTGGGTGGTTTGAATTGTTGAAGAATTACCCATGTATTGCAATGTTTTTTTTTTTTGTGTTCTTCTCTCTCTATATATATATATATATATATATATATATATATATATATATATATATAAAATTTATATATATATCCATCAGTTTAAGTAAAGTTTTGGATCATCAGTTTCTAAAACTGGATATCTATCTGTTGTGCAATGTGAGAAAAGCAACTTTTTTACCTTTTTTAGAAAGAAAAATTTAGTTTATTTACATATTGAAATTAAACATTTCTTCTTCTCCTTATAGTAAACAAACTTGTTTTCTGCCATCTTTTGTTTATTACTGACTAGCAAATGGACACTGCTTTCATGTGCATGAAAGAGTGAGTGTTGATACCATGCTTCACACATGACTTCACCAATGTGTATGCATTTTTGGAAGTGTAGGGCAGTTTGAAGGTCTGGGACTCTACATTCTGGTTTCATTCTTTGAAGCTGGGAGGTTTGAATCACCTATTCTTTTACATTGTCAGTGACAAGATTCTTTGTGTGAATCACAGCTTGCCAGTAATGTGTCTCTATCATGAAGACAGTCATTAAACAGGATTCTCTCCAATTTCTGTCTGGTTTGAGCTGAATCTGTACAAATATTAGGGCGATGTATTTGGTAATTTCAAATAATAGCCTAGGCATTTCCCCTTCTTGTTTAACCTGCCAGATATGGCAGACCAACTGGGGCTATTTTCTAGGTATTTCAATGAAATTTAAAAAATGGCCGTTCTACTTCCTGAAACTTTTTGATCCCCGACCCCGATTACCACCTGCCTCCCTGAAGGCCAAGGGAGTTTCACAAAATTAAGGGTCTCAAATGGTTGAGAGTCAGACTACAAATATAATTTGTATACATTTTAACAATAAAGAAAATATTGTATATGTTTTACTTTGTGTGTTATTTTGTTTTTTCTTCTTAATGATATTTTTTTTTTTTTATCTTTTATTTTCTTTCTCCAAATTGCTTGATGTCATTTTGCTTTCTCTGGAGTAAAACTTGAATTTTGATTTATTTTTCAGGTTTTTTTCTTTAAACTGTTTGACTTAAGTCCACATAAGTAAAATTAAATAAATTGCAATAATTAATCTTTAAAAGTTTTATTTATAGATTTGATTAAAAGATAACAAAGTTGGTTGCTAAAAACGGAAAAATAATTTTGCATATATGAAATAAGTTTAGCATTTTAAATTTGGGCTGCTTAAAATTCACAATTATGCCACCGTTATTTTGTCGACACCTGTTAAAGGTAAATTAAGTTTATAAAATGGTCTGCTACTTTTAGAAAATTTCCGCATTTCTAAATTTTATAATTTTTCTTTGGTTTTTAAAAAAAACAAAAAAAACAAAACTTGTTTTGAAAATAGATAAGCATGAAAATATTAAAATCATTTGAAATGAAATTAAAAAAAAAAAAAAAATTATTTTACACAAGTTTACAATATATTTTCATATAATGCTAAAAAATTGGTTTAAAATCAACGAATACTTTAGTTTTTATTTCAGTTTCAAACATTCAGGGCATTCAACCTTGGATTAATTTCAGAATAAAGGTAAATCCCTGAGAAATTAAAATAATATTGATTTTAATTCCTTGGGATTTACCTATTTACAATATAAATACTTAATTGTGGATTGATTATTTATTGAAATATAACATTAAAGAAGTCAATTTAAAAAAATATATTTTTCTCTTTTTTACTGAACGACCATTATTAATTATTAATCATTGAATAAATATGAACTTTTATTCATGGAAACACTTGCCCATGTTGCATTGGAATTTTTCACCACGCTGGACCTTATGCAGCTTGTGTTGCTGTTGAAGGCCCAGACAAAAATGGCGAACTAGTATGACTATCACAATATGGCTGAAGACATTGATGAAAATTTTACTGGGATATTTTCTTCCCACTAGCGCGCACACATAATGTACCCAGGTTAGAATCGGTACTGTCCGTCACGTTCCTTTATTCTTCGTCATTTACACGGTTACAAACATTGGTATCGCCACTAATTCGGTGAAAAAAAGAGCATACTATTATGAAAAATGCTTCAAATTCTTCATTATTAAGAGGAAAGACTAAAGTATTTTTAATTCTTTCTAGCATGTTCGAAATTTTGGCTAAAAATCTTGTTTTTCTTTCGTCAGCAAAGGTACCAAAGATTATGATGGGGGAAATTTTAGTGTCTTAAACACTGATTTGGAAATTCATGCAAAAATCAATTGTTTAATTTTAATGAAACATTCAGGATTTAGAAAATCTTAAAATTTTTTTTTTTTTTTTTTTTAAAATAACATTTGTTTTCAGATCAGATTAATTATACTCTAAAATCAGCTAATATCCCTCAAATAAAGTGTCAGAAAAGTATATTTTATTTTGGATTTTTTTTTTTTTTTTAATGAACAAAATTACATTGCAATAAACGCGGGCTAAAAAAATGTGCTGACTTTTTTTTTTACCTAAACAGTAAAATTAGTTTTGAAATAGAGCAAAATATTTTGCTTATTGGAAATATCAGATTTAATCTATTAACTTGAAATTAAAACTAAACTAAAATAAAAGCTTCAAGAAAGATTTTTCATTTTTAAAAAATTAATTTTAAAACTTAGCCATCGTGAATTTTTGGAGGTACCAATACAAACATGACCACTGTCACTGAAAGTCAAACTTAACACGTGAGAATAATAAATTTTAATTGAGGAAAAATTGTAAAAAATGCACATTTCGGCACTGCATAAGAAGAATGATCCGCTCATTTACAAGGTGGGGGGGAGGAAAATTTTCTTGGAAATCAGTTGTCGATTAGCGTTCTTTAGACTTTTCTTATGTTGTGACACTTATTACAGAATCGAAATTTGATATCAATTTTATAAGTATTCTATAGAAACGAAAGATTTGAAGTCAAGAGTCATCGCGCAAACCGGTTTTTGGACGCCGTAAATTTTCAAAGGTCACACCAAAGACATGGTCGAACCAGCACTTCGCTCTATTCAACCAAATGAAAAATCCTTTTAGACATGGATTAATTAATAAATTTCCTACAATTTTAATACCAATTTTTAAAATATTTCATTCAATGGAAAAAATTTAAAAAGTGAAATATGACTGGCGCCCCAGTTTTGGGCCGCACTAATGAATTATTGAATAAGTCATTTTAGAAAACGCCATGGAAATATTTTGGGAGGGTTAGTTTCTCCCCACCTCCTCCTATATTTTGATGTCTCGTGTATACTTTTAATTTGCAGGGGTGTTCGCGAAAATATTTTTTACATTTATATAAAGAAAAATCCCTAAGATGTTATTTCAGTAAAAAAAAAAAAAATAATGCAATATCAAGTGTGGTCATAATGGAAAATTCATCTCAAACCGTACCAAAAATATGACTAAAAAATATTTTTGAGAGGGCTTGCATAAATTTAATAAAACATTACTTTATTTCAGATTGGACAGAAAAAAAAATCTATACTCAATATTTATTTTTAAAAAAATACTTGTAATTTTTCTATGCGATTTTGAAATTCATTTCGTTGCTGTTTTTTCTTTAGGGTGGGGTGGTATTTGTTTGTTTTTAAAAGTTTTAATTTTTTTTCTACATTTTTCTCCAGTTTGATTTTTTTTTTTTCTGTACGGAAGTTCAATAAGGAAATAATTCTGATTTATCTCTTTCTTTTTCTATTACGATAATTTGAAAAGGAATGGGTTAATCCCCAATAATTTGAATGATTTTAGGAGGTATTGGGGTCTCAGTTCCTCTCTCCTTTGGAATAGAAGGGCATGCCTAGCTATTTGGATTCCTCAACCTCAAACCATCTGTGTCCTGTCCCTTCAGAAGAAAGAGAAGAAAAGAAAATAAGACACTACCATTTCAAAAAAATGTCCAGTGAAGAAAGAAAAAGTAAAATATTAAAATCCTAAAAAGTATCGGATAAACAAAGTGTTTTAAGAAAATTGCAGAATTATTTTTAGGTTTGTCATTGAATTAAAATATACATGCACGCACACACGTACATACACCAACAATTTGGAGGAAATTGAAATGGATATCTGTGTAGCAAGGGTTAATTCCGTGTTCATTCAAGCAACAACTGGATAACATGAAAAACTGGTCCTTTGATGTCATTATATGAAGCACAAACAAGAGACGCCTACAAATAAATCTTATTAAATTCAGTAGTTATGAAAAAATTCACTATTCTGTACAAACACGGTTCCAAAATTACATAATTGGTTCCTGGAACCTGATTGGATATGATAAGTCACGTGATGGGCTCTCTTCAATATATAGAATTCGTGTGTCGATCACCGGCTCGCCATAAACCATAAAAACGGCCTAGTCAGCCACTGTCAGCGACCGGATCTGAAACGGAATGATCAGTGAACTAGACCAGTCTCGATTAACAAAAATGGCACATAAGCCATGCGCATGTCAGCGATGATTTTTCTACATACAACGCCAGGACGAAAGTAAGTCTCGTATTCTCTTTCTGTTCTTTAGCTTTGTTTGGCAACCAGTCTACTGCGGAAAAATCTGCCTCGTCAGTCATGTATCGAAAGATACATGATCGCCCAAGCGTGTATCATGCAGGACACTTAACTGACTGACAGAAGTATATGTACACTTGTCTGTATAAATATTAATATTTAGTCTTCTTTCTCTGCAAAGATCATTTCCTCACATTGTTTATTGTATTATAATTTGTGGATATGACATTCGAATTTTATTTTTCCACCTAAAAACAAAATAACAAAACTGTTCTCTTTTACCCACCACAGAGAACCCTCTCTGTCTCCCATTAGAATGTCTGATTGTCAACTACATGAGAGCCCCTCTCTGCTTGGTTGCAAACTGTCCGCTGACCTGAGATGGAACAATTACATTGAATCAATAGCTTCATCTACTGCAAGGAAAGTTGGTTGTCTGCGTCGCGCCAGAAAGTTTTTCTCGCCCGAGTCCATCCTTCAAATCTATAAATCAACCATTCGCCCTTGCATGGAATACTGCTGCCATATATGGTCTGGAGCCCCTGCTGTTCGTCTTATGGTCCTCAACAAAATCCACAGACGGATATGCAATGCGATTGGCCCTGATCTGACATCTCGTTTTTACATCACTCTCTCACAGACGTGCCGTCACTTCTCTCTGTCTTTTCCACACATACTTTCACGGTAACTGCTCCGACGAGCTACTTTCGCTGGTTCCCAAACTGCATGAATTTAAGTGTGCTACTAGGTTGGCATCTCAGTTCCACCCTTTCATTGTCGAAACGGTTAAATGTATCCGTCTCTTCTATTCCAATAGCTTCATGTCCCGCACTTCCTGCCTGTGGAATTCCCTTCCTCTTACTTGCTTCCCTGATAGCTATAATCTCCAAATATTTAAATGCAATGTCAATCGACATCTCCAGATGCCTTGATGTATTCCCCGTCCTTCTTTTCATCCTTTCCTCTTCCACGCCTCTTTACTCTTGCTCCCACTCTCTGTAACTCCTTGCGTGCTAGTTTCTTGGGATGAAAAAAAAACAAAAAAAAACAAAAAACAATACCAAACTAGTAAATAACTTTTCTTTGCTATAAAGGTAAAGGAAGATAACTCCATTTAAACATGTCTCAGTTACTTCCCTTTTTATCATTAGGGATGTTATCATTATCTCCCTGGAACAAAAGACAAAGCTCGTGTCTCACCGCTATTACCACAGGAAGTTTGATTCTTACAGGATACTCGATATGTGGCCTTGAATCTTAGGAAATACCTGGACCTTTATTTTTTTTATATTTATATATTTTTTGTCTTAAATATGCTATGTCCTTTTAGGATGTATGCGATTATGGTTCTCCATAGATTTCTTTATTTTCTGTGAATTGTCATGTCTTCTTCGGAAAGATAGCGGTGGTTTCCCGTTGCCTTCTTCATGCTTTGGAATTCAGGGTTTTTCGTCTCCTAGACTAGTTGCCTTTCAAGGCTAGAGAGCCCAATCTACCCTGCTATTTAATAGGAGGAGATAGGTTCGCCTGTCGACCGGTTCACACTCTGCTCTGAACTTTTGAACAGGCGTGGACGTTTATCCCTTGTTTCCTGTTTAGGATTGATTTTCCGGTTCCTTCTAAAGTCTACTTCAACTTTGTACTTCTAACAGCTCTGCCTAAACTCTGAAATTTTATTTACTATTTATTATTTTTTATTCTCGTCAATGGGAGTAGATAGGTTCACCTATCGTCCGGTTCACACTCCTCCTCGTTTTTTTTTTTAAACATGAGTAAAGTTTTATCTCTTATTTTTTGTTTTAGGATTACGTTCTTTTTTATTCAAAGTCTTTTCATTCTCTTTCACTCTTAGTAACCCTTTGCGAGTGAGTGGCTTTATCGTCTTACTTGTGGTGAAATAATTAAAGAAAAAAAAAGAAAGATATGTATGGGGAGAAAAGATGTATTAGTACGAAAATAAACGTGAAAAACTAGGACAGACGATCTACGTCTTTAAAATTCGATAATTAGTGCAAAGTCGAATTTCTCGTAATCGTTTTCTCTCATGCACACACTTACCAGATATATGATTTTATGCATGCGCAGCTTACAACTACGTCAGTAGATTTCCGGGTGGTGTCATAGCAGCTTGGAATGAGAAATCTGAGCGCCGAGTTTTAATTCCAGTTGAGTGTATTATATTCACTTACGTGTAGAAATACCCTTGGGAAAGGTATTTACATCCATCGATTATGGGTTAAATAGCAATTGTATCTGGAAAAAAATCATTGTTATTCTCAAGAAATTTTTCATATACTTGCAAAAAAATCTTACAATCCAAAATCTTTCGTCTTTGCAGGTTATTTAAAGTCAGAAAATATTTTTTAGATTGTAAGAATTATTGTAGAGACTATTGATTTACTGATGCAAGTAATACTAATTAACCCATAGCTGGGAGGGAGAAGAGCTAGATTCATAGCTTTCCGAATGATATTTGCGCGTAAGTGAATATAACGAACCCAACTGGAATTGGAACTCGGCTCTCCGACTTTCAATTCTGAGTCATTATCCATTACACTACATCCAAGCTTACAGCACCTGGTACTCGCAAGCGGTCACCCATCTAGGTATCGATCAGGCTCAATGTTGCTTAATTTTGGTGGCCGTGAGCCACCGTCATGGTTCCTATTTTTTGTAGCTCTAAGCAATATTTGTCCTTTTACTCTCCACCCGAGTTTTGACATCTATTTACAAAAGATCGTTCCGTTGGTTACTGTATGTTTCTCTCTATCTCTCTCCTTCAGTATGACCTTTGAGTGTCGCAGTCCTCCTTCATCATTTATGTGTCCCAGAAATTCCAACTGTCTCTTTCTGATTCTCCGTAAAATTGTCCTTTTTCAATTTTCCTTTAAAATTCCTCGTTGTTTACATGACCCATCCATGGTATGCTCAGAAGCCTGTAGATACACATGTCTGTTGTGTCAAGTCTCCTTTTCATCTATGATGATATTATCCATTATTCACTGCGTGGACATTTCAACATTTGACAGTGAATGCTAGACAGGAGAATTGATAGCAGTTCAGTACTTTTTTTTCTTTGTTTCAAAGTAACACCTCCTTTTAATTAAAAAATACATCACTGTTGTTATACTTTAAATTTTTAGCCAAGAATTGCAAATAAAGAGACTGTTTACTCAACCAGGGATGATGTGCTGCCCAGCAGTTGTTAGAAAACCGTTTTTTCAATTGTCGCAGGACATTTGTTAGAACAACTTCCAGGGCCGGCGCGTACTACAACCGGCCTCGGATAGTGCGTTGTAACTCTCGCTGTCTTATCAACATTTGCTTTTTTATTATTTATATTTATATACGTTACAACTGACTATTAAAGGATGGAAAAATTTCGCGGATTTTGACGTCATTCTGGTGTCTTTTTTTTTTTTTTTCGTTCAAATCCAAGAATTTGCTTTGCTCATGCTAAATCAAGAAAAACATTAGATGAGATTCACTGTTTTTTTTATCTATAATGTTGAATGTGTTAAAATTATTCACATTTTTAGCAAGAAAAATCTCAAGTTAATGTTAAAAATTGCCGCAAAACATTGTCGATTTATTTAAAATGGGATGATCTATTATGACATGTCTCTAATTTGCATTTAGATACATTGTATTTATTTTCAGTTTTTCTAGTTGAATTGTTGCATATGATCCCTTATTGCACATAATTAGGTTACAATCAAATTTGTATTTATAATACTAGCTTATGAAAATTGAGTTGTAGTAGAGTGGGAGGCCCGTATCAAAGGTTCGTGGCGGGGGGTGGCACGAGACCCTTGCTAGTTCGATCAAGTTCTCGCCAATCTTGTTAAAGTTTTCTCTTAATATTATTTTTGGATTGTAAATGACGTTCTTGTTTAAAAAGAAAAAAAAAATTCTGTTACCTGAGACAATAAAGGGAAAACTCGATGAAATATACCTTGATCGTTTAAGGCACTTCAACGTGGTGTAATGGTTAGCAAGTTTGTCTCGCTAGATCCATTACGATTGAATAGTGAGCCCAATCTTCACTGGGTGCTCCATACTTTCGGCTTTGTGCCACATGTAAGCTACGCTTGGAAAATCACTATACCTTGATCATTTATCAAAAGAGTTTAAGTTTACAAAGTGCTGTTCAGGCTGGTATGGAAGGAAATAGTAAAGAGGCTGACCATTCGAAAATAGACGTATTTTTTTCATTTTCATTATAACTAAGTGTATGTGTGTGTGTATGCAGGGGCGCGCATGCGCGTATGTAATACAGTACAAAGAGGCTAAAAGATTTGGAAGACATTTTTTGCAAAATTTGGCTTTCTCATAAGGCAACGTGAAGTTTTCAGATATGCATGAAATTTTATTTACTAGCGATCCAGATAAAAGATAATACCTTTAAAAATGAACGGAAATATATATGTTGTAGGAAAAACCACCGTGCGATCCGACGTACGGATATATATATATATATATATATATATGCTGCCTGATGAGGGTATGCATATGCACCTTGTTATGAAAATTATATCAATTAGTCATAGACATACACATACACATATATATAAATATATTAAGACATATCTCATTAAATAAGTTAGACAAGTTTTGTCTACTTATTTTTAATAGGGACATCTCGTAATTAGAGACAAGTTTGTTATTTAATGAGACATGTCTTAATAAAAACGCTATATATATATATATATATATATATATATATATATATATATATATATTCTTCACTGGAAGCACAACTCTGAGTTTCATGCACAACGCTGTCGACAGGTGTTGATTGCAAACTATATTTATTATTAATATAAATAATATATTAAATATACAGGGTGTTTCAAAAGTCTGTGTCACATTACGACCGTGAAAGAGAGATAAAAATCAAAATTAAATTAACAGAAAAAAACTTGACACTTTTACCTTTTAAATGGTGCCAGTTCAATCACTATACCATTTGTAATTCATGATATAAGAGTTCTTAGAATGTGACATAGACTTTTCAAACACCCTTTATAATATAAATATATATTAATATAAAACTATGATATAAGTTATAGCTCTATTATCATACACCGGGCACTATTTTATTAGAACTAGCAGTCAATGTGCGATATTCTATATATATATATATATATATATATATATATATATATATTTGTTTTTATTTTTAAAAACAGTGCTCGATACACAAGTTGAGCCTATATTATAATTATTTCTTTTTTTTTTTGCGTGTAGCGATGGAATCATATATATATATATATATATATATATATATATATATATATATATATATATATATATATATATATATATATATATATAGAGGTAGTGGTTCCAACGAGAGAAAAGTATGTATATTAAAAAAAAAGAAGAGAGGTGCCGCAAACGTTTTTGGTTGTAATGTGTTTTTTTTAGAAAAAATATTATGCTTTATTTTCCATAATTTTACTACACGGGTTTCTGGTCTCATGACCGTCTTCAGGTAAAAGCGGAGATTTCCACATATTGTGACACTATTTAGCGGTCGCGTGAAAATTAAAAGCGTGAAATAATTAAGGCGATACGAAGCTATCACGAAAAGACATACTGAGCGATGTTATTTTTTAACAAAGGAAAGTGGTAAAGATTTTATTTTCATTTGCGAAGAAAAGGATTTTTTTCGCAGAAGATAGGAAATTCGTAAGATCTCGGATCTGTCGAATTAATTTATGCTATGAGGCGACGAAAGAAGATAGCAATCTGCCCATGGCAATAATGAAAATTTCAAATTGGTCAAGTGGCCTACGAAACAGAAGCTGGGAGATAATTGTAATCAGGTCACGTACTGACCGAGAAAAACATCAGCTGGGTCACCCAAGGAAAAGGGAAGAATAAACCATTAACTATCTTTCGGAGATATCATTTGGTTTTGGGAAAAAACACCTGTTTTATGTTCAGACTTATCCATGATAAGAGTTTGTTGCCTTGACAGATTGTGGCGACGGAAGTACGTAGGCATTGCGGAGACAAAGAGATTCACTTGATCAACCCCGATGATTATTTGACGAAAATCTCGTTGACAAATTCCAGACGACATTCGGTTAAGATAGGGATTAGGGACCACACTACGAGTCGTGGGGGGGGGGTCTGCTCGGGGAAGAGAAAGAAAGAAAAAAAAAAGGAAGAGAATTTTTTTCTCTTTTGAGCGATAATGGTAAACATATGAGAAGGAGGGGAGACCTGTTGACGCCTCTGAGGGGATTGGTCTGAGATACCATTGTGAGAGAGAAGGGAAACCTGTCGACGCCTCTGAGGGGATTGGTGTCAGATACCAATATGAGAAAGGAAGAATTTGGGAGGACGATAGAACCCCTCTAAAGCAAAAAGTAATGGACTTCCAAAAATGGAAAGTGATAAATTTTCCTGTCCGAAAACAAAGAAAATCCTTATTTTGAATTTAGAATTATAAAGGAACCCCAAACCACGACAAGCCCACACCCGGTTTTGGTCGGCGTCCATATAAACAGATTCGCAGCGAATAGACGGCAGAAAGTAGTTGGAGTTGGAGAGAGAGACGCAGACGCAGACAGAGTGAGCTGTGATCTCTGAGACCAGCCTCGCAAGAAGCTGACTGAAGATATCCACGCATCCCGACTTCGACTTCTAACCAAGAACAATTTATTTTTAAAGAACGACTTAGACTCACACCACCAAAACAAGTTTTACGAATATCGCCTGAAGATACAAAAAACCCAGTCTCTTGAAAAAACAACTTAAGATGTTAAGACTCGCCTAACAAGCGCAAAGTGTCACGAATCCATAGAAGCGGTTTAGGAGAAAGGCGCTATCCTGTATTCAGCAACCAGATATAAAAATATTTGTTATTCTTTTTTAACACATTTGAACTTTTCGAGTTGTTACTTTATTTTCTTTTACATATACTTGTGCGGTGTTACCATTGCTCGGACTCGGCTTGCATTGCGGCCCGGCAATTGATAGAATAATAAACTGAATAATATACTAAAAACAACCAAAATAATTAAAAGCAAACGCCAATCTCAAAACCTAAAACACATATTAACCTCATCTAAATTTAACCAACACACAATACAGGGAGTCACAAAATGCAACAAAAAAGATGTGGGGTTTGTGACATCATTATAGAAAGAAACTCCTACACTTTTGACCCCCCCCCCCCAAAAAAAAACATTCACAATAAATAAAAACTTAAACTGCAACTCCAAAAATGTAATTTATGTACTTAAATGCACAAAATGTAAGAAGTTATATATAGGCATCAGCCAACAACTGAACAACAGGGTCCCTACACAAAAGCAATATAAAATTGCCAGACAACAGAAAACTTTTTTGTATCACAACACATCTTCAAATGTAACCAGGGTAAATTTAATATCATGCCGATATATCAAACAGACGATTACTCGTACCTACAAATACAAGAAAAAAACTTTATAAACAAATTTACACCCGAACTAAATAGGTCATAACCCCACACGCAAAAGCACACAACATGCCCAAAAGGTGACCAAATACAGTGATAAAACCACTCACATACATGAACGCACGCTCACATGAGCGCACACTCACATACAGGAGACACGAATATATATATATATATATATATATATATATATATATATATGTACGCATACGCATGTTGACAAAACATGGGAACTACTCACGAGCACGCACACAAACCCCACAACTTAGGAAGTACGTGTATATGTATGTACGTATGTATGTGTGTGTGTATGTGTATACTGGTTCCATGTAGCTTGAGAAGTGTGTGTGTATGTATGTGTGCGTATGTACTGATTCCTTGTGGTCGGATGGTGTGTATGTGCGTATGTGTATGTATGTGTGTATGTGTACAAATGAGTTTACTAATTCCTCGTAGTAAGACAATATATGTATGTAGGGGAAATATACGCACGCATATATACACGCATGCTGACAGAAACACACGCAAATGGAAACAGTTCTAAGAACACACAGGGGTCAGTAAAACATTAAAAGATAAAATGCCGATAAGTAATTCATCATTTCGCTTGGACCAACCTTAATTGTTTTATGACCCTTCGGGCAGGACTCTTCATTGCCAATTCAAGAAAGAAATTCGGATTACTAACACAAAAACAGAAAATGTCTCATATCGAGAATATTTAACATTGAAAAACATAAGGAAAAATTAATTATTTTTAATAATATGTGGAAATCTCCGCTTTTACCTGAAGACGGTCACGAGACCAGAAACGCGTGTAGTAAAATTATGGAAAGTAAAGCATAATATTTTTTTCTAAAAAAAACACATTACAACCAAAAACGTTTGCGGCACCTCTCTTCTCTTCTTTTATATATATATATATATATATATATATATATATATATATATATATATATATATATATATGTTGACTGACAAAAGATAGCCACTGAAGATCGAACTGATTTGGTTTGCAAGACGCTTAAGCTCAGTATGATTAGGTATGAAGTTTTAGACTGAGTTACTTAATATTGTCAATTTCTCTGTCGCTTAACTTCTGACTGACTTGACATAACAGTAAATTTCATTGGTGAGAGCAAATGATGTAAGGGAAGTAATTATGTTCATTCATGAAGTTACCTCCCTTCATCTATCAATGCCACATATATTACATAATTCTCTTTAATGTACAAGAAACTACGAAATTTACTACTGGCTTTTTGGAGTCGGAAGTCATTTTCCATACACGATATTTCTAGTTTTACGGCAATGCAGCAAGTTTAAATCTTTTGCCTTTTTTCTCTGTTTTTTGTTTGTAAAACATTCTGAAGATCTTCAATTGTTCCCAGAATATAAAACTTACGAGTTTATCCTCAGGTACTGATCGATTGAGGCCATTCACATCAAATCTATTTGGCCAGTTTTGATAGTATCGATTACATAATATCATTAAGATAGTTTTCATATTTTCCACTAATTGAATAATATTTTCGATACTTCGACTTGCAAGCATTCCACAAGTCTCACTATTCTGTCGTACGGTTTTATGATCATTGCAGATGTCCCACAAAATTCATTATATGGACCTATAAGCATTATGATTTATAGGATCAGTACAGCCATCCCACAAAACGACTCGATACGCGGTCTTATTTTCTATCAGAATTATAGAGTCATTGCAGATCTCCCACGAGTCTCACTTCTCGGTAATATTCTCTTTCTGATATGTAGTTTCACTTCAGACGTCTCACTGCCCGGTTTTTTTCTCTTTCAAAATTATAGGATGATTGAAGATGTCCCACAAAATTCACTACATAGCCCTATTCTCTTTCTGGTTTATAGTGTCATTGCAGGCGACCCCCAAGCATCATTATTCAGTCGTACGCTCTTTTTGATTTGTAGGACCATTGCCCGCGTCCAACAAGTCTCAATTTATTATATATTTCTCTTGTTTCCCTACCTGGTTTTACCCAGTTTCTGATTTATAGAACCATTGTATTGTATGCGTCCCGCAGGTCTTACTATTCGGTCCTTTACGCTTTTTGATATAAATGATCATTGCATGCGTTCCACAAGTTTCACTATTCTGTCGGACGCTCTTTTGGATTAATAGGATCATTGCATATGCCCCTAAAAATTGACTACATAGCCCTGTACACGTTATGATTCATAGGGTCATTGCATGCGTCCCACATGTCTCACTACTATACTCTTTCTGATTTATAGGATCGTTACAGACACCCGCAACTCTCTCTACCCACAATCTATAAATCTATAACTCAACTAATTTACATCAATCTTAACGGGTTTCAGTTTAAATCTCCCATCACTTATTAATAATATTGGACTCCTGTAGTACAAAAACTATTTACTGTGAATCCCAGAAAAAACACATTCAGGGTTTGTATAAGAAACGCCCCATAGTAGGAACTGATATTAAACTACAAACAACAAAGGTTTTAGCCATAAATAAATTTCAGCCCCAGACCGCTTCATCCGGGATATCTTACGCCCCCACCAATCGCTAACACCAACCCATTCTCATTCAAAAATCGAAAACCAAATAGAATAAATAAAAATATACAAAATAAAAAATAAGTAAATAAATAAAAAACAAATACAAATTAATCCAAATAAATAGAGAAATGAACAAATTAACAAATCGCCCCCACTAAAATAACCGTTAGAACTAATATAAATAGGCATAAATAAGGAAAAACAAGTAAAAATAATAAATCCAAATAAATAAATTAAAAATTGTCCCCCTGCCAAAATAACAGAATGGACTACAGTAAGCAATCTAAACATTGAACGAATAAACAGCCTTAATTATCTTCCCAGACCAAGACTATTAAATAAGCGACCTAAGAAAATCCCCACCGCAATTTTTTTTCACTACGTTAATAAAACATCAAAAACCGAAAAGAATAAATAATACAAAATGATAAACAAATAAATTAACCCAAATAAATAAATAAACAAGCCACTCCCGCAAAAATAACCGCCAGAATAGATTACCCACAATGCACCGCTGACCCATATATATAAATAGTCGAGGAAAAACTCAACATTCGTGGCCTGACGATTGCGCCTAGCATAAAAATACGGTCTGTCTCTGATATTGAGCACTTTATAGCATAAATATAGCACACCTTAAAAAATATATATATATATATATATATATATATATATATATATATATATATATTTATAATAATTTGAACATAATAACTCATCGAGTCTCGAACATAGAATTCTCAACAGAATGCAGAAACTACTGGACGGCCGTTTCGTTCTTTTTTGGGACGCGTCAGCAGTGCACATAGACTACCGAGAATCGAACCTGAACCGTTCGGTGACGAGGAGGAAACTAATTTGAGGAGACCCACCGTTTTATTCTTATTTTGAACAGGATTTATTTCGTCGACTTGTCCGCACACCCGAGAAAATTTATTATAGAAAATCCTACGGGAGGAGGACACATTTCTTTAATAATTTTCCTTGAGTTTACAGGCCGGTAGACGGTAGACGATACAAATACTGTTAAAAATAAAATAAAAAAAAAAAACGCCGCATCTACTCAAATACGGCTATCCGCTATAGTTTCGTTTGAAGTAATATATGTACACACACACACACACACACACACACACACACACACACACACACACACACACACACACACACAGATAGGGAACTCCCCCCCAAAAACGCGTTACCTAAGTTTTGAATGAATTTTTAAAAACGAAAAATATTTCTTTAAAGTTTTATTTTAGTTTTAATTTCAAGCTAATAGATTAAATTTAATATTTCCAATAATCAAAATGTATTTCAAAAACTAATTTAAATTGCTGGGGCTGTGTTTATTTTTCTTTCAAAACAGCTGATTAGCGCCATTTTTAGTCGTCTTTCATCTCAATGTAATTCTCTTTATTAAAAAATCTTCCAAAAATAAATAGGTTTTTGAAATTTTATTTCAATAATATTAGCTGATTCAGTGTATAATTAATCGGATTTGAAACCAATATTGTTTAAGATATCGCAGAAATGCATTTTTTTTTAACCCGACAGAAGCTCTTTTGACGCATTGACAGCCTGATGGCAGATCTAATATTGTTCTACGGAGACTTTATCTGTAAAACATAATTGAAGAAAATGACGTGAGCGCCTATTTTATATAATTTTTAGGCACTCAGTAATCTAAAAAATTTAGGAAAATATTTTCCGTAATCTAATGTTTTATTGAATTTTAGAAACGTTGACTTTAAATTTACTATAGTTATCTCTCTTATTTTCTGATAATGTCGTGTATGGTCACTCGCACTTATAAAAATCGGCAAGTTTATACAAAAAATTATTTTAAAAATATTAGTATTTCATGATTTGTACTAATCTTTTCCATTCATGATTAGTAAATATAGTTTTTACTTAATAATGATTACGAAAAAGATACATAACAGAGAATTTTAAAAGATTTAATACTTGATAATTTTTTCTGATTAAAATAAAAAATGAAAACAAGTCTTATAAAAATTCATTATTCATTGAAAACTTTTTTTTAAAGACAATAGTGTCCTTAATATATTTTATTTATAAAAGCTAAATAATATCATAGTTTTATTGTATTTTTTATTTTCCGATTCAGAGCAGATTTTCAGTAAATGGTGTTTCTGTTTGACAAAAATAAATTGATGATTTAAATTCTCCAAGTAGTCCTGCTTTTGACTAATATGAATACGAAGAGGATGGAATTTTAATTTCTAGAAATTTCATAAAAATAAGTAAATGGGGGTAACAAATGTAAAACAAGACATACATTTTATCAAGATTTTCTAAAGAAAATAAAAATAATAATAATTTCATTCATTTGTGAAGAAGTCCTGAAAATCTAAGTAAAATTCGACAATTATTTGATTTTTGCAAGAATTTCCAAATCAATGTTTTTTTAACACCAAAAAAGACGCTAAAAATACTAATCTTTGGCCCACCTGCTGTTGCAAAAAAAAAAAAAAAAAGAAAGATTTTTAACCAAAATTCCGAACGTGCTAGAAAGGATTAAAAAATTTAATAAAATAATAAAAAAACACTTTGGTCTTTCCTATTAATAATAACATAAACATTTTGGCGATAAAAAATTTGTTTTTATCAATTTTGGGGCCTTTTTTTCGTCATGACTATATGTACAAGGCTGATTCTATCAATAAACCGATTATTATTTAAAACGCATCACTAAGAAATTATTTTTTTCCATTTTATTATTCACTTACCCACTATAAATATATCGACAGATCATGAGATATGAACAGACTTTAGATTAGACAGATAGATACTAAGCAGACTTAGATAGATTAAACAAGGATCCATCGAAAGAAATATTAATAAAAGAAGAATAGTTGAGGAAAAAGTTGAGCAAAATAATTGGATGGACAGCTCAAAGTTGGCCACAGCCGGGGCGGTTGGATCAAGAGATTACGGAGTGGGGCAGTATATATGCACTGTATATGTTGACCGATGGTGCCACTTGGCCGATACATCGAAAGAAAGACGTGTTTTGCCATTGAGGACTGGAATCAAATTTGGATGTATATGCATGCCAATCCCATATCACATGATCAAGGATAGTCAGGGATATTTTTCTCTGTGACTGATGTCTTTCAGCCTGTTATGTTCGGGTCATCGTATCAATAACTATATTTGGTTTTACGATGCACTCAGGAATTAATATCTGTTCTATCTTGGAAGGGTTACAACAGAAGACGGAAAAATGTGAAACAGAAATCCGGAGGCACGTTTGAATAGGGAAAGTTGCCTTCCAAAATCTAAACAAAGTATTAAGAAATCGGAAAATTTTCGTTAGCAACAAAAAAAAAAAAAAAAAAAAAAAAAAAGGAAAAAAAACCTACTATGTATTATTATTCATTCTCTCTACCAGTGAATGCTGGACAATTTCCTCGCTGATGAAAAGATATGTTGTTCTACAGAAGGATGCTGAAAATACCATGGACAGATTATGCGAACACTGAGGAAGTTTTAAGAAAAATGAAAACCAGAATGACATTTGTACTTAGAATCAGAAAGCGGCATTTGAAATTTCCGGGTTACATAATGAAGAAAGAGGGCTTGGAGAATTTGACATTCTTAGGGTATATTGAAGGCAGAGGAGAACATTGAGTAGCCTACCTAACAAGTTCGTGTAAACAGATGACAGAACAGGGATTAGGAGGATTAGTAAAGGGAAAATAAGCATTGCTCATAGGAAGTTTTGGAGAGCCATGTCTTTTAGGAACATGACACATAGAAAAAGAATATATGAGCTGTTAGTTCGTAATGGATGAAACCACTCATATTCCACTAGACATAATGCGGGGACTTTTGTAGATGGAGTCCTTGTTTTGGACTGATTTCTCAATTTGTGATAACCACTGTATTTTTGTGTTTTGTTGACATGCAAAACCCATTTTTCATCACCTGTAACAGTGCGATGCAAAAATGAAAGGTTGGCATTCTTGGTTGAAAGACTGAAACTTTGTTTGGTTATCAAGCAAACGTTCAGGAGAAACCCAAATTCAGTGTTTTTTCAAGTTTTCCCAAATCGCTTTTAATGTCCGTGGACAGTTGAACATTAAGTTTATGCGCAAAACATTTGCAGCCTTGAACCCAATAACTAGTTTCTTTCAAAAGGTTTTTTGGCAAATATGTTGCTTTATAAAGTTATAACCTTCCATGGGACCAAAGTCTGAAATGAATTATAGTGAAGGTAAGGGCACCCAGTGAGGATTGAACTCACTACTCAGCCGTAATTGTTCTATCGAGATAAGTTTGCTAACCATTACACAACCTCGTGGTGTCCAAGTTTGAAATGAATTATAAACGACACACTGTCGGATAGAAGACATGAGAAACTAATTCCAGACGCAAAAAATCTTCTTTTTTTTTTTTTTTAAATAAAAATATCTCTTAATAACCATTACACATAACATCATCGTAGACTATTGTAAACTTTTAACTCTCTAAAGAATACTAAGATATAGATAAATGGGTTATGCTTACTACACAGGCATTACTACATAGTTCTTGAAAATGACTGTGATGGTCGAAAGTATTTGAACAAAACAACACATGAACCTCAGACAGTTTATTATCCACAATTTCGAGGACAATAATCAACAACACTTCAGTCGAAAATTGGACAAAATACAACAAAAATGAAACAGGTAGACATTGTCATTTCTTTTTTAATAAAACTTGCTTGGATGAATACTTACTGACCCAAATATATAACATATTCAATATATATATATATATATATATATATATATATATATATGTGTTTGTGTGTGTGTGTGTGTGTGTTTAAAAATTCAGATATAACTAAAAGCCAATATGAATTTACAAACAAAAGAAAAGCTTTTCTTTACCGAGGCATTTCGTCCTCTGATGGACTTTATCAAGGCAAATGTAAGGATTTATTTTGCAACATGTATTTACAAACAGAAATAAAAATATCGCTACGTCTTCAAATTTTTTAAATTTAGGAAAGCTCCTAGATATTCTTCAGGTTAACTGTGAAAGTCAAGGTAAACTATGGAGGATTCTAATTGATGTAATTTATTGCCTAATAAACGAATGTGAGTAAATGTTGAATTTTTTATTTTTTATTTGTTATATATATTTGTTTATTTACTTTTCTATTTTTATTATTATTATTATTATTATTATTATTTTATTTTAATATATTTCATATTTAATTATTAATGTAATTAATATTAATTTTATATATTTAATATAATGATAAATTATTTTTGTATTTATTTTCTCTTAATTTTTTAAAGTTTTTATGGTCATATATGTTGGATTGGGAAAGGAGTATTTCTTTTAGGAAAGACGATATTTGAAAAAGATCTGCAACGCAAGTTAACATTTTGGTAAGATTCGATGGTCGCGCTTTCAAGAACATTTCGTCTAAGTAATTTATTTCCTCTTTTAATAAGAATGGCATTCCACAACTTCGATCTAAAGAATGCCACATGGGTTTCTGTGTCAAATTTTTCGTCGTCTGAGTAGAGCATATATGCAATATATTGATAATATCTAGTATCTCGATTTCAGCCACTTTCCTACCACCGTGACGTGTCTTCCCTCTGTCTTTTCTATGAATATTTTTTCATAGAAGTTGTTCGAATGAGTTTTCCTCCTTGGAACCTCGACCGCATGAATTTAAGCGTACTACTAGATTAGCAACTAAATCTCATCGCTTTACTGTTGAAATATCTAGATGAAGTCCTCTTTGCGTTACCAGCATGCTGATTGGGACCCGCTCCGTGATTTTCTCCGTGACGCCCCTTGGACTTACATCTTTAATCTCCCAACTGAAAATTGCGTCACTGTGGTTTCTTCCTGGGTCAAAGCCGGTATCGACGTTTTTATCCCTTCTCGGAAATACCAGGTGAAACCTCAGAGCTCTCCATGGTTCACACCAGCATGATCAGCCACTATGACACACAGGAACCACTATTTTCGGCTATACCAGCATAAAAGCTCTCGTCACAACAGGCGCCTATTCGTTACTGCTTGTAATAAAAATAAGCGAGTCCTTGAAGGAGCTAAGTCCCTGTTTGCGGAGAGAATGAGGCACTGCATAGCCTTTAACAACTTTGGATCTCATGACTACTGGCCTCTGTAATAGGGTACTAAATAAGTGCAAGGCCTCCATTCCTCCCCTCTTCAATCGATTTGAGGTATCATTATCCCCAGCTGATAAAGTTGAATGCTTTGCCCGTAAATTCTCCTCAAACTCTATATTTGACTCATCTAGTGTATTTCTGTTATCATCTCTAACCCACAAAGCATCTGGACCTGATGGTATCCCTCTAATAGTCATTAAGAAGTGTGCTCCTGAACTGGCTCCTGTTCTCTCTAAACTGTATAATAAATTCCTTGCTGCCTCCTGCTTTTCCGTCTGCTGGAAGTCATTGTCTGTTGTTCCAGTTTTTAAGAATTCTGGTGAACCGTCCGACCCTTCCAACTATCGGCCTATTAGCCTTCTACCACTTTTTGGGAAACTCTTAGAGGGCCTAATCTATGCTGAAATGCTTCAGCATCTCTCATAGCAAAACCTTTTCTCAGACAAGCAATATAGCTTTCGTTTCTCCCGGTCAAATGCTGATGTACTAACGATGATTGCAGAAAGAGTCTATCATTCTCTATATAAAAAAAAAGATGCAGCCCAGGATGTAACTTTGGACATCTCGAAAGCCTTCGACAGGGTTTGGCATACAGTTCTTCTTCTCAAGCTGAAAGGTTACGGTGTCTCTGGACACACTCTTGAATTGATCCAGTCTTTCCTATCAAATCGGGAAATGAAAGTTATCCTGAATGGCCACTCGTCTACATCATTTCGTACTAACGCAGGTGTCCCCAGGGTTCCATGCTTGGACCTACTGTTTTAATTTTCATTAATGATTTTCCTGATGACATTTCTAAACTTGGCATCTACACCTGTCGACACAAACATTTAGTCCTGACTCGATAGTGAGGCTGATCAGTCTTTCAAGGTCAAAATGGCTGCCAATGTCCAAAACGACCTCAACTAACTGGTGCAAAAGATGTCTTGTTAATTTTAACGCCTCCAATACTAAACTTTTCTCTATTAATCAACTGAGAGACCACTCTCTGCCTTCCATCAGCATGACTGATGGTAACTTCCAGGAAACTGACTCGTTGCGCCTGCTCCAGCTAACGATCTCAGCTGACATGAAGTGGAAAGACTATATTGAATCCAGTCCTAGGTCAGCTGCCAAGAAAGTTGGTTCACTGTGTCGTGCGAGAGAATTTTTCTCTCCAGAATCTATCTTACATATCTATAAGTTTACCATTCGTCCATGCCTAGAATATTGCTGCTGCATATTGTTCTGGTGCTCCTGATATTTACCTAGAGCTTCTTGATAAGATCCAAAGAAGAATCAGCAATATTACTGACCCTGATCTGGCGGCTCGGCTTCAGTTACTTTCCCACCGGCGTAAAGTTGTTTCCCTGTGCCTTTTCTATAAATACTTTCATGGTAATTGTTCGGTTGACCTCTTCGCTATGGTACCTAGACATTATGAATTTAAGCGCAGTACTAGACACGTCGAGATCTCATCGATTGAGCTGGCTAGATGGAACCGTAAGTTCCATGCTAACAGTTTCTTTTCTTGCACTTCTCGCTTGTGGAACTCCCTCAAGTCTTCATGCTTTCCAACCAACTTTAATCTGAAAAAATTAAATGTAATGTCAATCGCTAGTTACTGTCCTCATAATTACCTTTTTTCTCTTTGCACTCATTATTAATTTTTTGTTCCTAATTTCCCCACACTTTGTAAGTTCTTGTGTTTTAGTGGCTTTATTGCCTTGCATGGGGTGATACCGATTAAAAAACCGTATTCTAATAGTTTTTTTCTCGTACTTCTCACCTGTGAAACTCTCTTCCTATTTCTTGTTTGCCCGCCAACTACAATCTTGAAAAAAATGAAATTTAACGTTAGTCGCCATCTTCTGTCTTGAAACCTGTTCTTTGATTTTCTTTCTTCTCACTAAAGTGTACTCATTCTATTCTACTCGCAGTAACCCCTTGCATCTTAGTAGCATTGTCAAATTTCTTGGAGTAAAAGGAATATATATATATATATATTGTTTACGAAAAACTAGGTAATTCGTATGGGTAAACCTAAGGAGGATAAAATCCAGAAAGCTCAATGTAAATTCAGAGCAAATAATTGAAATAAAAACAGACCACTTTAAGGTTCCATGTAATAAATTATTTCACCGCGGCCCTTTTAAAAGGACTGCGGATCATCAGATTTACTTCAAACAAAAAAAAAAAAAGAAAATTTTTCTTTTCATTTTTTGTTTTAAATTTCTAAAATGGTCTGTTTTTATTTAAATTATATATATATATATATATATATATATATATATATATATATATATATATATATATTACAAAAAAAACAAAAATTACCTCAACATAGGAACATAGGATTGTCTATTTCAATCCGTTCTTTACCCAGCTATCATCAGCTCCTAAGTGTCTGTCTCGGAGCATTGTTTTAAATTTATTTTCAATGTCAGTCCTCCTCTGGTGGATGCCTTGTTAATGAGAATAGGTTTGTGATAGTGACTGGTGGGAACGAAAGGTATCTTATCCCGTGGGGAAGCGGTCTGGGGTTGGAGTTTATTTATGGCTAGGTCCTTTCGTTATTTGTTGTTTAATATCAGTTCCTACTGTGTGGCGTTTCTTATACGAGCCCCAAGTTTGCTTTTTGCACATATTTGACTAAATCAGTACTTAGATAACATGTAAGATGTCCTCAAATACATTACTAATCGTATGGTTATAAAGGAGCACTTACGAGTGTTTTCATCAAGTGACCCCAGATATATACACAAGGCTTAATCTATGTCCCTACTTATGAGAGAATACTACAGCACACAAATACTCACGTATCTATTTACACAGACGGGGGTAAACATGATTGCATGTACAAACTATGTCCCAACACAGATACAAAAGCAAAGAAATACCATAGTATGCTTGTGCAATACACGTACACGAAGGAGAGAGATGTGTGAGCGTTAGATGTCCAGGTGCATAAGTGTTTATGAATGCAAACAGAAAAATAGATGAATATAGGTGTATATGTATGTGTATACATACGTATGGGTGGACACATTTACGTGGAAGCATATATATGTGTAGATGGATGCAAATGTGTGCATGGATGTAGGCACATATGTGTAAGTATAAGTGTATATAGAAAAATGTGTATGCGTGTAGGTATGGGGATTTGTGTAAGATCTCTGATTTCTCCCTTCCTCTCTTCTGTTTCCTGCCTCTCCCTATTCCTTTATTCCTTTCTCTTGAACGAGAGGTCAACGCCACAACCATCGTATCTCCTAGAGACATATACCTCCCTCCTTCCCTTCTTACTTTATGTAACTACCTTAAAACACAACTTCCACTAATCTTGTTTTTCATTTCGTTTTTCGGTTGATTCCTGAAAGAATTTTTGAATCCACTCATTGTTTTGAAATCTCAAGGTCTGACGAAGCGAAACCGAATTTATATCGGTCTCGCGAAATATAAAATATTACCATGGCTTTCTGAAGCCTCCGATTTGTTAATTAATTATTACTTGCTCTCTCTCTCTATATATATACAGTCCGCCCAAAATATATACACAGATCAGGAAAGAAAAAAACTTGTATAGATATTGTAATAATAAATTTATTCAAACATCAAGAGATTAATACAAGTTATCTTTGGACACTGCAATCGCAAGAGATGCTCAAAATGGTGGCCTTTAGCCTCCAGACATTTATTAGTACGGCGAACTTCTGCTTGGGAAACGTTGGCCAAAGTGTCCAGTGGGATTGCTACATATACATTTTCAATTTCATGTCTAAGGTCCTCCAATATAGTCGGTTTTCTGCGATACACAACATCATTTAAGGTCCACCATAGGTAAAAGTCATCAAGTGTTAAATCAGAAAATTATCGTGCTACAGTAAAAAGTATTATCGCAATTTGATAAAAATACGAAAGAAAAGTTTTTCCTTTCCTGATTCTTGAAGTGTGTATACATTTTTGGTAGACTATATATATATATATATATATATATATATATATAGGAATTCAGCAACATTAAAAAAATTCAAGCTGTATCCTACAGAAGAAGCGTCTAGTTAAATTACTGTTTTAAAACTACAAACTTCCCATGATTTTTCTCTAACACTCATATCTGCTCGAAACGTATGTGGTTAGCAAGTAATTGTCGGACTTAGTCCATTTCATAATATATTATGTCATTTGTTTACGTTAACATACGCTTCGAGCAGATATGGGCGTTAGAGAAAAATCATGGGAAGTTTGTAGTTTTAAAACAGTAATTTAACTTTGCTAACCAGAAAATTCCTTTGTAGCTAAATGGTATAGACTGTCAAGCTATATGATGGTTCAGTGTAGGATATAGGTTCAATTCCTGTAGGAGGACACATATTTTCTTTGAGATTTCTCGGACATTCACGCCGGTAAATGTTGTTAATACTATTTATTATGAACATAGCACTTACCTAATTATTTGTATCTATAAAAATAGCGCATTAACAAAAAATATATTAAAAAAATTGTCGGACTTAGCCCATTTAATTATATATATATATAATTATTTATTCGAAAATTATAACATATATATGTTATAAAATCACAACAAAAATAGCCATTTTGTTTCAACACTTCTGGTATCTTATCAAGTGATGGTGTTGAATATAGAATAAAGGGTTTTTTTTTATTGCATGTTCAACGCCATCACTTGATAAGACACCAGAATTGTTGAAACAAAATGGCTATTTTTGTAGTGATTTTATAACATATTTATGTTATAATTTTCGAATAAATAATTATATTTGCTCTACTTTGTATTGAGCACTCTCTTAAGAATAGTATTTGTTGGTTATTGGAATTTATTCTGTATGCACCAATCCTATACTTCGTCCAATGCCTGAGTACTTCAGAATTAATAAGCCATTATTAAAATATTTTGTTGATAATGTCATGACTATATGTAAATATTGTCTTTTTGTGTTGTGTCAGTTTTATTTTGTATTCCTTGATGTTTAATTAAAAGTATAATTTTCACTGATGTTCGTGTTCGGTTGTCATGTTATTAGACGTGTTTAGGCTGTGAAGATATAAGATTTTAGAAGCCAGTATTTATAACCGGATGTTTTGGTTAGGAAATTAACGAAGATTACCGAATACTAACCGGAACAACAGCAATTTCCCAATCGGTAGCCACGTGATACCAAAATGAAAATAATAATAATTGACAATTTTAAGTTTTGAACACAGAGAGCGTCTAGCATTTTAGGAGAGATTTGGGCAAGGACCTGCAGACAAAGCTAAAATGGTATTTATTTGGGAAGTAAGTAGAGTATATAATAAAAATAAAAACACAATATTATAGAGGGTTTGGTTGTGGATACTCGAGGGTCAAAAGTAAGGTCAACGGGTTAAAATGGTGACACATCGAAACCAGATTTAGAATCATCTGAAAGATTAATCAAATCCTTTCTTCGAATTTCCCAATAAATAGCGAAGCGTTAGAATGTCGAGTGATTCGGCTCCTAGCAGTTTTGGGTTAGGGAGTCTGGAACAATCATTTCCATTGCTTTCGGGGCCTAGAGAAAATAGTGATTCGGCCTTCGAGCCCTATGGCTGTTAGGGCGAAACATCCGGCCTTTATTATCTGGGAGGGGTCAAGCATTTTCCGTCTTTTAGACCAAAAGTGTGTGTGTGTGTGTGTGTGTGTGTGTGTGAGAGAGAGAGAGAGAGAGAGAGAGAGAGAGAGAGAGAGAGATCTTTGCTTTCATCCTTTGTGAGAAAGAAAGAAAATAGCATATCTGTTTATCGGAGAAGAAAGAAAGAGTTTTAGAGAATCAGAAAGAGAAAAAAAAAATAGTTTTTTCAGGGATTGACGGTCAAAAAAATCCCAGGATAAGCGAAAAACAACATGAGGGACCGAATTAAAAGGAAAAAAAAAGAAAGAAAGAAAAAAGAAAGAAAGAAAGAAAGAAAAAAAAAGACCGATTTAGCGGAAGAAGAAAAACAGGCGAGATACAAATGAAGACACAAAGAATAAAACAATGAGATGACGGACAAATATTGAAAAAAAAGCAGAATTAAAAATGTATGCATTTTAATGACACAGGCGAAAAGAAGTAAAAAGTAAAAAAATCAAAAGAATGATCATATAATCTTTTTTAGACTTCATCTTAGACGATGAAAGCATAAACATATACAAATCGACACATTTGTCCCTCAAAATATAAAAATACAACCAAGTCTACGACTACACGTCTGATACTTTGACTGTTAAATAATAATAATAATAATAACTAGTTTTAACACGTTAATGATTGAGTAAGGTCATGGAAAGTTTTACGACAATAAAATATCCGTAAAAAATTCCTATTACATTGTTAAATATTTGAGCTTAACAAGTTTAAGAAAATATTGCAATAACAATCATAAATATGAATGCTGGCTGTTATTTAAAGAAGTAAGGGGGTAAAAATGAAATGATCTGAAATTGACACCATTTCCATTTCACTGAAACAGCCATTCAACACTTCTTTCTTTCTTTCTTTCTTTTTGTCACTGAAACAAAATATTGTCTTTTCCCGTCTTTCCACGCGAGCAAAGCGAAATAGTTCATCATTTCTGAGGTATTGGCAAGACATAACGGTCGTGCGAATTAGCGTTGGGAGAGACAAGCACAGTTATAATAGGATAATAGATCGACGCAGGCGAGATTATGCTCATTGTGAAGTCCATGATTGTGTCAATGGTTGCATAGTGTGTGCTAAACCATGTCTACATGCGGTATTCAGAATTCTCCTTTTCCTAGGCGGGTTGTCAGTCATGGCTAGAAAACCCAGTTTACTTTGCTAGTTACTCTATAGCTGGGGAGAGAAGAGATGGATTAACATTAAGGCTATTTCCGCGAAAGTGATGTAACGATCTCGGCTGGAATTCGAACTTCGCTCGCTGATTTCTTGTCCTGAGCCGCTATTATATCACTTGCAATTCTATAAACTTTGACGGATAAATTTTCACTTAACTGAAAAAAGGCCACTAACATTTTTGTGCTTAGCGTCCGTCCGCCATGTTTGATAAATAGGCCCTATCTAGTTGAGACTTTCGGATATTTATTGTTGGATAGCAAAAACAGTAAATTATATCGACATATAAATAAAAAAATCGATTTATCTATACACTTTATTAGCTTTTTAGAATTTAAAATTGTTCGATAAAGAGAAATATATTTTTAAAGTTAGTTTTGTAATGTTCATTTCGTTTGTGGGTAAAAAAAGAAAATATATGTTTGTATGAATTCGACTTGTAGTTTTAAAGTCCCTGAACGCGAAAGAAATATGACATGAAACAAATTTTTGAATCCAGATGAAAATCTTGCCCATGTAATTATAAACTCGGAAGATCTATTAAATGAAAAGTTATTTGGATCTAGATCCATATGACGATTATATAGCCATCAATGTGTCATTATATCAATTAGAATCCGTAATAGGTGAATAAAACTGGTAAATATTTAAAAGCTTATACAGGCAATATCCGACCAAAATATATGAATCTATGAGATTTTAAAAAGTTGATTGAATATCACACACACACACACACACACACACACACACACACACACACACACACACACACACAATTAATGTTCCATAAGCTTAATTTAAAAAATAAGATGAAAACCTTATAAAATGGAAACCACATAAGATGAAACAGTTGTTTAAATCTATATGACCATTATATGATAATCAATGTGCTAACATACCAGCTTAATTGAGATCAGTGGTGGAGTAATGGATAGCGGCTCGGATTGAGGAATCGGAGAGCCGAGTTCAAATTCCAGTCGAATCCATTATTCACTTACGTGCTAATGCCCTTGGGAAATGAATCTTCTTCTCCCCTCATCTAAAGGTAAGTAGCAGGACAACCTGGGTTCTATAGCCTTGGATGGCAACTGGCCTACCGCAGAAAGAAATGGCAACATACTCCGGGAAAAAAAGTACCTTTTTACCTTTTACGTCAGTCATGTATCGAAAGATACATGATCACCTAAGCGTGTATCACGTAGGGCACATAGCTGAATGAATGAATAAAACTGATAACCTACTAAATGTTTATACTGACAATATTTGATCAACATATGAATCGATGGGTTGCAAAACATTTAAAAATTTGAATATTATATGAACACACACACACACACATATATATATATGTGGACTCTGAGATCAACACAGGCGACAGTCTGTTTTATGCGTGAACGCAATCATCAGGTCATGTGTTGTGTTTTGGCTCGACTATTTATATATATCGATCGATAGTGCATTATGGGTGCGAGGTCTAATTTAGTATCCTAACAATTATTGGATAGGAGGTAACCGTTATGTTAAGAGCCGAGTTCGAATTCTAGTCGAATCCATTACATTTACTTACGTGTTAATACCCTTGGGAAAGGTATGAATCCTCTTCTCCCCCCCGCCCAGCTATGAGTAAATAGCAGGACAGACTGGGTTCTATAGCCTTGGATGGCAACTGATCTACCGCAGAAAGTAATGGCAATCTACTGCGGGAAAAAATCTGCCTCGTCAGTCATGTATCGAAAGATACATGATCGCCTAAGTGTATATCACGTATAACTGACTGTGCCATAATCACATTTTCAGGACCAAGATGAAAACTTTAAACCTGCAATCTAAAACTGAAAATCAATTAACATCAGTTGTTCAAATCTTGACCATTGTATAGTAAACATATGTCATAAACTCAATTTTCGAAACAATATGAAAACTTTGAACATGCAATTAAAGACTGAAGATCTATTAAAATCAATTTCCAGATTTATAAGATTGTTAAGTAGGCGAAATATAAGATAAAACTGCTTTTAAACGCAAGATGAAAACAAGAAATAAAATTAAAAGCCGTGAAAGTTCGTTAAATCTGTATGTGTGACACTATTTAGCTGTCGCGTGAAAATTAAAAGCGAGAAATAATTAAGGCGAGAAGAAGCTGAAATAATTAAGGCGAGAAGAAGCTATCACGAAAAGACATACTGAGCGATGTTATTTTTTTTTAACAAAGAAAAGTGGTAAAGATTTTATTTTCCTTTGCGAAAAGAAAAAGTATTTTTTTTTTTCGTGGAAGATAGGAAATTCATAAGATCTCGGATCTGTCGAACTAATTTATGCTACGAGGCGGCGAATTTCAAATTGGTCAAGTGGCCCCTACGAAACAGAAGCTATGAGATAATATTAATCAGGTCTCGCATTGACCGAGAAAAACATCAGCTTAGGCCACCCACAGAGAGAAAGGGAGGGAAAGGGAAAAGAATAAACCATTAACTATCTTTCGGAAATATCATTTGTTTTTGGAAAGAGACCACCTGTTTTATTGTCCAGACCTGAACATGATAAAAGTTTGATACCAGGATAGATAATAGGCGACAGAATGCGAATACGTCCAGTTAACCACCCACTTGACGCTGGCGGAAATATCGATTGATAAAGTCCAGGTGACATTCGGTTAAGATATAGATTAAGGACCACACTGCGAGTCGTAGGGGTTTGTTGTCGGGAAGAGAAAGAAAAGAAAAAAAAAAGATAATTTTTTTCCTTTGAGCGATAATTGTAAACACCCGCGCTGCCGAACATCATTGGCTGAGTGGTGGCGTGAGCGGTGGGTGAAGGTAAACATATAAGAAGGAGGGGAGGCCTGTTGACGCCTCTCAGGGGATTGGTGTGAGATACCCCTGTGAGAGAGAAGGTAAACCTGTTGACGCTCTCTGAATATCGCTTGAAGACACCAAAAACCAGTTTCTTGAAAAACAATTTAAGATGTTAAGACTCGCCTAACAAACGCAAAGTGTCACGTATCCATATTAGCGGTTTGGGAGAAAGACGCAGTCCTGTATTCAGCAACCAGATATAAAAATATTTGTTATTCTTTTTTAACACATTTGAACTTTTCGAGTTGTTACTTTATTTTCTTTTACATATACTTGTGTGGTGTTACCATTGCTCGGACTCGGCTTGCATTGCGGCCCGGCGACTGATTGATTTCGTCTACCTAAGATCAAATCACAACGTGGGTAGGTTAGACTAGAAGTCAAAGCAGTTACTTCGGTAACCAGACGTTGGAGGCGAGCTGGGAACGACAAAGTTGATACCGAATCTAACCAGATTCCCATCCGAATCAGCAAAGGGTTAGAACGTCACATTTGGTGCCGCGACCAATACCAAGTCACATTGGTCGTCACAGGATAGCACGCCGATGGGCACGGCGCGGAGAGAGACCGGGTGACGTCACATATGACCATTATATAGAAATAAGTATGCCATTGAACCGAATTCATAATCATAATCGGATCCCTATATATAATCTTGAAGCTTATAAGAATCTAGTAAAAACACTTATTTGACACTACAAGAGCCTTATAGATAACATATTGCCTTTATAATGTAAGCGATGTGCTATAAAATCAGGTTGATTTGTTATTCTTTTCTCAAGCTCTTCACAAATTCCCTTTCAGCTTATTTACGTACTTTCTTTTCCAATCTTTCGTTCTCCTCCACAATTTTTCACTTCGTTTTGCTTCTCGTCTCTTTTCATCGTCTCCTGACTCTGCCTTTTGCTTCGACTCGTTTTCTTCCGGTCTAATTATTTTCTTTTTCTCTCTCAAGTCTCTCGTCATTTCTATGCGTTTCCCGCTTGATTTACCGCCATTTTGTTTTCTATCGTCTACTACAATGGCGTCAAAAATAGGACATCTTAACAAGGCAAATCTTGGCCTTACACACAACCAATTTTCCAAGGTCTTTTCCCATCCACTGAACGCCGTTAATCATGGCTGACTGTGAATGAATTGCGGGTGGCGTGTGTCCTGGATGAAATCTCGCTCCCCTCCGGCCTTTTTGGCGTGAAGCAATGAACATTGCATCAATTTTCGACTCTGTACTTGCGTTCAGCGATGAAACTGAAATTGGGAGAAGAAAAAGAAAAAAAGAAAAATAAAAATAAAGAAAGAGTGAGAGGATGAAGGTCAAAAGAACGGAAAAATTACAGTAAAAAAAATAAAGACAGAAAGAAAAGGAGCAAAGGAAAGAGCTAGGAAATAAGTGTGTGGAGGTGGAGGGTGAAAAAGAACAAAGAAAATGAAGAAAGAAGAACTAGAAGAAGCACACTTACTAAAAAGAAGGAAGAAGGAGAGAATCGAGAAAAAAAACACGAAGAAAAGAAATGTTTAAAACGTAGGAAGAAGAGAAGGCAGGAGTTTGCCGAAGATTGAGTAGGAGTAGAAATAAGATAAATTGTCTATCTATATTTTTCTTGGAGCTAACAACCCGTCTCGCTTGGAATCACGGGTAATTTGGCAGAGTGACTAATCAATGCTCACGTGACTAGACCTAATCCGTACTGGCCACACACCGGATGTAGCCGGCTTTCTCCTGGCGCCGGTCACACATTATCATTTCGGCAACAGTTTCCATTTTAAAAATACTGGACGCATTTCTGACCAAGTGACCAATCACTCAAACAGATGGGAGTTTATACGTACTTGCCTAAAAATAAAGTAATCAACATATGTACGAACGAATGAGTCTGTCTATTCAATGGGTATGATTAGAACACTGGCAACACAAATACAGTCCGAGATCCATAAGGTGTTTGCTTTTAATAAAAGCAGCAGCAACAACAACAGCAATAATAATAATAATAATAATAATAATAACAACAATTACTCTAATGCTACACCAGGCATGGCTCTCATGGCTTCTGGTCTTAATTGATTAGAGGTCTTTATATGCCGTGCCACTCACTATCGGAGCACTGAGGAACAGCCCTGAAAAGTAGAAGAAAAAGGCCCGATGAATTTGAAATTCGAAGAGACCTCTCAGACGACATTATTGAAAGCAACTAAAATATTGTCAACAGTAACAGAGTATTGTCGAGACGTTTCTCATGTAGCCCTCTCAGTTACGACTGGTGTTAATAGTTAATAATAATAATAATAATAATCAGTCCACTTCAAGGAACACCTACACTAATAGTTGAAATGGCTAGCAGTAACTGTAAGTTTTATGATGTTTTTTCTCTCACTCTTCTCGCTTGTGGAACTCCATTCCGGCTTCTTGTGTTCCAGTCAGCTTTGATTTAAAAAATTTAAATACAGTGTCAATCGTTATCTTATGTCTTTTTAAATCCTGTTCTTTTATTGTCCTTAATAATGTTTTTCTCATATTCTTTTAATCCTTTGTGTCTTAGTGACTTTATGATTTTGTTTGGGGTGAATTGATGAAAAAAAGGACAGTAAAAAAAAAAGAAGTTAATAAACAAGAGGATATTAAAAGGAAGTTATGTGAGAATATGACTGTGTTGTATAAAGACTTTAACAGTATAGTTGTACCAATGAAATACTCAACGATTTCATGAGAAAATATTCATTTATCTTAGGTTTCTCCGCATTTATAAAACTGATTCATTTCGATTGAGTTCTGGATTATTCTGATATCTAAAATTTCTTCGAAATGTTTTATTACATTTTGTTGCAGATCAGAACAGTTAGATAATATCAATTCTCCTACATGGCAGTAAATGCCACGCAGTCTCTTTACAGATGAAGAAGAGACTTGAGGCAACAGAGACATGAGTCTACAAAAGGATGATGAGATTACCATGGACGGAATATGAGAGCAACGAGGAAATTTTAAGAAAAATAGAAACCTCCCCCCAAAAAACAAAAAAACAAAACAAAAAAAAAAACCAGAGATTGTCGTTGGAAATAAAGAAAAGGTTTCTGAACTGCAACGTAATAACAATCCATATGGTAGAGAATACTGGACAATTTCCTCACAGATAAAAGATGAAACTAGTTTAGAGAGACGTGGTTCTTCTGGTGGATGTTGAGAATATTAAAACACGTGAACAACAAGCAAGTTTTAAAGGTATCTGGAACAAAAAATAAACGTAAGTAGAATCAGAAAGAGACAGGTGAAATTATTTTCCGTTTTGATTTTAATTCTCTTTTAATGATTTTTGTAATGTCAACGAATACTCGTTGTCACTTTCGTAATGCTCGTTGTAGTAGAGACTTTGTAATCACAGATACAACTACAGTAACGCCGTTGAACAATACTAGTGTCAAACGCCTTCGAATATCACTCGCACTAATAGCACTTGGTCGATACTACTCGCTCGAAAAGTAACCACCGAATAGTAACAGAGCATAGAATAGAAATGGTGATCAATTAGACATTACGCTAATTCCTATATATATTATATATATATATATATATATATATATATATATATATATATATATATATATATATATATATATATATATATATATATATATATATATGATAGTTGTATATTTAGGCAGCAATCCTTCCTTTATGCATGTTTCATTAAAAACAACAGACAAGGTACTACGGTTAAGCTTCTTATTTAATTTTTCTTGTGTTCGAACAAGAGTTTTCTTTTCTGGACAAAGAGTGTGTAAGAACTGTCCAAATGTTTTATATTTCTGAGCTCTTTCGGCTATACTTTTAGCCATTATCAAGGATGATTCGATTTTTCACCTTAATTGAGTATGTGCGTTCTGTGTATGTCTTAGTGTGTGGTAGGGATGTTCTTAATTTCCGAATACGGTTAGCACACTGTGGCGTTGTTCGTAGTTAATATTGTTAAGAGTTATTTTTTTCTTTTTTATTATTAAAGCTTCCATTATTTTTAGTCTTTTTTTGCAGGTGGATGCAGTTAATATATTTGTGTTTTCTCGGAAATATAAAACATTTGGACAGTTCTTACACACTCTTTGTCCAGAAAAGAAAGCTCTTGTTCGAACACAAGAAAAATTAAATAAGGAGCTTAACCGTAGTACCTTGTCTGTCGTTTTAATGAAACACACACACACACACACACACACACACACACACACACACACACACACACACACACACACACACACACACACATTTCTTTTACTATCACGTGATCCACTTAATTCAATAATGTTTGCTCTCTGGCGATCCGTGTTCAAACTACGGTGGTGGCAGTGACACTTTACTCCTATACAATAATGATAGACAACAAGTTTTCTCGTGAGTTAACATCTGGAAAGACTGGAGGCCATGTCGTTAATTTGGTGTCCCTGAATTCTTTTTGGTAATGTAGGCGGAACGTGAAGGAGCATTTGCTTGTATTGATATATTCTTTAGCTTAAAACTTATTGCTTGTGACATGTACCACTCAAAGAACTTCCTATCCAAGAAGTTATAGCAATTCTTGGAATTTATCTTGAATCCTCATCAACTTTGAAGAAACTTGCCGACAAGATTAATGCTGGCACAACTCTACCCACAGCTACTTTCTAAGTAGTTTTGGTTAATTATTTCCATTTCTGACCCTTCATGCCATGTAAACAAAGGTGAATTATCTCTGTTACGTTCGTATTCCAAGAGTAAGAAGTAAGTTCCATTCAGATTCTTCTCAAGAACTGCTGCTTTGTGGAACAAATTCCAGGCAAGATGTTTTCTTGATCACTACAATCTTGACCTTTCCAAGTCTAGAGTAAACTGTTATCTTTCCTGTACAGAGCGATGAACTTCATTTCTTGCCTTTTCTTAACGCTTGTACAACACCACACTGTAACCTTCTACCTTGAATGGCTCTTGGGCCTTTTATTGCGTGAAAATTAGTATATATATAGTAAAAAAATGAATGCTGACCAGAACACTACCGCGGTTGCTGAACAAACCACCTGAGGAGACCGTAGTGATCGAAACTGCAGTAGTGTTCTAATCAGCATTCATTTTCTTAAAATATTAAGCAGTTCTGCAAGTCTGGTCTTCCGACTTGATATTGAGCACTTTTAATGCATACGATCTTAAAAAATTATATATATATATATATATTGTGTGTGTGTGTGTGTGTGTGTGTGTGTGTAAAGATTCCAACGTTTAGTTTGGCCATCAAGTCCATTCAATGCAACTCTTCAGTCATTACTAAGAATAACGGTTCAGAAATCAGTTTGCATAGATTGGGTTGGCTAAAAAGTTCGTTCGGTTAAGTAATTTTTTTTTACTTAATAAAGGAACAACATTTTTGGCCGACCCAATAGCGAGTCAGCAACAAAGATGCATTAAAGAAAATGGCAAGAGAAAGAACACTTATATTCAGAATCAGGAAAAAGACATAATTGGACACATAATGAAGACAGACGGCTTGGAAAACTTAATCTTCACCAGGCAAATTGAATGCAAGATAGAGAGGCAGCGAACCACTTACCTAATAAGCTTGTATGAATAGATGTCGGAACTGGGGGAGGGGTAGCCTTAGCGAAAGGATTAAAACCTCTAAGAGCCACACAAGATAGGAAGTTGTGGAGAGCCATGATTACCTTTGTCCTAAAGGGAGCCGACACAAAGAAGAAGACGAAGAAAAAGAAAAAGAAGACGAAGAAAAAGAATTCTATGTCCAGTATGATTATCTTTGTGATGTTTACTTAATGGTGGTAGTTTGGTTGCTTTCATCTTTTTAGCCAATACTCATATTATTAATTGTGCATCTTTTCTCTATGTTTACATTCCCAACATTAGATTCTTGAAATAGCGAATAATCCAGTTGACCGGAATGTATAAGTGGATGGAAGAATACGTACCACAAATAGAATGAAACATCATAAAGAATAAAGTGTTGGTGAAAAAAGGGAGACAAGAAGCCGTGGAGAGCCATGATCGCCTACGTCTTGAAAGGACATAGCATTAAAAAATACCACAAAGTACACATATATACCAAATATTGAACACTTTGACGTGGTGTAATGGTTAGCAAGCTTGTCTCGTTAGATCAATTGCAACTGAGTGCTCCATACTTTCAGCCTTGTGCCACATCTAAACTACGCCTAGTAAATCCCTATATAGCAAATGTTTTCAAAGTTTTCACCGAAGATTATTTTAAATATATAATGAATATTAAGAAAATCTTCGAATATGCATCTGAGTAACAGAAAATGCGACTGTGCAAAAATAAAAAATTGACTAGCAAAAATAAAAAAATTCGGCTGTCAAAAATAAAAAAAATAAATCACTGTTGACTGTGTAACTCTATCAGAGTGTCTGGTCAAGCATGTGCTGCAAGACCATATATAATAGTTTGGCAAGCGAGCATCCAAACTATTCGACCGCTTCTCAAAATATTCACGTCTAGATCATTTCTGGACAGGCTCCGTATGTATTTCTATACATTATTAATATATATATATATATATATATATATATATATATATATATATATATATATATATATGTGTGTGTGTGTGTGTGTGTGTGTGTGTGTGTATCTGCATGAGTTTGTACATCTCTGCTGCCTATAAATGTATATTATAAAGGAAGAGTTGATTATCTGTCAGTCACGCATTGCCTGCATGTGACTTTGCATGAGTTATGCACATATCGCTCGGTTGAGAATTTGTTCTAGGGAAGACATACGTATATGCGTGTCTGTGTTGTGTATTACTGACTTACATGTGCTTGTGCCATTTAATTAATGTACAAACAGATGTACACATAAAATTTGACTGCTCGAAAAGTCGTTTGAGAATGCACCAGAATCCAAATTGTACAACTTTCTTCAAATTATGCCAAAGTGACCTCTTTGCCCGAACATTGTTGTATGTTGAAGTTCCAGACTACTCCACCTGGGTACACAATAATTAAAGCAGGCGCAAGGAAGGAGCACAAGTTGAGGGCTGGACAGAAAATTCTGCCTTCATTAGCTGGACCATCGGGAGTGTATATACTGTGCACACCAATCAAAAATAGTGATTATGTCTGCATCTGCTGCTGCACACTGTCAGAGTTTCTATATCATTCACAGACCTGTGAAGATATAATAGAGAAGTCATTACGACCTACAGAGGAGCCTGTGCCAAACAATGCTCACTAGGATCAAACACTGGAGGAGGCAGCAGTCATCAGAGCATCAAGTCAACTGCTATTTTCCATTATGTTGATGACATGTGGCTTTGGTGAGCATCTCAAGGTTTGGGTGACCCACAAAACCAGCATGACAGAGGACATCCTACGAAGGATTCAAACGTTAGCGGAAATTCAATGATGCTATTTACTTTAGCTGGCAAGGCATTTATCATCAACCTACTTCTGGCTAAACTGCGCCAAATGAAACTTATTGCTCTAGTGGAATAACTGCAACCCTGCTAAGTGGTGGCCGCACAGCTCATTCGTGCTTCAAACTTCCTTTGGACCTGTCGGAGTAAGAGAAGGCAACCTGCAACATCAGTCGTGGTTCTATAAAAGGCAAACCCTTCAATAATTGCAAATTGACCATCTGGGATGAAGCGACAATGAACCACAAGGGTTCCTTTGAGGATCTTGACACGGCACTCCAGGATCTTAGACACAACATACGGCTCATGGGAAGTGCAACAGTCTTGCTTGCGGAAGACTTTAGACAAACCCTTCCAATGATTCCAAAAGGGACAAGAGCTGATGAGGTTTTCCTACCTGTGGAGCAGTGTGAGAAAGCTGAGACACAACCAACATGAGTGTGCAGCTCAGTGGTAATGAGGAAGCTAATACTTTTTTCTAAACAACTATTGCTTGTTGGTAATGACACTTTGGTTGGTGGGTCAGTTTGCCTTTAAGGCATATGGTATCTGATTTAAGGGAAGTAATGACTAGGGTGTTTCCTAACCTGAGGAATCAGTTTATAGACTACAATTGGCTGACAACCCGTGCCATTTTAGCTCCAAAGAATGTGGCAGTTGATGATTTGAACGTCGATCTTCTGGAAGACTTTCTAAGTGAGCGTCGTAGCTACAATTTCATTGATGCTGTACTAAATGCTGATGAAGCTGTGAATTATCCAGTTGAATTTTTGAATAGCCTAATACCATCAGCCATCGCACCTCTCAATTTGCGCCTCAAGTTTAGGGCATCAGTGATGCTGCTAAGAAACCTGGATCCACCGAAGCTTTGCAATGGAACACGACTTACAATTAAGAAGATCATGCCAACAGTCTTGGAAGCATCTATGCTGAATGTCAGTAAGGATGTATTTATTCCTAAAATTCGTCTTATTCCCTTGGATATGCCTTTCCAGTTAACACGGCTACAATTCTCGGTGAAACTGAAATTTGCAATCAGTATTAACAAAGCTCGGGAGCAGCGCTTGGATGTGGTAGGCCCTTCACTTTTCAGAACCGGTTTTCTCCCATGGCCAACTTTATGTGGGATTTTCAAGAGTCGGCAATTCCATTCATTTGTTTATTTATACTCCACACGGAAAGACCAAAAATGTCGTTTATCAGGAAGCTCTGTAAACTTAATAAGAAACACACAATCATTAGGTGTTTATTATTTAACTGTACTATTTGTCAATTTAAATCTTTTGTTAATCTATGTTATTCTATTTATAAATCTCTATATAAATCTAATTGCAGGTCTATTGTGAAACTATATTTCAGTCTATTTGTACATTTATTGTAAATCTATTTTAACACTAGCCCCCCATTCCATGAACGCACAAAAACCCTTTTCAGGGATAATTTTTCGAATTGTTACTTTCGTATAACCTATTTGCCTGTTATGACGTAAGTCGCTTTACGACTTTGGTATTTATAACTTGTTGGTATTTCCTCCAAAAATCCTGGGGATGGTGGTTGGGTATTCTCTGTGAACGCACAGAAGCCTTTTTCAGTGATACTTTGAATTGTTTCTTTTGGATAACCAAAGAAAGAATATGAGAACGAGAACTGGGGATAACATCCGCTTTCCCGGGAGTTACCGGGTATGTCAGCTTGAATATAATAAAAAAAAAAGAAATAACAACAAAAAAGCAGAGTGCGATGTCGCCTAAATGACGCAAAAATGAAAATAACACTGGAATCTCATTTTAACAGATATATTTACCAAAATGACACAAAAATAACCTGGAATACGAAAGAGCAAATCTATTCAATAAAATCGCCATTGGCTTCAACCACAGCCTCCAGACGACTTTGGAATCTCCTGCAACTATTCTGGACGGTCTCCTTGTTTAAGTAGGTGAATGTCGTGGTAATCCTTGCCTTCAGTTTATCTTTGGTGTTACAATGAATTTTCTTGATTCCTCGCTCAAGTGTGCCCCAAACATAATAATCAAAGGGTGTGGTTGCAGTCTGGAGAGTTAGGTGGCCAGATGTAAGGGGTGATGTGGTCGCAGAAATTGTCTGACAGCCATGACTGGGTGCTTGTGTGGCATGGTGCAGAGTCCTATTGCCAGGCATAGGGTCTTCCAGCAGGCACCCTCTTGACCTAGGGCAGCACTACCTTTTCAAGGCACTTCATGTAGACCTCCGTGTTGAGTCTGAGACCCTCGCCAACAAATTCGGTAGTTCTTTTCTTATCAGAACGATCAGAGTGAGTTTTTGAGCTATCGTATCTTCGTAATCACAACTAGACTCATCCAACTCTTTTCGAAACCTTTGCACTGTCCTCAGATTGACACCCACACACTCAGAAATGTTCGTATTGGAGCTTCCGGCGCGAATGCCAAGTAATACAGCATTCCGTTTACAAATTTCTGGCAAAATCAAAAACAAACAAGGCGCATGAAGTAAATTAAAAATATAAAATGGCGACAATTTGGCCATCGCACCCTATATAGTTTTAAGATATGCTATATTTACGGGTTAAAGTGTTCATCATCAGGGATAGAGCGTATGTAAAAATAAAAGTAGACACTGAAGTCAAAAACCCAGTGGCGGCAGTCTGTAACATGTTTAAATGCGATCGTCAGGCCATGCCTGTCATATATATATATATATATATATATATATATATATATATATATAGAGAGAGAGAGAGAGAGAGTCATCCACAAACAAGTGTTTCTCTGTAGCACAGCTCATCAGTGTGGCTAGACGTTCGGTTTCCTCTAGCTAGGATCGAAACCCCGCTGAATTGGCGTCATTTGGAGATTCTATCTCTAAGCCGTTGGCGAACGACAGCGATGAAGGTGAATTTAAGCGTATTTATTTTTAGATAAACACACAGTGATTGAGAGAATTCGATTTGCTTTACCGAAGCCTCTTCTATTATTAGGAGTAATAGTCACTGTTTACAAACTCACACTTCCTTATATATATATATATATGTGTGTGTGTGTGTGTGTGTAATATGTGCACACACGCACACACACACATTTTGAATAAAATTGAAATAGATATGTATGTTGCGAGTCTAATATCCCTTTTTGCCTAACAACTATCCCTGGGTAACAAGAAAACAGCCCTTTGAAGTTATTTTCATGATTTCTTATATATTTAAACTGGATATATTTTCTAATAAATATAATATTTTAAATGAACAAACATCTTGGTACCTTGACTGCACGAATTTAAGTGTATTACTAGATCAGCAAATAAGTCTCATCGTTTTACTGTTGAAATCGATAAATGCAACCGTACGTTCTATTCTAATAGTTCCTTTTCTTGCACTTCTCACCTGTGGAATTCTCTTCCGATTTCTTGCTTCTCTGTCACCTACGATCTTCAAAGATTTAAATTCAACGTCACTCGCCATCTTCTATTTTCCTGAAATCTGTTCTTTTATTGTCCTTTCTCCTCACTAAAGTCTTCTCATTCCCTTGAACTCTCGTTAGCCCCTTGCGTCTTAATAGCGAATTTGATCATCTTGCTGCCAGGGAAGTGACACTTACCGAACTGGTATGTATAAAGTGTGTATGTACATCATGGTCTCTATGTGTGTCTCTGTGTGAGTGTGTGTGCGCATATGAACGCTTGCGCTTGCATTTCTAAACATGGCAATATAGAATATGAAAAAAATATAAATATGAAAAAAATATAGAATATGAAAATGAAAAATATGAAAAATATCGAACATGACGAATAGAATCTGAAAATATATAATATAAAAAAATATAAACATCAAAGTATTAGGATATGAAAAAATATGAAAAATATAAAATATGAAAAAACAGCAAATGAAAATATAGAATATGAAAAAAAAACAAATATGAAAAGATATAAAATATGAAAATATAAAAATAAAAACATATGAAAGTATGAAAGATACAGAATGTGAAAAAATATAAATCTTAAAAAAAAGAAAAAAAACAAAAGAACCAACATGGTTACACCATGTGCTGCTATCACAAAGTTTCAGCCGACATTTTGTTTTGTATTTTGTATCCATTACTTCCTGAGTCACTTCCGGTGTTTTTTCGCTTCCTTAACAGGAACAGTTCCCATATAGAAGCGTTAAAAACTCGTGTTCATTCGGGCAAATTATCAAGCCAGAATGAAGATGGAAACCAACTATAGGCTCATTTGTTCTGAAAAGATCACGTGCTGAAGATTGAAAACTTACCTTCAAAAGAGCCTTCTATTCGCAGAACTCGTCTATAGCCAGGGGAGAAGGGCGCTACACCACACACACACACACACACGGATTTCGTAAGAAAGAGTCCTTTTTTTTTTTTTTGTAGAATCATCTAACGCCAATGAGAGACGGAAACATAAGGTCTTCCAGATTATCAATCCATGTAAAATAAACAGTAAAGAAAAGGGACAATGTCGTAAAATTGGAGCTCCATCTATTACAGCCGTTATGAAAATACTCGTTCGAAACTTACCAGTCAGAATAAAATACGTAAAAGTAAGCGGCTTAAATTGAAATTCTAAACTTACAACCCATCACCAGATGACTTAAATATAAACCTTAAACTTATGAACCATCCCTTAATGAGCCATATAATTAATAACAAACGTTTCTACACAATTGCCGTCACGAAAATACAGGAACTACGTTTTTCTGTTTATAATTAGTCATATTCAAAAGCCTTAAGAATAAGAAAATAATACGCGGTATTAACTCCTTCCCCCGACTTGGACGAGATGTGACACAAGGTCTTTTTTAAGTGGGGACCCGGACAAAAATTGCCCACACCCCCGGCAATCGTCGGTTGCGCTGGTCTCGGTACGAGCACCGTTCCCTCCCTCTGATGCAATGGGAGGGAGCAGCCTCGGGCAGCTTTCCACAGGGCTGGGCACCTCTCAGTATAAATTTCTCAGTTGCCCCTTAACTGACCTTACTCTTTTACTCACATGGCTTGACGACTGCGTTTAAGCATGAAACAGACTGTTATCATCTAGCCTTAATATCTATATCCACACTCTTTATATATATATATATATATATATATATATATATATATATATATATATATATGGGTAAATTGTATGAAAAAGTGGGAAACGATTACGCGTTTTGTCCTTCTGGACTTTATCGGACTAAATTTGTTATGTTGAGACGACTACACATGCGCACGAACGAGGGGTACTGGGAGTTTTAGAATTTTAAAAAATAATTTATATCTAGCCGAATTCATTAAGAGTCGTTTTCTCATTTGATCAGAGTAGCATTTTTTATGTCAAAATTGTGGTCAGTTTCGTCACGAAATATATATACATACATATATATATATATGAATGATAGAAATTAAGGAGGATTTGAGATAATTAGGTAATTCATCGAGTCTAGAAGAAACCTGAACAGAATGCAGAAAGCACTGGACGGCCGTTTCGTCCTATATTTGGGACTCATCAGCAGTGTGCATCCACTACCGAGAATTGAAACCAGTTACATTGACAGGCAAACGTCATACCAACTGTACTAATGGGCCTCGGTGAGGTGTGTATATATATATATATATATATATATATATATATATATATACACACACACATACATATATATATATATATATATATAACGTCATCCACAGACAGTCTGTTTCGCTGTTTACAGCTCATCAGTGTGGCTAGACATCCGGTTGCCTCTAGCTAGGATCGAAACCTGACTGAATTAGTGTCAGTCGGAGCTTCTAAACCACTAAGCCGGTAGAGATGAAGGTTGATTTTTAGCGTATTTATTTTTTACAAACACAAAGACCGACAGTGACTCAATTCGCTTTTTTTATGAAGAGTCTATCTATCTATCTATCTATATATATATATATATATATATATATATATATATATATATATATATATATATATATATAGAGAGAGAGAGAGAGAGAGAGAGAGAGAAAGTGAGACGGATAGATAGATAGATAGATAGATAGATAGATAGATAGATAGATGTGTGTGTGTGTAAAAATTCACATATAAATAAAATATGTGCAAAGTCAATATAAATAAAAGATTAGACAAGAGGGAAACTTTTTTTTTACTTAACAATATACTTCTGTGTATAAATAGGTTTTTAATCATTTCACCCCAAGGAAGGCGATAATGTCACTGAGACGTCGGAGGGGGGGGGGCTTTACAGGCAGTGAAAGAGAAAGAGATTTTAGTGAAGTCATAAGCACAGAAGATGGCGATTGGCGTTGCATTTAAATTTTTGAAGATTGTAGGTGAGAGGGAAGCAAAAAATCGGGTGTTCTACAGGCGCGAAGTGCGAGAAAAGAAACAATTAGAATAGAAGTTCAGCATTTAAACTGTGAGACCTAGTTACCAATCTAGCAGCACGCTTAAATTGATGCAGTCGATGAACTAAAGAGAACAGCTCATCAGAACAAATGCGATAAAAATATTTGTAGAAAGGTCAGAAGGAAGCCACGTCAGCTCAGTGGGAAAGTGAGTGAAGCCGAGATACAGACCATTATGTGAATTTTGACAAAAATTTCGAGATATATGTTGTAGAGTAGTTTTCACAGTGGAGGCTTGTATTTCAACTAAGTCGTCCTAAATTAGGTTCGACGTACAAAACGTTAGGAACTTGAAATACGAGTAAATGACGCAGAAATCTAGTTGTGATGATTGATACTTCAATGTCCGACATCGACTGACTCACTCAACTCCACTGAGCTCATCTGGCGACCGCTACTACTACTACTTATTATGTGTGGGAGAGTCTATTAATAATAGAATAGGTACGTTCAGGTATGAAAATATATAGTAGAAGCACTAAACCAGATATGGAAGCAGTACTGAATGGACGATTTATAAATATACAAGAAAGAGTCTAATGAGAAGAATTGCCTGACTCGACATAGTGAACCAACTTTCCGAGCAATAGACCCTGTAACTGATTCAATATAATCACTCCACTTCATGTCAGTAGAAAACGTGAGTCGAAGAAAGCGCAAAGTTTTGCTTTTCTGGAGTTCAGCATCAGCCATTCTGATGGTAGACAGAAAAAATTCTCTGCGATGATGAGATGAAAGCCGTTTTGTTTGGAGGCGTTGCCAGTTTCACTTTGAGTGGATCTGTCGGACCGGCTACTAAGACGGGAGTAAATAGTTGTGTCACCTGAATAGATACCTAATTGGGAACTGATGACATCACGAAGGACGTTCAAGAGGAGCAGAATCAGTGTATGTCCGAGGATAGAGCCCTGGAGGAGCCCTGCGATAATATACGAGCTACAAGGTTGTCCATTCAACACGACCTTCATTACACGATTTGTGAGAAACGATTGGATGAGGTTAAATATTCGTCCAGAGAGATCGTAGTCCTTGAGATTGTGGAGAAGTCTAGCATGCCAAACCCTGTCAGAAAATATTGAAATATCTAGAGACACAGCCCGAGCTTTGCCATTTTTATCTAAAGCTTGATAAACAAATTCAGTGATAGCTGTTGACACATCAGCGACAGACATAGAGAAACGGAAGCCAAATTGTTTATCTGAAAGGAGGTTGTGTGAAATAAGCAGCTTAACCAATTTGGCGTTGCCAGAAAGAGTTAAGAGACTAACAGGACAATAATTCGAGGGGTCAGATGATTGCCCAGTGTCTGTAGCGGTTGAACAGGCAGGAGAGAACCAAGAAGAAGATTGTGGTTTCACTTGATATTTCGGTACTGGCACGAGAGCTTCAATGCCGGCTTTCATCCAGGAAGAAACCTCAGTTGCACCTTTCCCAACAGCATAATTAAAAATATCAATCCAAGGGGCTTCGTGAAAGAAATCCTGAAATGAGTTTCAATCAATGCGTTGAAAACGGAACGATGTTCTGTTAATAGGAGGCTCTTGCCTGATAAGAGAGAGGAAAGAGATATCTATAAAGATGCGTGGTTGAAGTTGCCAAAAGGAGAGAGCTGTAGAATTCAACATGATTCCTGGGAGGAGGTATAGATTACCAAACAAAATTTCCAAATCGGCCTTGATTTCGTCAAGGGACGAAATGCGTTGGTATGAAAAGTTTTCTTATTGTTTTTTTTTCACACACACACACATACACACACATACACATATATATATATGGGTACGTGGGCGAGTGGTTAGAACGCGAGCATTCTAACCATAAGACTTCCTGATGTTATTGGACTGGTGGGGTCGATCCCAGCGTGCGGCACCTTTCGAAAGTGCCTGAAAACCATACCACTTGTGAGTGAAATTGGGTAGACGGAACCCTTGGAGGCCGACGATAGCTGTGTTAGCACGAAGTCACAAGTCATCGTGGCCGAGGGCTTAAGCGTGCTGGCCTTTTTCATATTGTTGATCACGCTAGATAACGCGCTCTTTCCCAGAAACTTTAACTAAGGTCTGCTCAGCATAGTTGCAGTATAAAACACAGGTGGGCTCTGTGGGTGTTGAACAAACTCAAATGTGCCTGGGCAAGCGTCTGCAACAGGGATTGGCTAGCCGCCCTAGTAGACGGCTATATATATATATATATATATATATATATATATATATATATATATATATATATATATATAATTGGTATATACGGAATGAATTCCAATAACCAACAATTACTATTCTTAAAAGAGTGCTCAATACAAAGTAGAGCAGATATAATTATTTTTTATAAAAAAAATTATAACATAAGTATGTTGAAACAAAATGGCTGTTTTTGTAGTGATTTTATAACATACTTATGTTATAATTTTTTTTATAAAAAATAATTATATATATATATATATATATATATACAATTTCTACACACGTACATCAATTGGCTTTTAGATTCCTTTACACCAGTAAAATTTAACCAATTATTCCAAAAATATCTTATACATGTAGATAAAAAAAACAACAACATATACCCGACGAAGGAAGAAGTGCATATCTGCTGTAACCACGTGATAGAAACAACAAATATGAGGATACTTGTCCGAATAATTCGAACAAAAAATTCTCAAAACATTAGACAACATGTAAAAAGTATAAAGAAACCAATATTTCCCGGCGTGCACCTGCCATTTCCGGAATCGAAACAGTCGACTGCCCCAGAAGCCTTCGCCAGCAAAAACAGAGCAGCGATTGCTAATTATTGATTTTTATTCATTTTTTTTTTCGCCTGCCCACAGCTTCTCCCTGTTCATTCGTACGCCTTCTTCACCAATCCTTACCTTACTGATAACCCCGCCCATCCACACAGCTTCTACCCCATGCTGTCTGTGGCAGAATCGACCGTCCCAGAGAGCGATCGAGTGGCGCCCCCGGGGAGAGTAGGGAATTCGTGCTTATTGCTAATGTTTGATAGTTTGACAGCAGCTAGAGTGAGGTCAGGGCTAACGATAGAGAGCTACAACATTTCCTTTCAACCTCGTCTCACAATCATTTTTTTTTTGCTTCTCTTCAAGCCTCTCTTCTTTCCCATCCACCATCTACGAGGATAAAATTTGGGATGCATCTTCTTCGGCTCCTGATTCTATCCCTCTTCATTGTTCTTCGACACGTATGGCCTATCCCCAGGGAACACATTTCTATCGCCTTCTACCTTTTGTCAACATTATTCGCGTATTTCTGCCTGGCAATCGTTTTAAGGCCTTCCAATGCTGCCATTCTCCATGATTGCCTCTTTGTCAACAGTGGGCATAAAATACTCACACATATTCACATAAGAGCTAAACACTTGTAGCCAGTTATAGAGTATTAGACCAGCGGCTCTCAAACTTTTTATTCCCTAGTTTTCATGCCGCTGCCTACACAGAGTACAAAGAAAAAGAAAAGAAAAAGAGATTTATCTATCCGATATATGACACTGAAATCCGAACACGCATTAGTCTTCTTTTATGTCCCTTGTAGGCGATCATGGCCCTCCATGCCTTCCCGTCCCTTGTAGCTCTTAATGAGTTTTGTTTTTTTGTTCTTTCTCCCTGTTTAACCATCGATTTACTCAAGCTCATCAACTATGTTTCGCGCTGCTTTCCTCTGTCCATCTTTCACTCAATCTGCCCTGTGAGTATCAGGTTTTCCAAGCCCTCCTACCTCATTACGTGCCACAGAAATTTCAACTGCCTCTTCCCGATGTTAAGTATAAGCTTACTTTTTGTTTCCTCTTTCTTCGAGACTTCGTCGTTACTCAAAGATTCGGTCTATGGTATCCTCAACATATTTCTGTAGAACCACATTTCTGTTGCTTCAAGACTCTTCTTCATTTTTGAGAAGATTGTCCAGCATTCGCTGCCATACAAGACGATAGACATTACGTAACAATTCAGTATTCTTTTTTTTTTTTAAATTCTAACGAATACTCTTAATACTTTGCTTAGCTTTTGAAATGCATGTTTAGCTATCCCAATACGTCTTTGGATCTCAATGTCGCACTTTCAGTCCTCTGATAAAACACTTCCCAGATATCTAAATTTTTGTACTTGTTTGATTTTAGTATCCTCCATTTGTAATTTGCATTTTGGGCTCACCCTTTTTACTAATAACCATGCATTCTTTCTTCTTGTAGTTTATACTTTCTTCTATTTTTCCTTCGTTACTTTCTGTGGGAGTTTTGTGCCTACTATCAACACTGTGTCATCTGTACATCTTATATTGTTATTGTGGCCGCCAATAATGAATGGTAGGACTTCTAATTCTCCTAGAAAAATGCCTTGCTGTATAATTCCGGTGAGAAGACACATCCTTGTCTTATACTCCTTTCTATTTTTGTATATCTGCTGAACTAATTTTCTGTCTGTAGGCTGCCAGTATAGATTCTTGATTATTGGAATAGCAAAAAGATGCTTTCCGAAAGCTAAGCAAAGTACTAAGAAACGGGAAATACTTGTTATGACCAAAGAAAAGCGTGCTGAACTGTTATGTAATATTAATCCTTTTATATGGCAATGAATGCTGAACAATCTCCACGGATGAAGAATAGACTTGAGGCAAAAGAGATTTGGTTTTACAGGAGGATGCTGAGAATTCCATGGACACAGTGCGTAAATAACGAAGAAATCTCAAGAGAAACGGAAGCAAAACAGATACTTATACTCAGAAAGAGACAATCGATATTTATTAGACACATAATGAGGAAAGCGAGCTTGTAGAATTTGATACTCACGGGACATATCGAAAGAAAAAGGGACGAGGGAAGGCAGCCGACTACTATATATATATATATATATATATATATATATATATATTGTTAAGATTGTGGCTGCCAATAATGAATGGTAGGACATCTAATTCTCCCAGAAAAATGACTCGCTGTATAAGTTGAATAAATCCGGTGAGAAGACACATCGTTGTCTTATACTCCTTTCTATCTTTGTATATCTGCTGAACTGATTTTCTGTGTGTATGCAGGCTACCAGTATAGATTCTTATTCTAACGTCTTTCCCGAATATGTAAGGGTTGCTGAGCAGCTCTATCAGATCTTTGTGGCGTACACATAATGAGGAAAGTGAGCTTGCATAATTTGACACTCACGGGACATATCGAAAGCAAACGGGACGAGGAAATGCAGCTGACTATCTACCTGACAAGCCTTTGTGAATGGACGGCGGAAATATTGGTGAGAGAAATGGCAAAGGGACATTCATTGCTACGAGCTACAAGGGATGGGAACTTGTGAAGGGCTATGATCCCCTATGTTCTGAAGGGACACTGTATATAGAAGGAGATGCAATCTTATTCTTAAAGAAATTCACTACACTAAATTCACTAATGTATTACATCTATTATTTAATGGCATTGTAACAATTAAAAGATGTAACACTAACGTAGTGGAATAATGGATAGTGGCACGGATTGACGAATCGGAGAGCCGAGTTCAAATTTCAGTCGAATCCATTACATTCACTTACGTGCTAATACTCTTGGGAAAGGTATGAATCGTCTTCTCCTCCCAGCTATAGGTAAGTAGCAGGACAGACTGGGTTCTATAGCCTTGGATGGTAACTGGTCTACCGCAGAAAGAAATGGCAACCTACTGCGGGAAAAACAAATCTGCCTCGTCATATATCACGCATGGCACAGTTCTGACTGAACGCTAACTACTAAAAAAGTATGGTGGATATGTTTTGGAGTAACTAAATTCTTAATTCGCGAATTTGGTTTTGATGTGACCCCAAATTGCAAGATGTGCTCACTATTTGTTTTTTATTTAGTATAATGTCGAAATCAGTCCTCATCTCTGGCAGTGAATTCTGGACAATCTACTCACAGAGGAAGAAGAGACTTGAGCCAATAGAAAGGTGGTTCTACAGAAGGATACTGAGCATACCATTCATTGGACATGTGAGTAACGGAGAAGTTTTTGGGAAAATGGAAAAGAAAAGGACACGTATATTTAGAATCAGAAATAGGCTGTTAAAATGTTTAGGTTTCATAATGAGGAAACAAGGCGAACAGAATTTGATATTCATAGGGTATATTGAAGGTAAGAGAATTTAGTTTGGTTTGGTTTGTTTGGTTTGGTTTGGTTTGTTTGGTTTGGTTGTTTTGTTTGGTTTGGTTTGGTTTACAGCATATCAACCTTAATGGGTTATTTAATGCCGACAAAATTTTTATTGCTGGTAATATTTTTTCTCCAAAAATATATTGCTGGCAATATTTTTTTCCTTCAAAAATCTATTTCTGATAATATTTTTTCTTCAAAAAATCTATTTCTGGCAATATTTTTTCTTCAAAAATGTATAGCTGATAATATTTTTTTTTTCAAAAATGTATTGCTGGTTTTATTTTTTTCTTCAAAAAATTATTGCTAGTAATAATTTTTTACAAAGTATTTCTGGTATTAAAACTTATTTTTACACTTTCATAGTATTTTGACCCCAGTTTGTGGGTTAACTATTTGCCCAAAGCTGTGACCCTAACAGGTGCTATCACCCAGGGTGTAGGGTGGACCTGGGTACACCAGTAATTAAGAGGTGGTTTCACGCTCCTCAAAACCTCCTGATCAGAGGCCTTTATGGTCTTACCCAGGACGCGGATGTAGTTTATCGTCATACCCAGGACGGCTAAAAGGGACAGAGGAAAAGCAACGATGAACCTAGATGACGAACTTGTGTAAATGGATAGCAAAACAGGGACTAGGAGAGATAACGAAAAGACAGACTACAAAGAGCTACAAATTATAGGAAGTTGATCGCTTCCGCCCTGAAGGAACACATAGAAAAAGAAGAATGTCGACAACCTTGCTTCACATAAGTATGTGGTGGGAAATAGGAGAAGAATGTTCAGATCCCTTTGTACCAGTTTTGGGTCGATATCACCCTTTGTATTGAGTGTACTTAAATCATTTTATATAATTTTTCTCTATCCTTTTCTTCTGAGGGTTTTGACAATAAAATTCGCTTTTATACAAGTTTAGGTATTTTTTCTTGTGTGTCGATTACGCGTAGAAAAGTTTGGGTTATACCTAAAATAATCTTCCTTCTTCATTATTCTTCTTTTTATTCTTCTTCTTCTTCTATGTGTCGTGTTCCTTCAGGGCGTTGGCGATCATGGCTCTCCACAATTTCCTGTCCTTTGTAGTTCTTAATAAGTTCCGCCATTCATTTACTCAAGCTCGCTAGGTAGGTTATGAGTTGTTTTCCTTTGTCCCTCTAGATTTCAGTATGTCCTGTGAGTATCAAATTTTCCAAGTTATCTTTCCTCATTATGTGCCCTACACATTTCAACTGTTTCAGATGTTAAGCATAAACGTCTTTTTTGTTTCCATTTTCTGTAAAACTTCGTCGTTGCCCACATTTTCGGTTCATGCAATTCTCAGCATCCTTCTGTAGAACCATTTTTCTCTTGGCTCAAGTCACTTCTTCATCTATGATAACATTATCTAGCATACACTGCCATCTAGGAGAAGCAATATTTCATAACACTTACTGCATTATCCAAATTGTGGTGAGAGTAGAAATTTATGAGACTGTTTTCGTTAGTGGTTTTTAAATCGTTATCAGTGGAGATTAATATATCAATAAACGGTAATATAGTGTTTGCTTTTGTTTCATAAATAAATTTAATTTTACGTTCAATATTGCTTCGTTTATTTAAAAGATCAGGTAATATTATTTTAACGACTGCAGTTTAAAATAATTTATCTAAACTTAATGAAAAAATTCGTCACGAGTACTTAAAAAACAGTAAGAGATTAAATCAATACAAAACATAGTAATAACAATTTTAAACCTGAAGCCGGAATTTACAAAATAGACTGTAAAAATGCCACAAGAAATACATTGGTGAGACATATAGGAATTTAAATAAAAGATTGTCCAGCATTCACTGCCATATCGGAGGACTGATATTACCTAACAGTTCGGTACCATTTTCTTTCTTTCTAACGAAATGGTCTTGTTCTTTCCGTACCTTCATTATCCAACTCAAAACTCCATTTTTAGTCAAACCAAGCTAATTATCCAGAGTTTGAGAACCCTTACACTACTGAAGTGTCTGGGTTCATGTCCTATGGGATGAGGAGATTTGAGTAAGGCGGCAGTTCGCAATTCATTTGGGTTCAGGATCTCTTTACTCTCTTAAAAGAATATCATGAGCTTACAAAAGTCCTTTTTAATACGGTGGTTATATGTATCAATATTGCATATGAGAATCAATATTTATCGCATAATATTTGCGGGAGAGATATTTACAGTTTTTAGACATCGATGAGTTGAAAATATGGATTAAATCCGATAAAATAATTAAAGGTCAAATAGAAAAGCCTTTATATATTTAACATGTTTCGATATTTATTTTGCTTCATCAGAATTTTTTATTTGAGAAGTGGAAAATTGTGGAGTTGTTTAGCTTTTTAAATTCTGTTTTTTTTATTAGTTGGTTAGACGTCATGTGTTTATTTTATGGCGTTAGTATGTATCAATATTTGTTGGTGTTACGTGTTTACATTATGGCGTATATGTGTGTGTTTAATTCTGGAAAAGCATACATAATTTAAGTGTGCATTAAAAATTAGGCATATTACTATATTTTGAACGCATGATATGTATGGGAATATTGGAAGTGGGTGTATAATACTAGGTTACAGCATCTTCAAATGTTTGGATCTTACATTTGTAACGGGGCGGGATGTTGACTTTGTGTTAATGTAAGTGACCTCGTTGTTATATGTATTTGTTGAAGCAGTTGACAGAGGAATCCTTTTTAAATTTTTTTATATTGAAAATAAAATGAATAAAACGTACGGCAATAACAAAAAACAATGAGACCTTGAGACATGTGTTGAGATTAATGACAAGAATGCGTATTTTTCTTTTCGTGATGTCAATTATATTGGTATTGTGTGTGTTAAAAATGTTCAGTGTTATTGTCTATTTTGTTTCTTTAAAAGTTTGTGGTAACTTGTTTTTGCTTATTCCGAGAATTTCGTTGTTAAGCGTAGCGTTTGAAACCGTTAACTGTGGATTTTTACAGAGCGAAGAAGAGACGTCTGTGTTGTATTTTTTTTTACTACTGCTACTCTACTCTACTGACCCTACCGATTTCGCTTGTAGTGGAAGGGTCGTTTTTATGATGATAAAGTTTCAGCTTTTTAGAATGATGAAATATCATCAATATATTCCGTCATTGGTGCAAGTTTGTTTTAGATGATGAAATTTTTATCATTATTTCCAGGATGATGAAATATCATTATCATCATTCATCACTAGTAGAAAGGTTGTTTTTAGAATGATGAAATATCATCATCATTCTGGAGCATAACACATTCATTAAGTATAGATTTTACGAATATTGGTGGTATGTAAAAAGTGCATCTGGCATCTGTTTATTATTTTTGTTATTAATATACCTTTCACGTATCTTCACTGTAATGGGTTGTGTGAATTTTTTACGAAGAAATCCTTTTTGAAATCAAATTTGTAGTCGCCTTTTATATCTGTGTGTTACTAAAGGCTTTCATGAGTTATCCCAACGGAGGCCTCTTTTGTTCTCAAAAATAACCACTCATAGAATCAAAACAATAAGTATATCTCAAGGACGATCGTATTTAGATATTTCAAAGGTCAAAGGTGTGGCATAGCTCTCTGGCTATGCAATCATTGGAAGAGTTTTCCCAATTATCAAGTCCTTGCTAACGGGTAGGTTCCTGAATATAGTTGTTAATGGTCAGGCTTCCGATGCTCAAGTGATCAACGCAGGCGTTCCTCAAGGGGTCGCCTCTCGGTTCAACTTTCTTTCTACTTTACATAAATGACCTGCTTAAGAATATACTTCGATCATTTGTGTATAGTTATGCTGATGATATAACGGTATATGAGTACACCTCTAGATGACTGGAGCCTTAGGTCTCTCCTCTGATCTAACTTTAACAGCTCAGTGGGGTGGGGGGAAAACTGTCTGGTCACACTCAATACCTCGAAAACCATACTACTGATATTTCATCATTACCGGTCGGACCCTGAATGTTCATCTATTGCGATGAACGGATGCCCTCTCTCAGGATGGCGTTATTCCTTGAGCGCCTGTTGGGATTTAAACTCAATCCAGACCCCAACCTCATTCCCTTCATATTCATTGGTTCCACTCGAGCAGTTTCTTCCCACGAACCGCTGCTTTGTGGAACCGGCTCCCAAGGGGATACTTCCCCGATCGCTACAACTTTGACTTGTTCGTCTAGGGTTAACCGTTATAATTCCTATATATCTCTATGAACTGTGCTTGTTACTCTGTAACCCCGAATCAGATGAAATTTCTTGGACACATAGCGAGAAAGGCGGGCTTGGAAAACTTAATCCTCACAGGGCATATTGAAAACAAGGGAGATGAAAGAAAGCAGCGAGCCACCTCCCCGATGAGCTTGTGTGAATGGATAACGAAAACGGGTGGCGGGAAGCTTGGCAAAGGGAGAAAACTGCTAAGGTTAAAAAGAGAGAGAAAGTTTGAGGGGGGGGTGCAGTACATGGAATTAGCCTCGCCTATTACTTATGACGAGCAGACATTTTTATTTTATTTACCTTAGCATTGTTGATTTTATGTTCTTACTGGTTAACTCTTTGCCATATTATAATTTTAGTGTCTGGAACATTTAAATGTTTTTCGAGTGCAGTAGATAAGGAGTTGATATATTTATTTTTAAATCATTTCACCCCAAGCAAGGTGATAATACCATCCAGACGCAAGGGAATGCTGAGAATGAAAGAAAATTAGACGATTTTAGTGAAGAGAAAGAACAAAAGAACAGTTTTCAGGAAGACAGAAGATAGTGATTGGCATTGGATTTAAATATTTGAAGACCGTTGGTGGTAGGGAGGCAAGAAACCGCAAGAGAGCCTCACAGGCAAGAAGTGCGAGAGAAGAAACTATTAGAATAGAACTTACGGTTACATCTAGCTATTTCAACAGTAAAACGGTGAGACTTAGTTGCCAGTCCATTCAGTCAGTTATGTGCTATGCGTAATACACGTTTAGGCGATCGTGTATCTTTCGATACATGACTGACGAGGCAGACTTTTTTCCCGCAGTAGATTGCCATTTCTTTCTGCAGTAGAAACTGGTTACCATAGCTGGAGAAGAGGATTCGTGTCTTTCCCAAGGGTGTTAGAACGTAAATGAATCTAATGGATTCGACTGGAATTCGAACTCGTCTCTCCGATTCCTCAATCCGAGCTGCTATCCATTACTCCACCGTGTATCAGTCACGCTTAAATTCATTCGGTCGAGGTATCGAGGAGGAAAGCTCAGAACAATTGCCATGAAAATATTTGTAGAAAAGACAGCGGGAATCCAGTTACAACGGCGGGAAAGTGACTGAAGTCGAGATGCTAGGTCAGGATCAATTACATCACAGACCCTTCTTTGGATTTTGCCGAGAATCTTGAGATATATAGCAGAATACTAGACGAGAGATGGCACCAATATTCAATGCATGATATTTATCGATATTTACTGCATTAGATATTGTTCATTATTTACTGTATTAGAACGGATTTTTATCGCATTATATATATAGATATTTACCATACTGATTGTACTGATAAATCATCAGTTACCCCCACTTGAGATCCAGGAGTTATGAAAAGCATCTTGTAAATTCGCCAGTAGACGAGTAGTCAGCGTAAAGTGCAATAAAGCTTTGCTATAAGTTTATTCACTGATTCTGTTTTTACTACACTGATATTTAACTATTAGATACTTATTACTGTTTAATGTCTTTACTACATTAGAATCAATATTACAGTATTGATATTTATCAATATGAGAATCAATATCTATTTTATTAGAATCAATATTTACCGACTCAGTTATCGATATTGATATTTATCATATTAAATATTCATTATTATTTATTGAACCAATATTTTATGTATTAGATTCGATTGTTGTCCTATCGATATTTACCTTATGAAAGCCGATATTTATTTTATTAGAAACAATATTTGCTGTATTAGAATCCAAAAGTGATATTTTCTTTTAAGATATTAAAAAAGGGACAAAAAGTTGCATTAAAGGAATTATGAAAATAGTTTTGACTTTGTGAACTCTTTGAAGCGATCTGAAGGACATCTAAGGAATTGCTGATCGGAGACTGGGGCACGATTTAATCAAGGGGTCTAAATAACTTCACAAATAAAATCAATTAGAATTGACTCCACCCCAGGAACTGCTGAAATAATTAATAATTCACATAATAACCCATTTCTATCAGTAACGCCGTATAAATTTCGTTCTTCCTGATTTGTAGTGAATTTCTATAGCAAAATCACTAGCATTACATTTCTATATCAGCCCAATTCTGTCAGTAATACTTATGTTAATTATTATACTAGTTCCTGACTACTGACTAGCAAATTTTCATGATTTTTACTGCATTCCTATCAGATCCATTTGCTATAGGACAGCTCTACAACAAAAATCATTATCAGCATTTGCACACACACACACACACATATATATATATATATATATATATATATATATATATATATATATATATATATATACTGTTTATATCTAGACAGTTCTATTTCCTGTATTGAGCACTTTCTCCTCCATGAATGTATTAAATTTTATATATATATATTTTTTTCCCTTAAATATAGTGATTTTTTATATATATATATATATATATATATATATATATATATATATATATATATATATATTGATGAATGACGTATATATATTTTGCCGGCATGTTGTATATATACATATGTGTGTGTATGTGTGTGTGTGTGTGTGTGTGTGTGTGTGTGTGTGTGTGTGTGTGTGTGTGTGTGTGTGTGTATCTGAACTGAGGCAAGTTTCGTTGAATAGTTTAGACAAGTTTTGCCTGCTTATTTTCAACATTTTATTTTATTTTTCTCGGATGAGCTTTCTGGTGTCAGTATTAAAAGAAAAGGGGAAATTACCGTGTTGATACATATTGTTTTATTCCGAGTACTTTCGACATTAACACAATGTCATCTTCAGAGTGTGTTTTTAAGACAAAAATGTGGTGTTCATTATTTCCAAAGACAAAATTGCTATGTTCATCTGAAATTTATAATTTTACAAGTGGACTGAGGACTGATAGCTTTTGTGCCATGCGGTGTGTTACGTTCTAGGTTAAGTAAGTAATTATTATTTGTGAAGAGTTCTTTTTTAAACAAGAAGAAAATAGTATTAGAAGCTATTAATATAGACCTTGATATTTTAATCTATTGTAAACATTTAGGAATATTTGTGCAGTATTCATAATTAATTTTGTTATGGTCTGGTTTCATTTTTTTTTTAATATTGAAGGCTTCAAGAATTTTTAGTTTATATTTATTATTTTCATGAGAAAGTATGGATGTATTTTCGACAAGAATTTTTCTAAATTGCGAATGTGGACAAGCATGTTGCTACAAATATTTAGAGATGTTAGACATGTCATTGAAATGACAACTCAACCGCCGAGACAACGTGGTCGTCGTATGGCCAACATAAATATTATTTTTTCCGTTGGAGATACAATCTCCCAGAGGACATTTACTTTTATATACTGATATGTCCCGGAAAGGGATATATTTGAACGAAGTAGCTAAGTGGTTTTGGCTATTATAACCAAGTAGAATACGGTAGCAGTAATCGACTGGTACGCGTTGTAATCACAGGTAAGAAGTGCAGATCAATAGCGTAGTCCAATGGGCGTCGTTATAGACTTAGCTCTCAGACTAAGGCTCTGACTCATCTACGCGTCCGTCGGTATTTATGACGGACATTAGCCAATCATATTCCCGTGAGGGGGAACACAGGTGTACGCATATTTCATTATATCGTATACAATGTTGGTTTTCTGCAACACATTAGTTGGTGGTGAAGAGTTGTTACGAATGATTAAGTTGGAGATACTGGATTTAGTGCAGTATATAATTATTTTTTTACTAGCATCTGTTGTAGATAAGATACTAGTTATAAATGTTTGAGACTGACTGATTTTGATGACAATAAACTTTTGATAATATTATTTTATTATTCGGTCGAGTTAACTCAGACATTCATGAGTCTATCACGTCTAACATCATGGTCCTACATCAGGGTCGGAAAGTTATTAGTGTGGCATCCTGTGTCATAACATAGTTGGTCAATGTAGTTGGTTTCTGGAGGATCATCTCGTCTTGCGCCATGGCTAGGTGTCCAGAGCAGTAGGTCACTCGCAAGTTCTTTTATTGCTCGCCAGCAGTGCCCTTCACAGTGTATTCTGCATTCACGTAAGATTGTAGAAATATTAGGGCTGGATCCATAGAGGTGTGATTTAATTGGTTGTTGTTCCCAAGAGATATTAAATGTAGCTCTCAGCATCCGTGTGTAGGTTCCATCAAGCTTAGACTCAAGGGTTTTAGTAAGTGTCGAAGCACCATACATTAAAACCTTCTCCACAGTGGCGCGAAAGAAGCTCCGTTTGAGGTTGTCGGGTAGATCAGGTTTCCAGATTACATTCATTTTATTTAAGGCGGTCTAGGCTTTGGCTATGCAAAATTTCGCATCTTTTTCAGTAGAATTTACTTCGCTTCCTAGGTATGTAAAATATTGGAGAGATTTTACTGATTCACCTGAGACAGTTTGTCAAACTGATAACATTATGAGTGACTATAATCAGCGGCATCCTCTGCATATATTTACTAAGGTGAGCTTAATTCAGCACAAAAACAGAAAAAAAAAGCACGAAAGATCGTGTTTCATCACTTTTTTTTTTTAAGACAGTGGTGGACCCTCCCTTCGGAAATTTGAATTTGAAATAACAGCTTTTATTTAGATTTGAATAAAGACTATTAGCGCCGGTTAGAATGAAGTAATTATCTCGACCATTAGGCAGGTTTAACTTGTTCTGCTAAGCTAAATTCAGATAACACTAATTAGGCACTTTCTGAGGACTGAAGTTGTTAAATTGGAAATGATTTGAAGGGGTAGCTTTTTATTTACCGTTTTTCGGTGCCCGTCTCAAGACCGAAAGTATAGGGCACTCAGTGAGGATCGAACTCATTACTCAGTCGTAATTGTTCTAGCGAGACAAACTTGCTAACCATTGCACGACGTCGAGGTGCCCCTCTTTCCTTCCATGTTGTTTTTTTGTTTAACTTCTTAAGTGGAGTAGATCGCGTAACCGAAGAAAAACCTCTTCTCCAAACAAAGAGAAAATCCGATAGGTTAGTTTTCCAAAATGTCACGGATTCATCTAGGCGTCTATTTCTCTGTTTCTCCTGGGAGGAATTCACGCTTGGGCTGTACAGCTTTGACATTTTGCTGCCACATATATCCACTACACCTGCGCTCTCCCCTTTCCCTGACATTTGACTTCCGTTTCCGGTAGACAGATATGGAAAATCAATGAACACAGAAAACTATGGCGATTGTTATCCGCTGGGCAGCCTTTTTGGCTGGGAGCATCAAAAGAATTGCGAAACCTCCCCACCACTACCTCTGTCCAAACTTTCCGATTTGTAGCTGCAGTAAAACTAAAAGTTTCAACCCGGATTTCTACACGTAGCTCTTTATTTCTCTGAAATTAACAGATGTCGCTATATTGAATTTTTTCTCTTTTAGTTAAGAGCTAATTTTTAGATTGACGTTAGGACGCAAAAGATAGAATGTTCAAAATGGAGATAGAGGCTGTGTAAAGGAGAAGCTAATGAAAAAAAAGCAGAAAAAAAGAAAGAAAAGATCAGGTAAAAGTAAATTGGTGGTATTAGAGAGAGATAAGGATGGAAACAAGTGGAAGAAGAGAAGGAATTAAAAAAGAAAAGTACAAGCGAGGTTTAAAAAGACGGGAACTAAAAGCAGAATGGTTAGAAAGATGATATAGCATCTCCTAGGAGTATAATATTTCAGAGAATGTATTCCCGTTAGCATCAAATGTTTATGTAGCTTCAGGTTCAGTGAAATCTATTTTAAATATACGTCCAACCGAAACAGTTTCCCCGCTTTTGCATCCGGGAGTTAGTCGAAAGACCTTTTAATCGCCTATAAAACCACTACAATGAAGAAAAAAATCAGCCACAATTTCCACCTTTGACGTCATGGGATTGACTGTCGCCTTTCGCAGAGTTTTATATTATTTTCCTCCTAACCATTCCTCTTTGGTCTTTCACTCTGTTTAGTTTATCTCGCTTGCATTTTATCTTTCTTTACTTTTACTTATCGGTGGGAATTGGTACCTTTGTTTTACTGTAAGCATCATTCCTATTCTGTTTAGTTTATCATACATTAATGCAAAGTTCTCAAAATTGAGAATAGAGGTCACAATTTCTTAAGGTCATTACTACCCGAGCAGTAGTTCCACTCCTCGTTAACTATTGTAGCATGTTAGAGAGAAGTCATTGTTTTAATGATATCTAGCCATTAGACAAAGCCCATTAACAGAGATCGTATAATTAGCATGGTTATGGACAGTTAAGTAAATATAAAAAGTCTCAGCTTGAATTCAAACTGGCTGATTCCGTTTTTCGTCCCAGTAACCATTACGCTTACCTAAATTATATATATATATATATATATATATATATATATATATATATATATACTAGCAGCATGGCTCGGCGTTGCCCGTGCTTGATTCAAAAAATCGTACGACTCATACAACAATCGCTATCACTTGACTTAAAATATTTTTGCCCTTCCTTGCCTTTAAACGAGTGCCCTTTGCCGTGCTGATGTTGCTACATGCCTTACTTCTTGTCTATCTCACACTGCGAATTTTTTCTAAGCACTATACTAAACATTAAATCTGTTACGAAAAAAGAACTAAACAAAATGAACACAAAACGATCAGCTTTAAAAAAGGACTCGTAACTGGAAAAACAGAATGAAAAAAGAATGTTAACAACAAATACTTTTTCACACGCAACCCAGTTCTGCGGAATCAGAATCAATGTTGAGTTTAAGCAAGCAAATGAGCCAATTGGAGTAAAGTGCCATGCAGATTTAAATTTTTCCCACTTGTGACGATTTCAGGTATCGATTTTTTTTGCATGCTAGCATGCTAGTTAATACTCGTGTCAGTCAGCTTTTGGCTCTCACGCTGGCCAATAGAATCTTCCTGCCTATTCGTGGCAGCCAGCTATAGGCTCTCACTCTGGCCAGTAGAAAATGGCCGCAAACTACATGAAAACTGCCGTAGAAGCATGAAAAAATCGATTATTTCCACTATCGATGGGAGTTGGGAAATGCAAAGTCGGTCTTGGCCTTCCCACTAACTTGGAGCATGTGCATGTAAATTTTGGTGCAAATCCGTCAAAAATTGCGGCCGTGCATTCGGCACACACACACACACACACACACACACACACACACACACACACACACACACACACACACACACACACATCCTGTCTTTTATAGATAGATATATATATCAATACAGGATTCAACTTTTGTTTACCCACAACAAAACTTTAATTATTAGGTTTTTACATTTAACAACATTTTGGTCTTTGCTGGTTTATTTAATATCGAACTCAGTTCCTCTTTTTTTATTGTTTTTTTCTTTATATTAAAAAAATACACTATACGCCAATATTTGGGGTCAGCTTTTGGATTTAATATTTAGTAAGTTTCATGCCTTCTTTGTTTTAATTAATTCCTTCCAAGCTAGGATGATATAATTATCTAACCTATTAGTGCATGACGTCCAATGTTTTAAGTAATAGTTGAAAAAAAAAGGAATGACATATATGCATTATGCCCAAAGAGATTTTATATACCGCTATGTCGTACAAAAAAAATGATATACAAAGATTATATACCTGTCACTTACTTGAGTCACACAGAGAAACTATAATACATATGAATTTTTTAATCATATTAATCATATCACTCCACGCAAGGCAGTAAAGCCACTAAGACACAAGGGGTTACTGAGTATGAGAGAATAAGAAAGAAAAGAAACATCATTAAGGAGTGAGAACAATAGATGAGTAATCATGAAGACAATAGATAACGATTGACATTGCATTTAAAGTTTTGAATATCAAAGTTGGCCGAAAGCATGGAACCGGAACAGAGTTCTAAAAGCGAGAAGTACGATAGAAGAAAATGTTAGCATAGGTTACATCTAGCCAATTCAACCGTGAATTGATGAGACCTAGCCGCCAATTGAGCTTAAATTTATAAAGTCTAGATACCATAGCAAAGGGTTCACCTAAACAATTAACATGAAAGTGTTAATAGAAAAAGTAGAGGGAAGCTACATTACAGCAGTGGGAAAGTGGCTGAAGCTGAGATGCCAGGTAAGTACCAATAATATTACTGATCCTTCTTTGGATTTTATCCAGAATCTCTAAATATACAGCAGTATCATCGGGCCATATGTGCCAGCAATATTCAATGTATAGACAAATGTTAGATTTATAAATATGTAAGACAAACTCAGGAGAGAAAAATGGTGAACCAACTTTCTTAGCTGCAGACCTAGTAATGGATTCAATATAATATTTCCATTTCATGTCACCCAAAAATGTTTGCCCGAGAAGGCACGAAAAGTCATTCTTATGAAGGTTAGCATCAGCCATGCTGATGGGCAGTAAGAAGAGTCTTTCACAACAGACAGTGTGAACGGGCGAAACTCGAGAGGTTGTAAAGTGAAAACGACTATGTGTTCCCTATAGGTTCCGTGGTGGGACAACGTGATTTCGATTTGTTCCCTTTACCTCTGCAGGCTAATGACGTCTATTTTTCTCGCTGTCTACATAGCAACTGGGGTTCATCACCCCACAAGCGGACGTTGCTCATATGACCCTCAAGAATTAATCATACTCAAATGGAGATAATCACCCTTGCATCTCTACAAAGGGTTCTGTTCTTTGAGGATTATTTGATGCGATGTACAAGATGACTGATTATGGTAATTGAAAGAATGGAGATGATTCCGGTCCAAATATTTTATAGAATAGTCTTTTTATTTCTTTTCAAAGAAGCTTAGAATTTTTTAAAACATCGACCAACCATTCTCTTGAAAATAGTCATTCTTCTTGTTTGGGGAACCAGTCTGATTTGAAACCGACTTTTTCTTCTTTGTGTGTACTACTATATCCGAAAGCTTAAAACTGTTTTTCCAAGAGTAGCTTAGATGTGGCACAAGGACGAAACTAGGAGGCACCCAGTGAGGATCGAACTCACTACTCAGTCGTAATTGTTCTAGCGAGACAAGCTTACTAACCACTACACCGCCTCGAGGTCCTCAAGCGTTAAACTAATAATCGGATTTGAAATCTTACAAGAAATCTTCGAATCAGACATCTTTCTTTGACGTCATGCTTTATATATATATATATATATTTTTATCTGCGTTCGAATTTAAATTTTAAGCACACTAAAATGGATGATTTTGAAATATCCGTGTGTACGTGCTTTAAAGGTAAATGACTTCCGCTTTCGTTAAAGAATGCAGCAACTCAGAACACGGACATCTTAAACAGCCGAATGCATATACCGATGACAAGAGCGATAACTCTAATTCTAATGTACCTCGATACTTTTGTTGACATTTCAGACTTCAGGGTTGAAGTTTAGGTTAAGGTAATCTTTGTTGTCATCTATCGACAAGGAATGAAATATTCTTCTTAACAGGAAATACTGTTATTAGGTTATTTCAAAACAAATCATTCCAGACGCACTCGAAGGACGAATTAAAAGAAAGGAAAACGGAAAACACTAAATTTATCTTAAAATAATTACGTCGCTATTTACTAAGTGTCCTTGAATGAATGAGGATTTATAATTCCTGCTAGAATGGAATTTGGTAAAAGAAATCACATTTTCATTTCGAAATAAATTACGTTTTAAATTTCACCCAGAACACGTTTCGTAAGATTTAATTATCAGTTAGTGCTGTAACTAACTTTTTGGCTTATATATATATATATATATATATATATATATATATATATATATATATATATATATATATATATATATATGGTATAAAAATTAGATGAACAATTATAAATGGAGAACAATGGCGAACATAAAGCTATGACTAGCAAATCCGTTTGCTATTCAGGACATGAGAACTGTACTACGACTACTAATATGCAGAGACATAGGCAAAACATAATACTATATATATATATATATATATATATATATATATATATATATATATATATATATATATATATAGTATGGTATACAAATTAGATAGACAAGTATAAATGGAGAACAATGGCGAACATAAAGCTATGACTAGCAAATCCAGTTGCTATTCAGGACACGGAGAACTGTACTACGACTACTACTACGCAGAGAGAGATAGGCAAATCATAACACTATATATATATATATATATATATATATATATATATATATATATATATTAGCGTACTAAAATACCCATAATGTTGAACAGTAACTGTAACACTTGCTCGCCGAGAGCAAGACAAATTCTTATTGATGTTGTGTTGCTGTCTTTGGTGTGAAGGTCCTCCCAAATATTTAATCGCAATGGGGCCATTTGTTTGTCAATTTTTTTTTTTTCGGCTCATATAAATGACCAAAATATTGAATGCTGATTTGGAAAATTTGCATAAAACCTACTCTGACCTATGCTATCATGTGCTAGAACAATTTTAGCTGAGTAAATCTATTTTCATAAAACAGGAATGACAATGTGTGTCAATATATATATATATATATATATATATATATATATATATATATATATATATATATATATATAGAGAGAGAGGGAGAGAGATATTCTCGTGTTGATTGTATAGAGAAGGCGGTTTACGGTCATATCACGTTGAAACGCTGGTTCTCGTACGATTCGAGTCTAGTCATTACCTAGATGAGTGACCTTTTAAGAATGGGCGTGCGGGTGGTGTAGTGGCTAACGACTTGGAATGAGAAATCGGAGAACCACGTTCCAATTTTACTTGAGTTCGTTGCATTCACTTACGCGCAAATACCCTTGGGAAAGGTATGAATCCACCTCTTCTTCCCCAGCTATGGGTGAATTTGTAGGACTTCTATCAGTAATTCATTACTATCTCTAAAATATTTTTACAATCTAAGAGATATTTTTGGGGCTTAAATAAGCTGCAATAAGTTGATAAGCCGTAAAAAATGTACAGAGGAGGCAGTTCAAATTCTTCCTGAAGGCGAATTATGAGAGACGAAGCAGTTTTCTATACCCTGCGAACTCCTGTACATTTATTTTAATATAAACAAAAAACAAAAACAATTGTCAAAGATAATAAAGTGTTACAGCCCAAAGTATACCCACCACCCATATTATACACGGAGATATTTTATACTCTGGTATAAAACGGCTTAGGTTACAATATACCCACCTAATCCAGAATATACGACCTTCTTTTCACATAAATAAGATGCATGTTATCGTATCCATAGAGGACACTATTGGAGATCAAGTGGCAACAAAACCGGAAATCGTTTTATCCGTGTCCTGCTCTATGATAACTGTCATGCTTGGAATCAGGGAGAGTTCTGGTAACTCCCTTAACGGCAGACGGACATTTCCGAAGTCTCTATTTCGTATCACCAAACTGCTATGCCTCTCTCTCTCTCTCTTTCCCTTTCACTCTCTCTTTGTATCTCTCTCACCCCCACCTCTCTCTCTGTCTTTCTCCTCCTCTCTCTTTACCTCACCTTCTCCCCCCTCTATTAGAGGGTGAGGATTTGGTAGCAGGAAGAGTGATAGAGTAAAAGTTTTCCCAAGTATCATCCACTTACCCACCCGGACACCGGCGAGACCTAGAATCAGAATGCAACGTAGGACAATCCGTCGAATGGTTCTGAAGTCTCTATTTCGTATAGCCAAGCTGCTATGCCTCTCTCTCTCTCTCTCTCTCTTTATACCTCACCTTCTTCCCCCTCTATTAGAGGGTGAGGATTTGGTAGCGGGAAGAGTGATAGAGTAAAAGTTTTCCCAAGTAACATCCACTTACCCACCCGGACACCGGCGAGATATAGAATCAGAATGCAACGGAGGGCAATCATTGGCCGGTCAGGGGACTTTCGAGGGTCGTGCTGAATATTTACACAACCCAGGTAGAAAGTAGACGAGCCCCAGCCATACCTCCGGGTATATTCTGACAGCGGGGGTTATTCTGAGCTGCTTCACCGGGTTTTTTTGCTCATGTCTACTGGACTCCTAGATTGTTGTTGGGGCAGAAGAACTAAGAAAAATACTTGGAGATGAAAGATAACTGAGATGCGAAATGTTTTATAGTGAAGGCTTCCAGCCTAGCAGATTTTGCTATTTCTGCCTATTTCGGATATCTTTAAACACCCACCCTATCCCGTTTCTTTATATTAAAAATGCTCTCTTTTGTTTTTCATCTGTAGGTCTTCTTTGTTGTTGTTACCATTTTTGTTCTTTGTTATTTTCTGCGAACGTTCGATCGCTTTTCCTGGCGTCTGTCTCCATGGCAGTCTATCACATTTTTTGACACAAAGTATTCAACCGCCACACACGCCTTTCCCTACAGCTTCGCCTCGCTATTATCCCACCTGAAGCGAAAAAAATGTCGGAACGGTTTACGCCGGCCAAAGAGAGACGAGACCAGCTTTGATGATGGCGCCATCTTGTGGTGAGTTTCCAATTTTCTTTCATTTATTCAGAATCATTCACAAGTTTCACTGTATTTATATCACCTCTTCTTTTATTTATACATTCTACCAATTTTTCCAATTCTCTCTCTTCCCCTTTCTTTCTCTTTATCTCTTTCGCTTTCACTCCCTCTTTTTTCTCTCTTACTTTCCCACCTCTCTCTTTATCTCTCTTCTTCTCTCTCTTTTTACCTTTCCGTCTCTCCTCTCGCTTCTCTCTCTTTCTTAATCTATACCCCCTCTCTCTTTCTATATCTTCCTATCTCTCTGCATCCCCCCTCTCTCTCTTTATATATGTATATATATTGAGGCTCTCGAAGATCGGTAGGCATATTTACATTGTTTAAAAAATGGGGATGAGGATATCTACTCAAACACTGTTTTTTTATAACGCTTAACGTAATAAAAAAATAATGTTGGAATATAAAAAAAATCATTAATTCCTTAGAAATTTCTTTGTTTAGGTTTCGGATGCGAAAATAAGAAATTAGCACATGTGTATTTTGAAAGGTCTGAACAAGAGATTGGCAATTTTTTAAATAGGGTAAGTGAACTCTGCTTGACTGTGAATATATCTATATATATATATATATATATATATATATATATATATATATATATATATATATATATATTACGGGAAGGTCGTTTGGGGACCTTGTGGCACGTACTGCACCAGCTCTCTGTATTCGGCCCTTCAAAAAGTGTGAATGGTCCTGCACGAAACTTTCACCCTCTAATCAAATCTCATGTGCTGTTGTCGGTCTGTCGGTTTCCTGGGAACTGTGCTCCTTGACCCTCATACGTCGAATTCGACGGGAGAGTCGAGCGAGCGATATATATATATATATATATATATATATATATATATATATATATCATGAAAATGATATATATTTATATATAGAACTTTTCATTGGTGCAAGTATATATATATATATATATATATATATATATATATATATCATGAAAATGATATATATTTATATATGAACTTTTCATTTGGTGCAAGGTATATATATATATATATATATATATATATATATATATATATATCATGAAAATGATATATATTTATATATGAACTTTTCATTGGTGCAAGGTATATATATATATATATATATATATATATATATATATATATATATATCTATATATATATATATCTATATGAACTTTTCATTGGTGCAATGTATTTTTTTATTTCCGTCGAATGGTTCCAAAGTCTCTATTTCGTATAGCTAAGCTACTATGCCTCTCTCTCTCTGTCTCTGTCCCTTTCACTCTCTCTTTTTATCTCTCTCATTCTCATCTCATTCCCACCTCTCTCTCTCTCTATATATATATATATAAAACGAGGAATATAATCAGTCAATACCCGCGTACGAGTGAACGGGTGATTGCTGGGGAGTCCGTCTACGAAATTCTTGATTCGGGATTCTGAAGGCAACACCGATCAGCTAAGTGCAAACTTCATATTTTATTAATTATTTCAATATATATATATATATATATATATATATATATATATATATATATATATATAATACCGGATTTACTTATAGACTGGGATGGGCTCAAACATTAGTCTTGAGCCCTGATAAAACTAAAAATAAATAAATAATTTAAATAAATAAAGATATGAGAACAGCGGGCATTTATTTTCAGATTTAATAAATATATATGTACACTTTGAAATAATTTAGATTTGTTCTCCTTTAGTTGGGGTGGGTCTTTTAAATTCGATGAAGCCAACTGAAATGTCCTCGTTTAGATTCTGATGCATCTTTTTATATACATATTTTGATGTAGCTTCATATAAAAAATATATCTTTTTTATAGACTCGGTGGTGGGGCACGAATATATGTAATGAAGGGTCTCCAAATTCTATTAGCCCAGTTACCTCTTAATCTATCTATCTATCTATCTATCTATCTATCTATCTATCTATCTATCTCAGTCTGTTCATATCTATCTATCTATCTATCTATCTATCTATCTATCTATCTATAACGTAGATATGCTTGCTTATCTGTGTTAACACCTAAGTCTAGTAAATCGTAAGTACATCGATGTCCATTTGAGCTAATTGTTTTATAAGTCAGACATTTTATCGCGTCGTTCACACCTCTAAGTGCTATCTAGATAATATGTTTTTTGTTTCTATTGCTCTCATGAAAGAACAATAGACGTTTTTCTCGCTCTCTGGCTATTTCTTTGAAGATAATCGCGAAAAAAAAATTCTTTTAACTCTGTTTATTAATTGGTACCTTTTGAAGCATATTGAGGAATTGCAAGAACAAATCTCATTCAACGATTGAAATAATTATTGAGCTTCGCGAATTTTACTCCCTAAATTTCATGAATCAACTCAAAAGCGGCCTAACTAAAACACTGGTATTAGGCTTCATTTTAAATTTATAAGATTTCCTATTGATTATTTTTTTACGGTTTGTCAACACTTTGTGGGCTATTTACAACTGGAACTACTTTGGATTGTAAAAATAATAGTTTAGTTTTTACGAGTGAATATTGCATTAACACTTTTTTAGAATAACGATGATCTTTCCAGATATAAATCTTAATATTTAATCCATAGCTGGGATGAGGAAAGGGATTCATACTTTTATGATGTCAACGAACACTCGTTGCCATTTGTGGGATGTCAACGAATACTCGTCGTCACTTTCGTAATGCTCGTTGTAGTAGAGACTTTGTAATCGCAGATACAACTATAGTAATGCTGTTGAACAATACTGGTGTTAGACGTCTTCGAATAGCATTGGCACTAATAGTACTAGTTCGATAATACTCGCTCGAATAGTAATCCGTATAGTGATCCGAATAGAGAAATAGTATAGTGAATAGAGTAGAGAATAGCGGTCTGTATAGTAATAGAGGATAGACTAGAAATGACGATCCGTATAGCAATAGAGGATAGGCTAGAAATAGCGATCGTTAGTCGTCAGCTACTTCCTACATATATGCATTTCCTCTATGGTCACGTGGTCTACTTAATTCAATAATGGGATCGCCTGTGTTTGCTCACTGGCGGTCTATGTTCAAACTCAAGTGTCGGCAGTGACACTTTATTCCTATATAATTCATACCTTTCTCAGGTGTGTTGGCGCGTAAGTGAATGTAATGAACTCAACAGGAATTCGAACTGGGATCTCCGATTTCTTACACCGAGACATTATTACACTATCTGCGCATCCATCCAGGATTTCAGAAATAATATCAAATTTAGATTTTCAATAGGTATAAAATATATCCTGTCCTAAAATCAGTCACTTACATATAGCAAACATGGACAAAGTATGGTTTTTATACTATTGTTCACTCAATACAAGTCCCAAGAGCCACTCAATGAAGAGGGTGACTAAATAAACTTTTTTATGGACTTAAGAGGAAAAGGTAAGAAGTACAGATTTTGAAGATAGATAAGAGGTTAAGATTGTAGTGTTTAGGAAGTATCCTCTAGGGAGTCTGTTCCATAAAGGATTGGCTCTTGGAAAAAGCTATCTGAATGGGAATTTTTTTCAACTGTGGAATACGAAGGGAATCAGGATGATTCGGCCCTGTGTACGTGTCATAGCGGGTCGTAGTAGTAAAGGTCTGAACTAAGTCTGGTGGAACTAGGGATTGTAGCTCGTCAGAAAATCATCTGTGGAAATAGCGAGAGGGTAACGAGAGTCTTGCGACGTTTAGTCTGTAGGAAAGTGGTTGTAGGATGAAGGATAAATTCTTTCTGAACTGATCCAAGGAGTCGACCGCTTTTTCAGTATCTTTTGCATTGTACCTTCCACCCTTCGTCTGGTGTATGTTGATTCGGGTAACCTTCAGGGAATTTCGAACTGAACCCTTTATTTAATCTAAGGTTCGAAATTTCCTGTAGCGGATCAATATACATCTGATGAAGGCCGGAGGGTACAATGACCGAAACGTTGTGATAATAACAACAAAGATGGGGACAATAGTCGCCATGTAAATAGCGTAAATAGCGATACCCCTCATCCAAGAAATTCAGACAGGAAAATATTCCTTGTCTTTTGAAATTGTAAAATAGCTTCAAAAAGTAATATTTAAAAAAAAAATAATAAATGGAAAACTTTTTTTATTTATTTATAATTTTGATTATAAATTTATAGTAATATTGTTCTGTCATAAAAAAATATTTTCTCTGATAGGCTATGAGTTCCTACTAAAATTATACTAAGACATACATTTAACTAACCAAACTAGTCTGCTAGATGCTAACCAAACTAGTCTGTAGTCATCGACCTGAAATCTACGTTGTTGTTTGGAAAAAAAAGTCCCCATCCTTGTCCCACAACGTGAGAACGGGCATTATCATCCCCCGATTTCATTGCCTAGAAAAAAAATATCGATCATTTTTCTTCTAATGTGTCATTCAAACGAGCATGTTGCTCACTATATCAATGCCTAGTATCAGTTTATCCAGATTCCAGAATCCAATCAAATACTTTGGATTCTGTTTAGATTGAGGCGTTAAAGGCTGTCTTCGACCTAGCACGATTATCTTAATTTTTGAATTCTCTTACTAAATTATTTTTTTATTACTAGCAGCTATACCTTTTTTTCTGTGTTGAATCAAGAAATAAAGATGAGTTTTCGAATGCAGTTCGATTATTTTTTTTTTAATAACTTCATGCAGAACATTTAGAGTTTTTCCTAAGGCTTGTAAACTAAAAGTTGACCTAATAAGCAATAACAAGCTGAGTAACGTTGAAAGACAGTTCTAAGATTTCCTAAACATTGTGCAATAGATCTCGCTGGGAACTTTTGCATCAACGTAAAGTAACATAAATAAAGTCATTTAATGACTAGCTTTCAAAAGTTAAAAGTTTAAGACAAACATTTTTAACTTGATAACAGGTTAAATTTAACCAGTGCATTTTTAATGACATTTTTGTTTTTGACTTTCCGTGATCGAATTGATTATAGATGTTCGTTAAGTGTATGCCTAAAAAGCACATTTTTAGCCTACACACACACACACACACACACACATATATATATATATATTTCTAAGAAAAAATATATATATATATATATATATATATATATATATATATATATATATATTTCTAAGAAGAAATCTATACCTTGACAATATTTTTTTGTTTCCTATTTCAGCCAGCGTTTAAGGGTAAGTTAATTAATCCATTGGTATCTGCCAAATTATTTTATTATTATTATTATTACTTTTTTTTTTAATGGAACCTACTCGAAGTGAAAGAGGAGGGGGCGGTGAAGGAGGGGTGGAAATTGAACACCAGCAGATGACAGCCATAAAATAAGAGACTTTAATTGGAGCTGCAAATACAACTTGTCGGCCATGACGCAACGCGTTTCTGCCGCTGACAGATTTCGATAAAATGTCAGACACAAGAAGAAGTGAATTGAACGTTGAAGATGAGCGAAGGACACAGGTAGAAAGAATAAAGGCGAAAAACGGATTAAAAAAAAAATGAACAAAGCGATAGTCAATTGACATATGGGCTAAAATCGAACACATGAAAATTAATAAGAAGCAGATCGAACGGGAAATAATAATAATAATAATAATAATGATAATGCAAAACAACTTGGCCAGATGAAATTACAAGAAAAAAAATCTGGGAGGACAATGCGTTGCATCGCAAATACCTGAAAAGAACGAAATAATCAGATGTGGGCCAACAGAAAACACATCAGTGTTTGAGGAACACCGTATTGAAAACTGAGACAAGAGACCTAATTACTGCAGCTCAGGACCAAAATCTCCGACCAAATTCTATCACTGTCACATAATCAAGGATGGAACTAACCTGAAATGCAGGATCTGCGGAAAATATAATGAAACTGTCGATCATATTAACTCAGGATGTCCGGAACTAGCAAAAAATGAATATACCCACAGACATAACAAGGTAGCGACATATGTGCACTGGAAGATATGCAAGAAGCACAAAATCGAAACCACTGAGAGATGATATGAGCACCAATTAGACAGACTTACCCCAAATAACGACGTAACTATCCTCTGGAACAATTCAAGCTGACACGGAAATAAAAGTCGACAGTCTTGTTATTATCATAAAAGACAAGAAATTCAGGAAGTGTATGCTTACGGACATAGCAGTACCATCTGAGAGAAACACCTCTATGAAAATTATCGAGAAATTGTCCAAATACAAGAACCTAGAGATCGAAATTAACAGGATGTAGGGAATGAAAACTGAGACTGTACCAAGAGTAATCGGAGCTCTAGGTCTCGTGAGAAAAGGAATGGACAATTTTACTAACAGTATCCCAGGTAACATCAACATACAAGTTGCCCAGAAGATCGCCCTACTAGGAACATCCCATATACTAAGAAAAGTGCTACTAATTATATGACAATTTTCCTAGAGGGCCTAAGGGACATAGATTGGAACCTGCTCTACGGGATACAAAGCAGGATACATAATATACACAAATAATAATAATAATAGCAGCCTTTGTAATTCAAAAAACGATAGCTCTGAAAAATTTAACGTTGTTTTTACTCTATAGGATGGAGCATAAATATAAATAATATATATTGAAATTTAAATTGACAAAATAATATGAATCATTTCATTCTAATATATATTAGAATCATCAATTGCTTATTGCAACGGAGGAAGTGTAGATATAAACTATAATGTCCGTCTGAATTTCTGGCATGAGGAGTTATCATTGCTCTCACATTCTTTCCTTCGGCCTTTATAAATTGTCTGTCGACCCTAGTAACCCCCAGGGGATTTCGAACTGAACCCTTTATTTAATCGACGGGAATAGGTTGTTCTGGTTCCGCAGATAACGTCTAGAAATATCTAGTTCTCAGAACTAGACGAGATATAGGTAACCCGGATGGACAATCACCTGATGAAGGTCGCAGAGCACAACAACCGAAACGTTGTAATAACAACAAAGACGACGACATTAGTTTGCATGTAAATAAACAGTAAGGACTATATATATATATATATATATATATATATATATATATATATATATATATATACACTTCTTGCCCAAGCCATACATGATCATAAAAGAATTTAAAAAAATGAAAAGAAAATGGTTAACTCAAAACATTCTATTATTTAAAATAAATACATAAATATTTTATCAAATTAAAATAAGATAAATAATAATTTATATTAAAAAGTAAATAAATATGAGCAAATAAGAAAATAAAAATGTCCACATCACTAACAATAACAACATTTACTCAATTTCATTTATTAGTCATTAAAGTACTGTACTTAGCATTCTCCGTGGTTTAACTTGAGTTGCACAATTAGTCATAAGAATATTTGAATATTTTTTGATCGCGCTTAAATTAAAAAACTGAAAACCTAACGGTATTTTATACTTGTGTTTATTAATACGTTGCAATATATATATATATATATAAATATATATATATATATATATATATATATATATATACCTACATCTGGTGTATGACTTAAGTTTCGTTGGTTATCAAACACGTCGGACACAAGATATAGCTTATTTTTTATTTAAAAAAAATATACAGATGTTCGCTGATTCATAGTTCAAAATTAAAATAGTACAAATATAGTACAAAAGCAATACTGGGGTTTAAGTGCAGAAAATGGGGTGCAGATATGAGTCATTAGGAAAAAAGAAAAGAAAAGAAATTGAAGCACGTATAAAATTTAAAATTTGAACGGGGAACGCAGCAGAGAAACATCTTTCTATGCATACAATTAGACATAAGCTCATTACACTTATTAAGTAGATTAAAATTGTTAATATTTTTTAGGATGAATTTCTTTTCTAGTAAACATAGATTGCATCGGTCCCCCCGGCCTAAAATGGATTGATTTTATCGACGAATTCCCAATTTACTGCAGTGCATATCTGTTTTTATACCCCAATGAAACTTTGAGAGTTCTGTAGCATTTGCATATTTTTTGTTGTTAATGGTCATTTTGTGTTGATAAAAACGTTTTTCCAATTATTTGCATTTGACCCGATATAAAAATTAATTTGGTCATTATGCCTGATGCTGGCCTTATAGATAACTCATTTATATATACATTTGCCATTCATTGGATAGATGGTCCCTTTACGGCAATTATGTTTTTGATCCTCATAGCCACCGTTGTTATTAATGTTTGTTTAGGGTTACACTATTATGCTGGACTATATATTGGTCAGGGTTTCTAGTGCAGGTGCAACTAACTTTAATGTTGTTCTTGTTGAAGATTTTTTTGAGAAAAAGGTTATGGTTAAAGTGTTTGTGTACTAATTTAAGAAATATTCTACCGATGTTGTTCCTGATATTACTGTCAAAAGGTGGGTTGAACCAAATTATGTTGCGTTTTTTTATTCCTACGTTTACTATTGTTATTCGTGTTTGGGGCGTTATCTAGTTTAATATTGTTCTTACTTTTATTTACTGCATCAACATATTTGGTTTTGAATTTGTCAAAGATGTATTTATAACTGGAGTTAGTAGAGAGTCTATGTTGCACAGATTTTTATGTTTTATTTAGTGCATCAACATCACCACCGGTAGAATGTTAATAAACTGTTTTAATGCCATTCTAAGGAGAGGAAAACTTTGAATTTAAGCTGTGGAAAAGTCAACGAGAAATTACTCTATCATATTTCCCATGAATGTATAGCAATTCATAGAAACCAGAGAAAAGAAATCTGTGGGATCATGATCGCCTATGCTATGGAAGTTATTCCTGAATGAATGTATTTAAACAGTGTTTGAATGTCAGAATAGAAACCCTGGACATTTATACATTTCTGTCATTGATTTTCAAGGTTATTTATACCTTTACGATAAACAGTTTGAATGCTAAGACATCTTTGAATGCAGTTTTTTGCAACGAAATGTCTTTTGGCTTAGAAAAATGTCAAGATGTTTGAAAAAGTGGTAGCCAGTGAACGAGAGATCAGGGGAATAGGGTAGATGTAGCAAAGTCTCGTATCCCAAGTCGGTGAGCTTTTGCGGTGACATGCTGACAACATGTGGCCTAGCATTGCCATGAAGAAGAATTGAACTTAGTCGATTAACCAGTGCTGGTCGCATTTTGCTTCAATGAATGTGCATTTCACCTAGTTGCTGACAGCAAATTTTGAGAGTAATGCTCTTGTTAAATTCCAGAAAGACATATGTAATAGATAATGGCAATGGCGGACCACCACACAGTCGCCATTAGTGCAAATTTGGTTTTGGATATTGTTTGGGTCTTTTGTCATAATCAAGCCATTGAGTCGATCATTAAAAATTGTCATAAAGGATCCATTTCTCCTCACAAATCACTATTCAATCAAGAAATGGATCATTCGAATTCCGAAGATGCAGCATGGAACGGACTTCAAAACTTAGAAATCTGACTTTTACTGAGTTCATGCAGAATCCATTTACTGAGTTTCTTCACCTTGCTCTGATATTGTTGAAATGCTGAAACCCATTATCTGAGACATTTCTTTGACACTTTAACGTGAGTTTTGTTCGACTAGTGTTTTCAGGTATTGATTGTCACATTGTAGATAGATATCATCTACTACTTCAAGACTCGTATCCCTGCTGTGGAACCTCAGAAACCAGCTCCGTGCTGTCCGATCACAAGTGAATCTTTCACCCCATGCTTTCTTAATGTTGGCAACAGTTTCAGAAGCATTATGACCAAGTTTGAACTCAATCCAAAAAAGTAAACGCATCTCTTCTTTTTTTCATATTCAAAATAAAACGTATAGAATATTTTATGTTAAATTCTGAAAGAGATTGATATAAAAATAACAAAGAGGACATTTTAAGCATTCGGAATGGGTAATATATTTTTGTACAACTATTATAATCATACATACATTAGAACATATTTAACTGTTTTAGCCTAAAATCGGACATTATTTTCCGAACAGCCAAATACATTGATTTGCGTGTAGTGTTCAGATTGCTCGAGCTTTTGGTTAGCACATTGTATGTTGTTTTTTATTCATTATCTCTCGCCAAATCCCAAGCTAATTCTCACGGAACTCTACGGTTCCGGCAAACCCCAGTCGAGGAAAACTACTCTAAATAAATAGTCCGATAAATCGGTTACGTTAGGTAGAAAAAGTAAAAATGATTGTGTGGCGTCTGCACATAAATACCGTTTTCGTCCATCAGGAAATTCATCATTGTTTATTTTTGGATGTCGGATGAAAGTGTCGGACAAGCGACGGGCAAAATTCTTGACAGCAAGGAAAACATCGTAGTGTCGGCCATTGCCTTGAGGCGAACATGGTTCATTTGATCAGAAATCAATAATCGATTCGGCACTGATTACATTTACTATCTTTGGCCTTTCTATGTACAGAAGAATAAGATAACTCCCCCCTCTCACCAAGTGAGTGTACAGAAAAGAATTAACAGTTGATCTTACAAATAAGCATGCCAAAATATATTTCTTTCTAAATGACTGAAAGATGCATTAATAAACAGTTGTCAATTTTTTCTCTCTCTTTTATATATATATATATATACATGTCAGTCTTTTCTTTATCTATCTATCTATCTATCTATCTATCTATCTATCTATCTATCTATCTATCTATCTATCTATCTCTTGCTCTCTCTCTCTATATATATAAGTCAGTCTGTTCATCATCTATCTATCTATCTATCTATCTATCTATCTATCTATCTATCTATCTATAAATAAAAGTGAACATAGAAGTCAACACTTAGAGGCCACAGTCTGTTTAATGCTAGACGCAATCGTCAGACGACGAGTGCTGTTATTTTTCTCGGCTATTTATATATACGGATCAGTGGTGCATTGTGGGTAGTCTATTTTGGTGGTTATTTTACCGGAAGTCGTTTATTTGTTTACTTATTTGGGTTAAATTATTTTGCTTGGTTTTATTTATTTTTATTTTTTATTTTTATTTTTATTTTTATTTTTTATCTTTTATATTTATTTTTTTTATTTTAATCGGTGTTTTTATTAACGTAGTAAAAATTTGTTTATATCACTTATTTAATAGTTTTGTTTTGGTTTAGGAAAATATTTAAAGATATTTATTCAATTTTTTGGGTGATAGTTGTAGTTTATTCTAACTATTATTTTGGCGGGAGCAGTTTTTAATTTGTTTATTACTTCAAGTCGCCTCTAAGTGTTGACTTCTATGTTCACTTTTGTATTTACACACGCTCTATCTCTGATATTGAGCACTTTATCCCATAAATATAGCACACCTTAAGACTATATTTCTTCATATATATATATATATATATATATATTAAGTACCTCCACTATTTCGGCATAAATTTTCGATACCTAAGTTTAAAATGATTTTTTTTACAATGAAAAAACATTCTTGAAGATTTCATTTTAGCTTTAATTGAAAAATTTAATAACTAAATTTACGATTTCTATTAATTAAACAATTCTGGTGTATTTCAGATAGAAACTATATACATTTGATTGTCAAATTTAATTTCAAATTTTTAAATTTTCTTTTAAAACGGCCATTTTCTTAATTTTAAGAAATTTGTAAACAAACACAAATTTATCGATTTTTAAAATATTTAAAAAAATTCTGACACGTTATTTTAGTAAAATTAAAAAATTTAAAGTTAAAGTAATCTGATTTCAAAGAAATCTTTGTTACTTATAGCATAAAAAAATAATATACAACCAATTATTAACGAGCGGTCTCGTTCATCTGTTCGATCTTATTGATAATGATTGATTGACGAGCCGATGACAACTACTACTGATGACCATAAATGACATAATTTTTAAGTCTGAGTTTTTAAAAAAATTATTCTATTTGAGTATGACACACACAATACATAAAGTAAAATTATTTAGTGAAATAGTAAATGAAAAAAAGAAAAAATAATTTAAAGTTTACACTTTTGAACCGAAAATACGACATAAGAAACGAAATGTTTTGAAAAGGCCACGTAAAGGGACAAAACCCTTAGATCACGTGACCTTGTTATAATAATGGCAATTTCTGTATATCATACATGGAAATAAGGAATGTATTAAGTAAAAAAATACAACATAAAAAATTATTTTTAAAAAAAGTAGCTCAACTAAATTTATTAAACTTAGCAATTTTGGACTCGTAATTTTTTTTTTTTTTCTACTTAATTACTACATAATATTGAGGAGCCCTCCTAATACAGAGCTTTACACGATGTTAAACTATTATAAATTATTATAATTAAAATTTCTTAAAAAACGAAAAAAATTCTTAGAAAAATTAATTATTCATCAGAAAAAATTATTTCTTCAGACAATAATGTCCTTAATATTACTTATTTACAAAAGCAATTAAAAGCTTTTCTAATTAAGTAATATCATAGTTTTATTGGATTCATTATTTTTCAATTCAGACAAAATTTTCAGTTAAGTAGCTCAAATTTGTGAAAGAAAAGTAGGTTATTTAGCATCTCCAAAGACTCCTTCTTTTAACAAAAAAATAAAATTGAGGAGCCAAAAAGGTTTTGGGCGAAATTTCATGAAATTAACTAAGTGGGGGGTAACTTATTTATAAAAAAGTATTTTTTACCAAAATTTTCTAAAAACAAAATATTCGAAAAATAAATTCATTCATTTGTGATTAAGTCCTGAAAATTTCATTAAGATTGGACAATTATTTTATTTTTACAAGAATTTCCAAATCAATATGTTTTCAACGGTAAAAAACAAAAAAAATGTTATTTTAAAGGTCGCCGCGATGACGTAAACAAAGACGACTTTAACCAAAATTTCGAACGTGTTAGAAAATATTAAAAATTTCAAAAAATAATTAAAAATACTTTTTCTTTCATCTTAATAATAACATAAGCATTTTGACGATATTACTTTATTTTTCTTTAAGTTTGTGGCATTTTTCATTTACGCTATGCTGTTTTTCCGCGAAAACAGTGGACATATATATATATATATATATATATATATATATATATAGAACATGTGAATTAATGGTTTGAACGTAGTAATCTTATTCTTTTTTTCTTTTACATTTGTATTATATATATATATATATATAGAGAGAGATAGATAGATAGATAGATAGATAGATAGATAGATAGATAGATAGATAGATGTGTGTGTGTGTGTGCGTGTATGTGTGTGTATTTGTTCTTAAGTAGTGTTGAAAAGTTACCGTTCCGCCCCTCTTTCAGGTGAAGTTGAAAACTTTTCTGCACCCGTTCACACAATCTACTTCAGACGTCTGCTATGGCGCGACGCTTACCAACCCGGGAACTGTCCGATCAAGTCGCTTCAATATATGAGTTTGATCTTCCAGAGATTTCTAACTACTACTGCTTTGTACCAAACAAAACTATGCCGAGTACGTTATCTTAGCTACGTCCGCCCTGGATCAACTGACCAGCTTCATTGCAGGGACGCCAGTTTTTTTCTCGTCCGGGATCGAACCTAATCAATGGTGAAATTGCAGAAATCTAAAATTAGGGTCAGCATATCAGCTCTTGAAGAATTTTGCTGATACATAAACTTTAAAAACCAAATTCAAATTGATGTAAAATCTGTTAAAAACGAATGTCAAACTAAAGTCGTTTTATGCATCATTTGATTTTCTAGATTTTTAGTTTACACGATCCTTCTATTTCTTCCTTCTTTCATATCCTCTAATTCTAACCCGCTCTTTCTTTTCTCTCTTTCCCTTTCCTTAATTTCTTCCTTCTTTTTCTTAATTTAACCCCTCTTTCTTTTCTCTCCTTCCCTTTCCTTCTATTTCTTCCTTCTTTCTTATCCTCTATTTCTAACCCTCTCTTTCTTTTCTCTCCTTCCCTTTCCTTCTATTTGTTCCTTCTTTTTATCCTCTAATTCTAACCCGCTCTTTCTTTTCTCTCTTTCCATTTCCTTCTATTTCTTCCTTCTTTCTTATCCTCTAATTCTAACCCGCTCTTTCTTTTCTCTCTTCCCTTTCCTTCTATTTCTTCTTTTTCTTATCCTCTAATTCCAAATTTTCTCTCTCTTTTTCTTTTTTCTCTCCTTCCCTTTCCTTAATTTCTTCTTTTTTTCTTATCCTCTAATTCTAAAACCGCTCTTTCTTTTTCTCCTCCTTTCCTTTTATTTTTCTTCCTTTTTTTTCTTATCCTCTATATCTATTTCTCTTTCTTTTCTCTCCTTCCCTTTTCCTTTTATTTATTCCTTCTTTCTTATCCTCTAAAACTTTCTTTTTCTCCTTCCCTTTCCTTCTATTTCTTCCTTTTTTTTATCCTCTATTTCTAAACCGCTCTTTCTTTTCTCTCCTTCCCTTTCCTTCTTTTCTTCCTTCTTTCTTATCCTCTATTTCTAACCCTCTCTTTCTTTTTCTCCTTCCCTTTCCTTCTATTTGTTCCTTTTTTTTTATCCTCTAATTCTAACCCCGCTTTTTTTTTTTTCTTTTCTTTCCATCTATTTCTTCCTTCTTTCTTATCCTCTAATTCTAACCCGCTCTTTCTTTCTTTCTTTTCCCTTTCCTTTTCTATTTCTTCTTTTTTTTCTCTTTCCCTTTCCTTTTATTTCTTCCTTTTTTCTTAACCCTAACCCGCTCTTTCTTTTCTCTCCTTCCCTTTCCTTCTATTTCTTCCTTTTTTCTTATCCTCTAATTCTAAACCCTCTTTCTTTTTTTTCTTTCCCTTTCCTTTTATTTCTTCCTTTTTCTTTCCTCTAATTTCTTATTTTTTCCTTCCCCTTCTTTTTCTTATCCTCTATTTCTAACCCCTCTTTCTTTTCTCTCCTTCCCTTTCCTTTTATTTCTTCCTTACCCTCTTTCTCTTTTCTTTTCTCCTTCCCTTTCCTTCTAACCTTCCTTTTTTCTTTCTATTTCTCCTTCTTTCTTTTCTCTCCTTCTTTTTATTTCTTCCTTTTTTCTTATCCTCTAATTCTAACCCGCTCTTTTTTTTTTCTCCTTCCCTTTCCTTTTATTTCTTCCTTTTTTCTTATCCTCTAATTCTACCCGCTCTTTCTTTTCTCTCCTTCCTTTCCTTCTATTTCTTCCTTCTTTTCTTTTCTAATTCCTAAACCGCTCTTTCTTTTCTCTCCTTCCCTTTCCTTCTATTTCTTCCTTCTTTCTTATCCTCTATTTCTAACCCTCTCTTTCTTTTCTCTCCTTCCCTTTCCTTTTATTTCTTCCTTCTTTCTTATCCTCTAATTCTAACCCGCTCTTTCTTTTCTCTCCTTCCCTTTCCTTCTATTTCTTCCTTTTTTCTTATCCTCTATTTCTAAACCGCTCTTTCTTTTCTCTCCTTCCCTTTCCTTCTATTTCTTCCTTCTTTCTTTCCTATTTCTAACCCTCTTTCTTTTTTCTTTCTTTTATTTCCTCTTTTTCTTATCCCTAATTCTAACCCGCTCTTTCTTTTCTCTCCTTCCCTTTCCTTCTATTTCTTCCTTTTTCTTATCCTCTATTTCTAAACCGCTCTTTTTTTTTTTCTCCTTCCCTTTCCTTTTATTTCTTCCTTTTTCTTATCCTCTATTTTCTAACCCTCTCTTTCTTTCTCTCCTTCCCTTTCCTTTTATTTCTTCCTTTTCTTATCCTCTAATTTAACCCGCTCTTTCTTTTTCTCTCCTTCCCTTTCCTTCTATTTCTTCCTTTTTCTTATCCTCTAATTCTAAACCGCTCTTTCTTTTCTCTCCTTCCCTTTCCTTTTATTTCTTCCTTTTTTCTTATCCTCTAATTCTAACCCTCTCTTTCTTCCTTTTCTTTCTTATCTCTTTCCTTCTTTTTCTTCCTTTTCCTTCTTCTTCCCTCTATTTCTAAACCGCTCTTTTTTTTTTCCTTCCCTTTTCCTTCTATTTCTCTCCTTCCTAATTTTCCTTTTCTTTTCTTCCTTCCCTTTTTCTTATCCTCTTAATTCTAACCCGCTCTTTCTTTTCTCTCCTTCCCTTTCCTTCTATTTCTTCCTTCTTTTTTATCCTCTATTTCTAAACCGCTCTTTCTTTTCTCTCCTTCCCTTTCCTTTTATTTCTTCCTTTTTTCTTATCCTCTAATTCTAACCCGCTCTTTCTTTTCTCTCCTTCCCTTTCCTTCTATTTCTTCCTTTTTTCTTATCCTCTATTTCTAACCCTCTCTTTCTTTTCTCTCCTTCCCTTTCCTTTTATTTCTTCCTTTTTTCTTATCCTCTAATTCTAACCCGCTCTTTCTTTTCTCTCCTTCCCTTTCCTTCTATTTCTTCCTTTTTTCTTATCCTCTATTTCTAACCCGCTCTTTCTTTTCTCTCCTTCCCTTTCCTTCTATTTCTTCCTTCTTTTTTATCCTCTAATTCTAACCCGCTCTTTCTTTTCTCTCCTTCTTTCTTATTCTTCTTCCTTTTTCTTATCCTCTAATTCTAACCCGCTCTTTCTTTTTCTCCTTCCTTTTCCTTTTATTTCTTCCTTTTTTCTTATCCTCTAATTCTAACCCGCTCTTTCTTTTCTCTCCTTCCCCTTTCCTTCTATTTCTTCCTTCTTTCTTATCCTCTAATTCTAACCTTTCTCTTTCTTTCTTTTCCTTCTTTTTCCTCCCTTTTTTCTTCTTTTTTCCCTTTTCTTTCTTCTTTTTTTTTTATTTCTTTCCTTTCTTTATTTCTTCCTTTTTTCTTATCCTCTAATTCTAACCCGCTCTTTCTTTTTTTTCCTTCCCTTTCCTTCTATTTCTTCCTTTTTCTTATCCTCTAATTCTAACCCGCTCTTTCTTTTCTCTCCTTCCCTTTCCTTTTATTTCTTCCTTTTTCTTTTCCTCTAATTCTAACCCGCTCTTTTTCTTTTCTCTCCTTCCCTTTCCTTCTATTTCTTCCTTCTTTTCTTCCCTCTATTTCTAAACCGCTCTTTCTTCCTTCCCTTTCCTTTTATTTCTTTCCTTTTTTTCTTATCCTCTAATTCTAACCCGCTCTTTCTTTTCTCTCCTTCCCTTTCCTTCTATTTCTTCCTTCTTTCTTTCCTCTAATTTATCCTCTTCCTTCCCTTTTCTCTTCCTTTTCTCCTTTCCTCTTTTCCCTTTTATTTCTTCCTTTTTTCTTATCCTCTAATTCTAACCCGCTCTTTTTTTTCTCTCCTTCCCTTTCCTTCTATTTCTTCCTTTTTCTTATCCTCTATTTCTAACCCGCTCTTTCTTTTTCTCCTTCCCTTTCCTTTTATTTCTTCCTTTTTTTATCCTCTAATTCTAACCCTCTCTTTCTTTTCTCCTTCCCTTTCCTTTATTTCTTCCTTCTTTTCTTATCCTCTCCCTTTCTAAACCGCTCTTTCTTTTCTCTCCTTCCCTTTCCTTCTATTTCTTCCTTTTTTCTTATCCTCTAATTCTAACCCGCTCTTTCTTTTCTCTCCTTCCCTTTCCTTTTATTTCTTCCTTTTTTCTTATCCTCTAATTCTAACCCGCTCTTTATTTCTCCTTCCCTTTCCTTTCTATTTCTTCCTTCTTTTCTTATCCTCTATTTCTAAAACCGCTCTTTCTTTTTTCTCCTTCCCTTTCTTCCTTTTTTATCCTCTATTTCTTCTTTCTTTTTTCTCCTTCTTTCTTCTATTTCATTTTTCTTTTTTTTCCTCTTTTTTTAACCCCTCTTTCTTTTCTCTCCTTCCCTTTCCTTCTATTTCTTCCTTCTTTCTTATCCTCTAATTCTAACCCTCTCTTATTTTTCTTTTCTCTCCTTCCTTTTTTTTCCTTCTATTTCTTCCTTTTTTTCTTATCCTCTAATTCTAACCCTTTTTCTTTCTTTTCTCTCCTTTCCTTTCCTTCTATTTCTTCCTTTTTTCCTTTTTCTTATCCTCTATTTCTAAACCGCTTTCTTTTCTCTCCTTCCCTTTCCTTTTATTTCTTCCTTTTTTTTTATCCTCTAATTCTAACCCGCTCTTTCCTTCTTCCCTTTCTTCTTTTTTATTTCTTCTTTTCTCTTCCTTTTTTTATCCTCTAATTCTAACCGGCTCTTTCTTTTCTTTCCTTCCCTTTCCTTCTATTTCTTCCTTTTTTCTTATCCTCTAATTTTAACCCTCTCTTTCTTTTTCTCTCCTTCCCTTTCCTTCTATTTCTTCCTTTTTTCTTATCCTCTAATTCTAACCCTCTCTTTCTTTTCTTTCCTTCCCTTTCCTTCTATTTCTTCCTTTTTTTTTATCCTCTAATTTCTAACCCGCTCGTTCTTTTCTCTCCTTCCCTTTCCTTCAATTTCTTCTTTTTTTTTCTTATCCTCTAATTCTAACCTAACCCTTTCTTTTCTCCCTTCCTTTTCCTTCTATTTCTTCCTTTTTTTTTATCCTCTATTTCTAACCCGCTCTTTTTTTCTATTTCTTCTTTTTTTTATCCTTCCCTTTCCCTTTTTCTATTTCCTTCTTCCTTTTTTTATCCTCTAATTCTAACCCTCTCTTTCTTTTTCTCCTTCCCTTTCCTTCTATTTCTTTCCCTTTCTTTCTTTTCCTTTTATTTCCTTCCCTTTCCAATTTTTCTTATCCTCTAATTCTAACCCTCTCTTTCTTTTTCTCTCCTTCCTTTTTCTTTCTATTTCTTCCTTTTTCTTATCCTCTATTTCTAACCCCTCTTTTTTTTCTCTCCTTCCCTTTTTCCTTCAATTTCTTCCTCTTTTCCTACCCCTTTCTTTATCTTTCCTTTTTTAACCCTCTCTTTCTTTTTTCTCTCCTTCCCTTTCGTTCTATTTCTTCCTTTTTTCTTATCCTCTAATTCTAACCCCCTTTTTTCTCTCCTTCCCTTTCCTTTTATTTCTTCCTTTTTCTTATCCTCTAATTCTAACCCTCTCTTTCTTTTTCTCCTTCCCTTTCCTTTTATTTCTTTTTTTTCTTCCATTTTCTTATCCTCTAATTCTAACCCTCTCTTTCTTTTCTCTCCTTCCCTTTTCTCTCCTCTCCTTCATTTCTTTTTTTTTCTTATCATTTTATTTCTTTCTTTTTTTCTTATCCTCTAATTCTAACCCTCTCTTTCTTTTCTCTCCTTCCCTTTCCTTTTATTTTCTTCTTTCTTTTTTTTCTTATCCTCTAATTCTAACCCCTCTTTCTTTTCTCTCCTCCCTTTCCTTTTATTTCTTCCTTTTTCTTATCCTCTAATTCTAACCGTCTCTTTTTTCTCTCCTCCCTTTCCTTTTATTTCTTCCTTTTTCTTATCCTCTAATTCTAACCGTCTCTTTCTTTTATTTTTTCTCTCCTTCCCTTTCCTTTTTCTTTCTTCCTTTTTCTTATCCTCTAATTCTAACCCTCTTTCTTTTTTTTTTCTCCTTCCCTTTCCTTTTATTTCTTCCTTTTTCTTATCCTCTAATTCTACCCCCTCTTTTTTTTTCTCTCCTTCCCTTTCCTTTTATTTCTTCCTTTTTTCTTATCCTCTAATTCTAACCCTCTCTTTCTTTTCTCTCCTTCCCTTTCCTTTTATTTCTTCCTTTTTTCTTATCCTCTAATTCTAACCCTCTCTTTCTTTTCTCTCCTTCCCTTTCCTTTTATTTCTTCCTTTTTCTTATCCTCTAATTCTAACCCTCTCTTTCTTTTCTCTCCTTCCCTTTCCTTTTATTTCTTCCTTTTTTCTTATCCTCTAATTCTTACCCTCTCTTTCTTTTCTCTCCTTCCCTTTCCTTTTATTTCTTCCTTTTTTCTTATCCTCTAATTCTAACCCTCTCTCTTTCTCTCCTTCCCTTTCCTTTTATTTCTTCCTTTTTCTTATCCTCTAATTCTAACCCTCTCTTTCTTTTCTCTGCTTCCCTTTCCTTTTATTTCTTCCTTTTTTTTTATCCTCTAATTCTTCCCCCGCTCTTTTTTCTTTTCTCTCCTTCCCTTTCCTTTCTATTTCTTCCTTCTTTCTTATCCTCTAATTCTAACCCTCTCCTTCTTTTCTCTCCTTCCCTTTCCTTTTATTTCTTCCTTTTTTCTTATCCTCTATTTCTAACCCGCTCTTTCTTTTCTCTCCTTCCCTTTCCTTCTATTTCTTCCTTCTTTTTTATCCTCTAATTCAACCCTCTCTTTCTTTTCTCTCCTTCCTTTTCCTTCTATTTCTTCCTTCTTTTTTATCCTCTAATTCAACCCTCTCTTTCTTTTCTCTCCTTCCCTTTCCTTCTATTTCTTCCTTCTTTTTATCCTCTAATTCAACCCTCTCTTTCTTTTCTCTCCTTCCCTTTCCTTCTATTTCTTCCTTCTTTTTTATCCTCTAATTCAACCCTCTCTTTCTTTTCTCTCCTTCCCTTTCCTTCTATTTCTTCCTTCTTTTTTATCCTCTAATTCAACCCTCTCTTTCTTTTCTCTCCTTCCCTTTCCTTCTATTTCTTCCTTCTTTTTTATCCTCTAATTCTAACCCGCTCTTTCTTTTCTCTCCTTCCCTTTCCTTCTATTTCTTCCTTCTTTTTTATCCTCTAATTCTAACCCTCTCTTTCTTTTCTCTCCTTCCCTTTCCTTCTATTTCTTCCTTCTTTCTTATCCTCTATTTCTAACCCGCTCTTTCTTTTCTCTCCTTCCCTTTCCTTCTAATTTTTACTTCTTTCCCATTTTCTCATTTCCCATCTCTCTTTCTCATTCTCTCCTCCACTTTCTTTCTCTTCCTTCCTTCTTTCACATCCTCTCATTAACCCTGATTCTTTCTCATCTCTCCTCCCCATTCCTTCTATTTCTCTCTTCTTTCCTATTCTTTCATTCGCCCGCTCTCTTTCTTCTCTCTCGCATTTTCTCTCATTTCTTCCTTCTTTCACAGGCTTTCCCTTTCCCTTTTATCACCTCTTCTTTCTTTCTTTCTTTCTTTCTTTCTTTCACATTCTCATCTCTCTGTATCTTTCCTTATTTACCCTCTCTATTTCCCTCCATTCCTTCCTTCTTTCCCACTCTCCTTTAATCACCGTTTCTTTCATTTCTTTCCTCTCCTTTCATCACACTATTTTCTTTCTTTCTTTCTTTCTTTCTTTCTTTCTTTCTTTCTTTCTTTCTTTCTTTCTTATGTTTCTTTATTTACCCTCTCTATTTCCCCCATTCCTTCCTTCTTTCCCATCCATCGCTCAATATAGCAATTCATTTGATTGTTTCATTCTTGCCGATCGAAGTGCTGTCTACAGTAACATTTGAACATTCTTGTCTATTTGTCCTTGAATCACCCCGCGTACGTAGCTTCCATTGCATATTATCTTTTCCAGCGACAAATGAAGGCCAGAAAATCCGTCTAAGCGTATCAAGGTTCAATCCTATCGCTTGTCACCCATCCTTTTATTCCTTGGCATCTTTCAAAACAGATGTCCTTCACTGACTCGATGCTGAAAATGAGAATGTTTAATAAACATTTTTTTTTATTAATTCTACATTCTGTATTGTTTTCGCACATTATTTTTATTTTTTGCGTTTTTCAAAAAAAATCACCTCTGAAAATTGTCTTCACCAGTTTTTGATAGAATTTATTGCTCTTATGTACAATCATTTGAGAGACCCTCCTCTCTGGCTGATGCTAACCTCCATGAAAATGACTCTTTACGCCTTCTTAGGTTAACGTTCTTAGCTGGCTATATTGAATCCATTGTTAGATTCTGGAGAGAAAAATCGTCTTGCACGACACAGTGAACCAACTTTCTTAGCAGCTGATCTATCTTCCATATTTATAAGTCTACCATTCATCCCTGCTTAGAATATTACTGCTACATATGGGCCGGTGCCCCTTCTATTTACCTTGAGCTCCTTGATAAAATTTCAAGAAGAATCAGCAATATTATTACTCCTGATCTGGTGGCTCAGCTTCATTCACTTTTCCAACGCTGTAAGGTTGCCTCTCTGTGTCTTTTCTATAAATTCTTTCGTGGTAATTTTTCGGATGATCTCTTCGCTATGGTACCTAAACTTTTTGAATTTAAGCGCAGTACTAGACTGGCGTCGAGGTCTCATCAATTTACAGTTAGATGGAGCCGTAAGTTCTATGTTAACAGTTTCAGACTTCTCGCTTGTGGAACTCCCTTTCGGCTCCATGCTTTCCACCCAACTTTAATGTTCAAAATTTAAATGCAATGTCAATCGTTATCTACTGTCATCCTGATTACTCTTTTCTCTTCCCGCTCATTATTAATGTTTCTCTCTCTAGTTTTTCCACACCCTGTAACCCACCGTGTCTTAGTGGCTTTACTGCCTTGCATGGGGTGATACTGATGAAAAAAACCCCAAAAAACAAAAAAGATAAAAGAACGATTTATTCGTCTTAAGACGAAGAAAACACTGACTTGAACAAAATGTTCCCAACGCCAACCACATCAAATTCTCTAGGTGTCTTTAAAGTTTATTCAATTCATTATTGTTTGGGAAATCAGTCAACTGTTGTGCACCTTTCACAAACCATAGCCACACAGTGAGGACCGAATTCGTTACAGTATCAAGGTTCTATAAAATGAATAGTATATTTTTATTACTATAAACGTTATATTTAGTGGTCTCACGTAATTGAGTAAACGTTCTATTTTGTTTTTCAACAAGGAAATTGACGTATACCGGCCTGGGCAATCGAAAGTCTTATTATACAAACTATGCCACTCAGCGGGAATCTGACCTGTGTTCACTTTAACCTAGGAAAACTATCTTTAAGTTAACCAGAAACCTTACAGAAAAACAGGAGTCAACTATCATTTTGTCTCATTTTTAGAAATATCCATCTCTTGAATCAGATATCTGTTAAGTTTATTTTCGCAAACGTAAACAAAGTAATAGTTAAGTAATAAGGAAGTAATAGTTAAGTAATAAGAAAGTAAAGTTAAGAAATAAGAAAGTAAATGTTATAACATAATACCTATTCTATTGTAATATACTCTCCCACAGATAATAAGTAGTAGTAGCAGTGGCCAGTTGTGCTCAGTGGTGTTGAGTGAGTATGTCGGACATTGAAGTATCAACCATCACAACTAGATTGCTGCGTCATTAACTCTTATTTCAAGTTCCTAACGTTTTGTACGTCGAACCTAATTTAGGACGACTTATTGAAATACAAGCCTCCACTGTGAAAACTACTCTACAACAGTAAAGTTAAGTAATAAGGAAGCAATAGTTAAGTAATAAGAAAGTAATAGTTAAGTAATAAATGTATTTATTATCCGATATTATTTCTTATTGCTATAAACGTTATAATTAGCAGATAGATGTGTTTGAATAGGAATCTCTGAATCTTTAATTTTTTTGTTAACAGTCTAATTCGAGGCAATCTTAGTCTTAATAGAGAAGAGTTAGCAGATATAGACTTTTAAAGGTCCCAACCAGAGATGTGCTTTTTAAAAAGGGTAATCCAGCCTGGTTTTACCCAGGTTAGAGTTAACGCATTATCTTTAATAAGACTTTCGATTGTCAGGCCGGTAGACGTCAATTTCGCTGTTAAATAAACAAAATCAACAAAAAACAAAAAGAAACAAGGATGTCTATTCAAACGGTTGTATCCACTAAATATAACATTTATAGTAATAAATGTCGAAATAAAGAACAAAATCTATTAATTACTTATAAATTACTTTAAATATATCTAGAAACACATTTTTCCGAGTTGGAGTTTGTTTATAAACGTACCACTAGTGACAAAGGTCACTATTTGCACTTGGGAAAGAAAAAACAAAAAAATAAAAAAAATAAAAAACACGTTCTAAATGCTAATTTTCAATAAATTCACATTTGGAATACTGGCACAACACAGAGTTCTTTTCCCCATGCGTCTTATTTATCCTTTTACCATACTAAACTAAGCTTAGTAAATAACAAAATATATCCGACTAAGTAATCATTTGTCTCAATTCAACTTCCATTATTCTTCCCTTGTTCACCCTAAGCTCACACAAGGTACACACACATACACACGCATACACACGCAAATCATTGCATATGAATCTATATTAATACTATTCGTGTGGTTACAATGTCCAAACACATGAAATTGTTTCCCATCCAACTATTTAAGTAAACTAAAAATAAAAGTTAATTCGAGAAATATATTTTATCGAAATTAGATTGCCAAAGCAGAGAGATAATAGGATTATTTTGGAGTATTATCTATATCGTACTGAATGCGAAAAAAAAAACAAAAAAAACTGAAATTATTAAATTAGAAAATTATAGGATTTAAAGTCAAAATGAAATAAAAAAAAAAAAAAAAAATCAACAAAAAACATTAAAAACAAATACAGAATTAAGCAGGAGATTTATTTTGATTCCAGCATTAAAAAATAAGATGGAGTTCAGATCGGCTGATCCTTAGTAATTTATAATTTGTCAAATCTATCGTAGGTTACTACAGTCACGCTAGTTTTAAACCATTTTTCTTCTTTCATGTATCGTGGCCCTTCGGGACGTGGAAAATCATGCCTCTCCACAACTTCCTGTGCGTTTGACTCTTTATCACCCCTCTTTATCTCCACTCTGCCATTCATTTCACAAAATTCATTTGATAGCTTACAAACTGTTTCTCTCTGCCCTCTCCTTCCTTCAATATATCCTGTGAGAGTTAAATTTTCCAAGCCTTTTTTCCTCATAACGTATCCCAGAAATTTCATCTGTCGCTTTTTTAGATGATGCATTTTCCAATAATATTATTTTATCGGCGCCTTCTAAAAATGATGGAAATATTTAAATAGTTGCATTGGTTATATATTCTGCGTGAATAATCTAGAATTTTGAAATAAAAAGAAATGTATTAGTACCCTGATCTCCCCTACTTATTAATAAGGTATTTAGTTGTTATGGTAATGTAAGACATGTTTGTCAACTGGCATAGGGTAATTCCTTCTGTTGCCATAACAACGGAATATCTCATTAGCAAATAGGGAAGAATAGGCTGCACAACTGATAAATATAAATAGGCTGCACAACTGATAAATATAAAAGTAATGTTTTATATTATAGAATATATTACTATTTTTCTATATCTTTTTATTGTTGCTTTTTACATGAAATAATTCATTATTATTATTATTATTATTATTACCAGTTTTAATCTACGAAGAGGAGTCTAAAATTTTCGAGGCGATCTACTCCCCAAAATATAAAAGGCCTTAATATATAAAAATATGATATTTAAATTTCCCTGTTCATCTGATGAAAACGATAGGAAACTTAATTCTGTAGTTAGGCGGCTATTATGTGGACCATAGTATATATTCTATATATACTATCAGATCCAATATATATATATATATATATATATATATATATATATATAAAACCTAATTTTAAAACATACTGAAACGCATGGATAAAAACAAACAAAAAAAAAAAAAAAAAAAAAAAAAAAAGAAAAAAGAAAAGAAAAAAGGATTATATCATGCAACTGGAAGAGAAAATAAATATTGATGACATTTTTAGAAGTCACTCATTTTCTTTCTTTTTTTAATTGCGAGAAGCGCCAACACAGGAAAAAATAATTATTATTTCATGATTTAAACCCACAAATGCACATATACTCATCTCATTTTTTCGCTTCGGATCTGATGAAGACTTAAACGGTGAAATGCTTTATCGGATATATTATCGGATATGTTTCGAAACAAATATACTTTCATGAACATTTTCCAATTGTCAAAAATTTAAATGACTGTCCGAGAAATTTCATATAAAATATGTGTCCTCCGACAGGAATCGAACCTGTATCCTACTTGGAACCGTCGTATAGCCTGAAGCGCTATAGTATTTAGTTACAGATAAAGCGTCTGGTTAGCAAGGTCAATTTACTGTTTTTAAACTACAAATTTCCCATGATTTCTCTCGAACGCCCATATCTGCTCGAAGCGTATCTTAACGTAAACAAATGACATCATATATTATAAAATGGACTAAAGTCCGACAATTATTTCAATAAATTTCTGGTTATACGTTTTTTATTGATACACATATTTAAGTAAATTCTCTTTTTATAATAAACAGTATTGACAGCATTTATCTTATTTACATTTATTTGTACCTATGAAAATAATGTATAAACAGATATATATATATATATATATATATATATATATATATATATATATATATATATAATAAATAAATTGTATTTGAATTTTTTAGATGAAGTATGGTCATAATTGTTAGCTTTTCAACTATTCCATTTTAATTCTTCTGCTTTTTAACACAACTCCCAGATCGTAATTCTACGATCTTTATTAAGTATCGCGGATAGGAAATAAAGAATTAACCTTCGGCGAGATTTGAACTAGTATCCCTTAAACTTGGGAGTCTGCTTGTGTATTTTCACTTGAACCTCATCATAAATTGAGTGACACTTCTAGTTATATTGGAACTCACCCCATTCTCCTTGTCTTTTCCAAAAGTATTTTCATGGCAACTGCTCCGACGAGCTACTTTCACTGGTTCCCAAACTGCATGAATTTAAACGTGCTGCTAGATTGGCATTTCGGTCCCACACTTTCACTGTCGAAACGACTAAATGTTGCCATCTCTTCTACTCCAACAGCTTCTTATGTCATATCTCCCGTCAGTGGAACTCCCTTCCTATCACTTGCTTCCCTGATAGCTATAATCTTCAAATATTCAAATGTAAAGTCAATCTATATCTTCTGATGCCTTGACCTTCATCCCTGTCCTTCTCTTTATCCTTTTCCCCAAAACTCCTCTTTACTCTTACTCTCACTCTCTGTAACCTCTTGCGTGCTAGTAGCACTCCCACCTTACTTGGGGTGATTTGCTTAAAAAAAAAAAAGATTACATAGGACGCTGTTCGTAGTTTCTAGTCAAATCGATCTCTCATATTGAATATGGCTGCAAGAAGATCTGATAATTAGAATCTCTGAATTGTCGATGCTCTATTCTGTAAAATGAGAGATATACCCGAACAGGACTAAAAAAAATACATCATCCGAAATGTAGTGATCAATCCATTAATAAAAATAACTTTTCCCAAGTATAGATAGACAGTCATCATAATGATGTAATTTCCTGGAATCAGTTTTAACAGTTTTTATTTTATTTTATTCTTCAGCAGAGTTGCTGTCTGAGAATGTAAAGAATTTGGGATTAAAAAAAAATATAGCTGAATCAGGGTTGTCTCCCTGCAATAATATTACAGTCCCAGATTGTAATAGAGCAATACATTCTAATTCGGGAGTTATTGTTTCTTTCAGATCGTGGAATATAAGTTTCAGAGCATTTGGGCAGTATTGGATGGGTTGGATTGGATAAATGTATGAGGAATTTAACACATTTTCTTTTTGGTTTTCAGTAGTTCTAGAAATACTTTTGTATCAGTGTTACCGGAAAGACGACGTCTCAGTGGTCGTCTTTCAGACAGAATCGGTTCCTGTAAATGCAATAACAAGGAGTAGATGTACTACAAAAATAAAAGAGGAAAATTTGAGAAGCTGTTGAGGATGCGAAAGAAAAATATTCTAGAGGACAATGAAGAAAACAACCAAAATAAATATAAAGAAAGAGAGAAAGAAAGAAAGAAAGAAAGAAAGAAAGAAAGAAATAAATAAAAAAGAAGAATGCAGTAAGGAGAGAGGAAGATGAAAGAAAATAATAGACACAAGAAAAAGGACGACGACGACGACGAAGAAGAAGAAGAGGATGGGAGTAAGAAAGAAAGATAAAAAGCAAGAGAGAAAGGAATAAAATGAGAAGGAAGGAAAGTAGAATTGAAGAAAAATTCACAATGGCAGAAAAGGAAGAAAAAAAAAGAAGAAAAGTGGAAAAAAAAGTAAATAAAAATGCGATAGAGTGAAAAGTAAAGGAAAGTGGGAGAAGAAAAAGAGAAGAGAAAAATAATTAGAAGGGGAAAAAGACAAGGACAAAAAAGCGATGAATGGGGTGAAAGAAGCTTGGGCGAAACTAAGGGGTGGAGAAATAAAATACGGGTGTAAAGAGGGTATTTCACATTTCGTGGCATCGAATTTAATTAAAACCGGAACGTGATGTTTGAGTTAAAAAATTTAAAAAAAAAACCGCACCACAATAAAGCAAAAAAAACAAAAAAACAAAAAAAACAGTCAAAAACATAGAAACAGTAAATGAAGAAAAAACAAGACGAAAAGAAAATAAGATGAAAACAAAGGCCAATTACTCGTCGAATTGTATGAATGTGTAGCATAGAATGGCAAAATTGATCTTTGTAGTTGTCTTGAAAGCAAATAAAAATGCAGTGAATGGCCGCCGGCGATTGGATAAAATATCGGCTTTTATTAATTTACGGGCAATCATAAAACAAAGGATGCTGCGATAGACAGACAGACAGACAGACAGATAGATAGATAGATAGATAGAGAGAGAGAGAGAGAGAGAGAGAGAGAGAGAAAAAAATATCGAATAAAAATTACAGTGAGAACAAAATGGCATCGAGTTTGGCAATAGACGCTTGTAGATAGGAGAAATATTTGCCGGTTGCAAATGGAGGTTCAGATGAGACTGGGAGAAAGTAAATAAGGATCATAAGAACGCCGAAACAAAAAAGACAGAAAAAAAAATTTAAGGCAAATCAGTTCATTGTTCTATAGATTCAAACGCAGATATTTACGAAAAGGATTTCAATCTATAACACGAATAGACTGACCGCTTGAAAGAAGAGCACGGTAATTTTGTTTTACAAGGCTTTCAATAATTTTAAGATAGAACCAACCCAGAGATTCTTTTTTTATTGTCCTCTCTCACGTACACAAACAAAATGGGATCAATAAGTCTGTAGCCTGACACAAACATTACTTCAATTAGGATTTGAAATTTTCACTGTATATAATCCGATGTGGTTAATGGCGAATCATTGTATTAAGTGCATTGATAAGGAAAGATATCTCTCTATATCTCTGAGATGAGGTATTATGATTACTTGCATTATTTACATTACTCAGACTGTTATCCTCATCTTCATTGGTATATTCACAACGTTTCGTCCGTTGCACGCCCCGGCCTTCTTCAGGTGACTGGAATTTCGAACCGAACTCTATTTCCTCCACCGGGGTAGATTGTTCTAGTTCCACGTGCCATGCCTCTTCCGGATGTCTCAGTTATTTCCCTGTAACTCAACTTTTCCTCAACTGAATTCAACGGCCAGAGCCCCGATAGAAACAACGGTTATCTATCGAGCCTTTAAGTTGGTGGACATATGGTCTGGCGTGGAGGAGGACGGTCGCCGCCATGTTTATGTGCCTAAGACATGCTACGCATAATTGAATACCTCTCTGGCTTTTAACCTAGATGTTGGAGCGAACTGGTCAGGTGTTCAGCTGAGCAACAAACACTAAGTCATGAGACGGATGTTGATGGAGATGATGATGATGTATTGTGGTAATATTCAGGCATAATATTCTTGGGGTTTTCTTTTTTTTAAAACGAATTATTGTTGAAGAAGAGTATTCTACATTGGAACTTATTAAGAATTCTAATGGGAGTAAGTCCAGTCGTCACGAGAAACTAATCTTAGTATCAGATCATTGCAAAAGTACCCGATTTTCATTATTCATATAAAATGTTTGTTTCGGTACCGATTTCTGGTGTTCTCTAGTTTGAAACCTTGCGCCGTACAGTTGCCAGTCAGACTTTGTTGAATGTTGACGTTTTGATCACAAATGAATGCCTTAAAGATAGAGGATGAAAAGTTGCATTTCCACTATAAAATTGCGTTCAAAATATTTAGATTTTGGTATTAAATAATCGATAAAGGTTGACATGCCACTAAACAAAATCGAACAACCTGAAACATGAAAGAACTCTTTCATAACATTAATCCATATAATATCCTACAATTTCTTAAAGAAATCAAACTTTATTCCAAAATAAAAACAACTTCAACAAAAATACAACATAAAACACATATATCCCCGCCTCTAGTAATATATGTCCACACAAACATGTAGATGCACAAAAGCTGAGTATCATCTACCATGTATTCAATTGTGAAAGCAGAATAACATATATCATATTTTTTTACGTGAAAGGTCCTAAGAAAATTAAATATCGTCATTAAATGACCCATAAGGCGTTGATAATGCTGTTAAACCAACCAACCAACCAACCAACCGAGACCATGGAGAGGCTAACATGTGTAAAGACTTTATAATAAAAAAAAGTTAAGCTTTATACATATGTGCCAAACATTTCCATCTGCCTGCTTGCATTTTAGATATTTGACCCGGTGTCGAACGAAACCAAAGTGTCTAAATAAGTGTCTCAATAACAGAAAGAACTGCGGTAATTCTGAAAAGTTAACCTTTTAGATAATCGATATATGACTAAGAAAGCGAAACGGGTGGAATTTGGTTGTTTATTTGCATACAAAACCGCTTCACACTTAGCGCCTGAGATCCTGAGACTAGAGTCTCGTCAGTAAACAAGCACACATCGACAGACAGAACTATGATTTGTTTTTATTTTGGTTTCATATATTTTATTTACCTGACCTCATCACTAAAGCAAGATGTAAAACAAAGTCATTTTTTTTAATGTAGGAGGCCCCCACCCCATTTGCTACCAAGTGTTCCCAGAAATAAGATTCAAGATAAAAAAATTTCCAAAAAAGAAACAATAATCTGGAATTGGAATCAAAGCAGTGATGGCATAAACCTTGAATCCATCATAAAATAATCAGATTGTGGAATTAGTAAATGCTAAACGACTCAAATACGTTCATGTATAGATCATTTATGACAAATTTAGTATAGGAGATAAGGAAACTGAATATAGAATAGGTTGCACTAGAGGTAGTTTCGTTCAATACCACAAACTGTTTCAAAAACCAAAACCAAACCATTAACTTAAGAATTCGAGTCATGTTCGTAAATAGCCTCGTCACATCGAGACTTTCATATAAATGTCATGCATGGCGCCAAACCTGTTAAGAAATATTTAAATTATCAGCTGCATACAACCGCTTTCTACGATCAATGGTTAAAATGGCTTGGGGCAAGTAAAGTCTCTTAGCAAAGACCATCCTCAAGGTGTTAAATTGTCTGTGTATGTGTATACGTATTTTCTGCAAATTCAAAATAATTTTTCCTGTTCGTTTTACTGCGTTTTTTTTACCGATCTATTTCAAATTCACGAGTTTTTCCATGCATGGGAGGCAACTTTTGTATATCTTAATTTATTACTATATATATATATATATATATATATATATATATATATATATATATATATATATATATATATATAATGTACGTCTAAATTATTTAACTAAATCTATTGGAATGAAATACGCTACCTAAACTCACACACATGCACATCCACACCCACAACCATAACACACACACACACACACACACACACACACACACACACACACACACACACACACACACACACACACATATATATATATATAACTATGTATCTATTAAGTAATATACATAATACCGTACATTAATTGCACAACTCTGAGTTTCATGTCGAGGCAATCTACCTATATTTACCCAGTCGGTTATATATATATATATATATATATATATATATATATACAATAAATCAAAATAAGTTCAAATGCTCATTACGGTCAGATGCTGGCTGAAGTTGTTGAATATCTGTCTCTCATGAACTTATCGAACATTGTGAACTGGCACTATAGAATCACAAGCAAAGAACTGTACCAAATAACAGAAACCACGTCTCTTGATGATTTTCAACAGTAGCAACAGCTAAAATGGATAGCACATGAAAATAATGACATAATCAAGATGTTGACGTTCCACACTACTTCAAATAAAATGTTAGGAAGGAAAACCTTATCAATATTAGAAAACCCAATAACAGCTACTGGATTAAAAAATGTTGAAAAATTGTTTTAAAAGAAATATTTTATAACTTTCAATCGTTAGCAGCACTGGCTGCTCGGTCAAAGAATGGCAATTTATTTCCTTATAAGGAAGTGGCTAATATTACGGTTACATTTAACATACACACACATATATATATATATAAAGGGTGTTTCATTAAGACGGATTGTATATAAGGGTGTTTCATTAAGACGGATCAAAGTCAGCAGTAAATAAATCAGTGTTACTGGGTAAAAATTATTTATTTCTCTATTGGATAATGTTATTTAAGTCATGGCAATTATGTATGAAAAATAATATCGCCCAAATGTCCGCCAAATCTGAAAGAAAAAGAAAAAGAAAAAATATCATTAAACGCTTAAACTTAATTCACATTTAAAATCGGTCTAACTTATTGGAACACCCTTTATATATATATATATATATGTTAAAGGGTGTTTCATTAAGATGATTATATATATATTATATTTAAAATCCGTCTAACTTATTGTAACACTTTATATATATATATATATATATATATATATATATATATATATATATATATATATATATATAAAGGATGTTTCATTAGGAGGGATCAGACTCAGCAAAAAATAAATCAGTGTTATTGGTGAAAATTTATTTATTTCTCTATTGGATCATGTTAAATAACATGATCCAATAGAGAAATAAATAGCAATTATGTGTGGAAAAAATCTGTCCAAGTTAGTAGAACACCCTTTAGATGTTGAACAAGGACAAAAGTTGACACGTCCACGCGACCATTGTCATGCTGACATCGATATTACACCGATCCCAGCTCTCTTAATTCAACGAGGAAGGTGCTACAGTTGGGTTGGAATCCCCGGGACCGGGGGTGCCTTCTCGCATCTAAGAATGAGGAAAACCGGCCGAGAAGAGTTAATAAATTATAATTTTAATCAATTGCTAATCGACTGATCAATGTTTTGAACAATCGATTAAGGTGTTGCTGACGGAAGTAAATAAAACATCATTGTTGTTATTTGCATCTATTTGTATGCCATGTCCCTTCACCACACAGTTTAATTATGACTCTACACAGTTTGACTTTATTATTCGTGGAGTGGTTTCCCGTTGCCCTCGACTTTGTTTCGAATTTCGTATACTGATTTTCAAGCTACACAAGCAAATAATTTTTTAAAATTTTTATAATCTTTCTGCAGTATCTAATCTCTCGTTATGACAGTGAATGCTGGAAAATCTCCTCAAAGGAGAAGAAGCTTGAAGCAAAATATGTAAGTCCACCGACGAATGTTGAGAGTACCATGAACAGAGCATGTAAGAAATTAGGATGTTTTAAAAAAATAGAAATTACAGGAAAAACTACCGAACTACGACCAGTCACGATGAATAGATGTCCCCTCGGGAAGGATCCGTGACTTTAGCGGCTATTGAACTCACCCCTGACCTCAAGTAGAACTCGTGCATACGATCCATTGCTAAAGATGCAGGAGAAATGATCAGCTCCTGAAACGCTCCAGTAAGTACTTGACTCCATGTTCTATCCTCTACCTTTACAAGAGCCAGATTAGGCCGAGAATGGAGTACTGTTGTCATATCTGGCGGGGGTGATGCCCCGTCCTCACTTTCCAGACTTAATAGAGTCTCAAAGCGTTTCTGAGTCCTTGTTGGAGAAGAGTTATTTTCAACCCTACAACCTCTTTCTCGCTGGCGGATAGTGGCGATCCTCTCACTGCTATGTCGCTACCTTCACAGAAAGTGCTCGGACGAGCTACATTCCTTGGACTCGCTAGCTTTAACCTTCACGGCAAGGACCCGCTATGACACCTACATTTCCTCCACATTCCATTTCACTCGAACAGCTTCTTCCAGCGAATCACCGCTCTGTGGAACAGACTCCCAGGGGGATGGTTCCCCTGATCCCTACAATCTTAACCCGTTCAAGTTAATCTTATCTTCCTCCTCCTATCCGTACAAACTGCCTCTTACTGTAACCCTTGAGTGGCACCCGGACCTTGTAAAGGGTGAACATTACTGCACCGCCCCCCCCAAAAAAACAAACAAACAAACTGTATTCTAAAAACAGAAGAGTCTGATAAAAACTTTTGGGGACATAATAAGAAGACAGGGCGTGGAGAATTCAAGTTCACTCCCGACCTCAAGTGGAACCCGTTCATATGCAACATTGCTAAAGATGCTGGAAAAAATGTTTCGGTTCTTTGTACCACTTCATAAAGTATTTGATTCCTCCTGGCATGCTCTATCTTTATAAGAGCAAGACCAGACCCAAAATGGAGTATTGCTGCCATAGTTGCACTGGAGCTATCCAATCCTTACTTTCCAGCCATGTCAGAGTTCAAAAGAGTTTAAGAGGACTTGTGGCTCGGGATTTTTTTCCCATCCCCCAACCCCTTTCCCACAGACAAAACATTGTTAGACTCTCGCAAATCTATCACTATTTTCACGAGATCGGTTCAGACGAACTGCATTCCTTAGTTCCACTTAATGGAAGTTTGCTGCAATACATTTTTTCTCTTTATCCTTGTCATTCATTTAGTCTTATGCCTTCATAAAATAAGCTCAGTAAATATTTTTGCTGTCTAACTGGAAGTTTGGTGCTCTTTTTCCTTTTCATTAACTTAGTCTTATACCTTAGGAAAAATAAGCGTAGCAAATATTTTTTATATGGCAGAAGGAACGGGTTAACGTTTTATATGACAGAAGGAACGGGTTTTATATGACAGATGGAACGGGTAGCGGGTTAACTGGAATTTTGGCGCAACACAATCTTCCTAGTTCTATTTTTACTATCAGACTAACATAATTTTAGTAAATATGGATGTTAGAAAAAATGAGAGTAATATTGAAAAAAAAATTAAATGAACGTTTCAGAAAACAAAATTAAAGCGAATATAAATACGTTCTCTTTATTCGCATAGAAAGAGCGACGCGCGAGGCGTCACTTATCTAGTGAGAAAAATCATGTCACCGTTACAATACAATCGTATTCAGTCCACCAGCTGAAGCACATGAAAAAAAGGTTAACGATCTACTAATCTAGGCTTTTGTTCGTCAATTACTTGAAAGCGGAATGCAAATGGATTCACGTTGATGTTTGTTCTTGAATGAAAAATCTTTAAAGAGGACAAATATAGCTTCTCTGTTGACGACCGGATGAAACAGGCTGAATGATTTTTGGCGGGAAGGGCGAAACAGTAGGACGGGGAGAAAACAGAACGATAGTGAGTGGGGGCAGAACAAGACTAAGAGAGAGAAAGAGAGAGAGAGACAGAGATAGATAGATAGATAGATAGAGAGAGAGAGAGAGAGATTTGAATGAATTGAGAATTAAGAGGAATGAAAGCGAAAAGAATTTCGTCAAAGATGAAAAGAAATACATTAAAGAAGAGAAAGATGATGATGACGATAATGAGGATGAGTAGGAGTAGTAGGAAGAGGAGAGGCAAAATTGAAATCGAGAGAAGTATTCATATGTGCCAAATAAAAGTGCCGGCACGATTTATGTCCTTTAGTTTCGGACTCGGCACACTGCTTATTTGGCACGACACACGTATGTCTTTTAAAATTAATTTTATTTGCGGCACGATTATTTTGTTTCAGGAAACAATTTTTTTAATGATTTCACCTTAAGCAAGGCGAGAATGTCACTAATTCGCAGAGGGTTACAGAGAATGAAAGTGAGAGAAAAGACTGAGTATAGGGAGGATTGAGGAAAGGATAAAATATGAACGGGCTTCATGAAGATAGAAAGATAGCGATTGAAGTTGCATTTAAATTTTTGTAGATTGTAGCTATCAGGAAAGCAAGTAAACGGACGGGAGTTCCACAAGCGGGAAGTGCGAGAAAATAAACTGTTGGAGTTGAAGTGGCGGTTCTATTTTAGAAGTAAAAGATGGAACCTAGATGCCAATCTAGTAGCACGCTTAAATTCATGCCGTCGGAGCACCAGGGAAAAAGCTCGTAGAGAAGTTACCATGAAAATATTTGTAGAAAAGACAGAAAAAACCCACCGTGTCAGTGAGAAAGTGACTGACGTCAAGATCCCAAGTCAGAATCGATTACATTGCAGATTCTTCTGTGGATTTTGCCAAGAACCTAGAGATGAATAGCAGGTGCACCTGACAAGATATGGCAGCAGTATACAATGCAGGGACGAATGGTTGATTTGTAAATGTGAAAGATGGAATCTAACGAGAAAAATTTTCTGGCATGATACATGCTCTCTAACGTCTATTTGAACCAGCACACTTATTTTATGACTATTGTCTATTTGAACCAGCACACTTATTTTATGACTATTGTCTAGTTGAACCAGCACACTTATTTTATGACTATTGTCTATTTGAACCAGCACACTTATTTTATGATTATTGTCTAGTTGAACCAGCACACTTATTTTATGACTATTGTCTATTTGAACCGGCACACTTATTTTATGACTATTGTCTAGTTGAACCAGCACGCTTATTTTATAACTATTGTCTAGTTGAACCAGCACGCTTATTTTATGAGTATTGTCTATCTGAACCAGCACGCTTATTTTATGAGTATTGTCTATCTGAACCAGCACACTTATTTTATGAGTTGAAAATTCTCACCGTCATGACTATTTCGGACGACAGTTTTTTATTTGGTAGAAAAGAATAATTTAATGCAAATCAAAATGAATGTAATCATGAAATATAAAAATGAAATGTTAACAAAGGCTCCAGAATCTTTACAAGTACTAAAATGATTACAAAAAGAATTTTTATCTGCTTTGAAATGTACGACTTCATTTGATGTCACAACTTTGTGCTTACGAACCATATTCCAGTCAAACGCTTGAAAAATATTATTAACTTCATCATTAATGAATCACAAAATTAGTGATTTCATTCTTCCAATCAATTAGACTTTTTTTTGGTGGGGAGGGGTTCCTTTTATCGGGTGTTTATGAAACATATGAAAATTCCCAGGGAAACGTTCATTGGAACCGGCACACTGGTTGACTAATTTCAACCAGTATGACTATTCCATACTGCATATGTATTTGGTAAAAGAAAGTACTAGCAAGACTTGTATAGAAGAATATCTGGTATATATATATATATATATATATATATATATATATATAGAGAGAGAGAGAGAGAAAGAGTAAGTGATAGAGAGCGTGATTGCGGTTTGTAGCGTAATGTGATTTATATAGAATTTTAGTCTTTTCAACTAGAGTTTTTCATAATGGTTTTTGTAAAATATATATATATATATATATATATATGTGTGTGTGTGTGTGTGTCTGTGTGTCTGTGTGTGTGTGTTTTGAACAATAAAAATATTAAAAGACTAAAATTTTCACACACACTGGGATGTATATTAATATTTTTTGTTTTATTTCAATTAGGTTTCTCGACTAGTTTCGGCTAGCATCGTCATCATCAGGAGAAAAAAATCACTGCTTGTTAGTAGCAGTGAACTACAGGAGTGAATGACTGTTTCTGAAGAAAGTGAACTTGATCTATAGTTTTCATTTTTTTTATCGTTAATTTTGGTAAGACCTTGTGTTGGTCAAACAGCCTCTTTGAGGTTGTTTTTAAGATAGAGGATGGCAGATTCCTGACCAAGAATTCCCTCCTTGGTCATTATGACAGTTTTATTGGTGGCTGGAAATGGGATGTGTGCGTATGTTATCTTTTAGTTCTCTGAGAGTGTGTGTGATGTGTATATAATTGTGTGAGTGTGTGTATAAGTGTGAGACCTCAACACCACTGCAAGCATGTCTGTCTTGTGTGGGTGAGAAATGTGGGTAGGGCTTGATTTATGTGATTATATATTAATTCTCTGTCATTAAATTTGTGGTTTAGCCCGTCCGGACGAAGTGTTTTGAGGCGCAAACTCCATTTGTCTCATTTGTTCCTCTAGTATTTTTTCTAAGCTCATCTTTTCTGTTTATTTCTAATTTTTTCAATTGTAGTGAATTTTGCATGGCTTTTAAAATCATGTTTTTCTAGGCGGAAATGTTCCACAGGTAATATTCTTTCGTGGGTAGCCGACTTGATCCGATTTTGATAATTATTAATTCTGTAGTGAAAGGGCCATTCAGATTTTCCCACATATTATTTCTGGCATAGCGTGCATTCTAACAGGTAAATTATGTTATGACTTCTACAATTAGAGTTGTGGTAGATTTTGAAAGTAGATTTAGTCACTAAGCTAGTGAACGAATTGTTATGACTAATGTGGTTATAACATAAGCTTATTTTGTTGTTACATGGTTGTGAAAATGCTGTTGTTTTGTTTTTGGTCTATTAAGGGTTACCTTATCATCTGAAATTTGCTTGCTACCTATAATTTCCTTAAGGTTCTTTGTTATACGATATGCTAGAAGGCCGGGTTCCTCAAACAAAGTTTTTAGGGTTTTTTTTGAGATGTAGTATTTCCCAGCGAATTTTGATTATCTGAGATAGTGGAGGAAGAGTGGTGTTGAAAGTGGTTACTAGAGGGATGCATCTTGATTTATTGTTAATTTTATAAATTAGATGTCTTCTCTAGGTGTAGAAATTGCGTTATTTATTTGTTCTCTGATTAGGTGTTGTTTATAGCCACGTGTTGTGAATTGATGCTTGAGATTTTTAGTGTGTTTACTTAGTTCTTCATTGTTAGAACATATCCTTCTGAACCTAAGTGTTTTACACACACACACATTATATATATACGTGTGTGTGTATGTGTGTGTGTGTGAATGATGAGACAATGTGGAAAAACTATAAACGACGCTTCCTTCCATTCTAACCTGAAAAACCCAAAGGAAGCATACCGGCTCTAGATCGGTGAAACGCGTCGTTTATAGTTTTTCCACCTTGTCTCATTATCTACACACACACACACACACACACACACACACACACACACACACACACACACACACACACACACACACACACACACATTTGGACCCTCAAAAAGTGTGGTTGGTTTAGGATAAAAATAATAATGTGGTTATAACATAAGAAAAATATAATCAAAATCATGTGTGCGGATAGTCTGGCTGTTGAGGTCTAACAACTGAGTTGCTATACCCTTATGCGACGAAAATGAAAGAGTCATATATATATATATATATATATATATATATATATGTGTGTGTGTGTGTGTGTGTATATATATATATATATATATATATATATATATATATATATTAGTATAAACGTTATATTCTACGTGTTTCAGTAGACGTCGTCGCTTTTTGGGAACAGTGATATTAATGTCTACTGGCCTAGAGATCGAACATCTAAAATTAAGAAAATGTGACTCCCGACAAGAAGGATTTTTCTTTATTAACATTTTCGATCTCTAGGCCGGTAGATATTAATTTCACCTTTTAAAGAACAGTCATATCTATCCAAGCACATACTAAATATAATGTTTATAGCAATTAGAAATAATGTTTGATTAAAATAGTTGTTCGCAAACACACACACAAACACGCACGCGCGCATATACAACTACTGACAGACCGGATCTTGTAGATAAATTAAAGTCGAACATACAATAGAATTTACATACAAAATGGGAGAAAACAATACTTTAGACATCATGTTACACCGAGTTGATAACAACCATAAAACTTAATGTCCACCAAATCAACCAATAAAAATAACCTAATAAACGTCTATTCGCATCATAACAACAAAATAAAATCCGTAATGATCATTGGATTCTATTTAAGAACACTCAGAATTTGCAGCCCTCAATATTTACACAAAGAGGAGAAATATATTGAAGATACTTTCAAGACCCTCTAATATCCTATTTCATATTTAATGCGAAATAAAAAGCTCATAAAATATTCAAAGATAGAAAAGCTGTCTGTTGTAGCCTATCCATGGACGATAATGGGTATTCCTCCATTCATATAAATATAGTAGTAAATACTGTATGTTGGTCTGCAGTTGAAGATTCATTGTGGAATTCACTTGACTTCTAACAGTTGACTATTACTTCTACGCGCCGCTGGCGAATCTTATATGTGTTGTTCTTGTCCTAAGTATTATCGTTCATCACCAACCTTCATGTGATTATTTTATTTAGTATGTTTCCCTAGGTTACAACACTGTCCTTCCGGATATACCCAATGAATGAACAAAATATATTATTCTACACAGTTTCTTTTCGGTTTTAGTTGTGACGCGCACATGCGTATATATATATATATATATATATATATATATATATATATATATATATATATATTTTGTGCGTGTCACGGCTACGGAATGCAGTACATTCGTACAGGTAATAATAATTTCATTATTTCTCAAGAGAATTTTGAGACAAGTTGTTATATTCCATGATGATAGGAATATGGAATGGACAAATGCACAGTGGATAAATAGTAGCAGGTTTATTGTAGAAACCAGTACAACAAACAAGGAAATAATAGTTATGCGCACGGTCGTCGCAAGTCAGTACAGTTGTGTGCGTGCTGCTATCGGATGGATTCTAGTTCTCACAGATCCCAGCTCGACACTATTTAGTAACTGCCCCACGCAGTCACATGTGGCACAAGGCCGAATTTAAAGTGGGGTTCCCGATCCCGAGGGCTCGGCTAAAAAATCCCCGTAGACCCCGCGTAAACGGGATCGGGTCTGTCTACCTCCCCGGCCGAAACTCTACCCTTCGGCATAGCCTCGTCCGGGTTCCTCTCTGCCCGAAGGAAGAGAGTTCGACTAGCGCAGCTCGACTCTGTTGTCCGCTGTCCTAATGGATACTTATAGGTGGTTACCATCTATAGTGCCGCCACTGGTGGGGGTGGCAGGCTATTCCATTACATCGGAAGTGTTTCGAAGTTCACACACACACACACGCATATACATTATGAAAATTAATGATTGAGTAGAAACTTTTTTCGTGTGACGCGTTTCGGACTTATGACTTTACGAGATTAAAGTGATGTTTACGTTGATGCAACTACACATGCGCATGAAGGAGGGGGAGGGACAGTGAAATTTCAAACTTTTATATTTAAATGTCTCCCAGACATTTTTATATAAACGAACAAGTTCGACATCCATAACTAAAAGAAAACACTCTATTCTTAGCATCGACAAGTTACGTAACGAAATAATAGGTGCATTGGTGCATTTCCCTTTTTTTTAACTTTAGCTGCAAATCCCACACTTATATGTGCATTTTCTTTTTATCCTCTCTCTCTCTCCACTATCTATCTATCTATCTATCTATCTATCTATCTATCTATTTATCAGAGTATATATATATATATATATATATTTCCATAACAATTCTATTTATACTTGTTAATGTCCCACCCGTATCTTTTTAAAAAAATTCCTCTTTCTCTGTCTTTCACGCTCTCTCTTTATTACATCTTTTTCGTCTCTTCAGGCTGGATCGGTTATTTACTCTCTCGCTTCTATCATTCTTCGCCTGCTCATCCGTTCACCGTAGACATTGCGACACTGAAGATGATTTAGACTTTCCTTGATTTATCGCTTTTAAACGACCACTATAAGATGACCACTAATCTTCCGGCCATGCTGGTCTGCCTTCGACCATTCCTCGCCCATATCTATTCAACCTGGTCTGACGGAAGTGGACATAGGGGGGTGTGGGGTAACATGGTTTGTTGTATTTTTCGATGTGTTTGATATCAGAACAAAGCTGACTCCAGTTCCTGTTTCCGATCGTGAATCAGACTGCGCAATTCTCCTTCCACAAGGCTGACTCAGAAACATAATCACACCGGAATTTTTGTTTTAATATTCAGATTACATAATATCAATTGTGTGTGTAGTAGGAGGCACTGTG